>OZ010787.1:533721961-534300024 GCA_963932465.1 Maratus speciosus | reverse complement strand
GGCAGGGAAAATGCTTGATTTGTGGAAATGGAAAACTAATTGAATTTCAAATAAATGCAGGTTCCATTGTTTCTTGGGAAGAATGGATTAAAGATGGTTCTTCAAGTAAGATTAGGAAAACTACACAAAATGGATGTAATGCTCAATTAAAAGAACTAATACTAAATGACTTGCCCCTTTTTCAAGAACACGTTAGAATAAAACGTATACAATCAAACTCATTTGAACAAGACAAATCGAATGACAATAACAGAATCCTTCAAATTGATTTTGCAATGGCTTATTCATGTGATTATCAAAATGAAATTCAATCAGCATTATGGTCACGAGAAAATGTGCAATTATTTACAGCAGCACTATTTTTCAAAAACAAATGCACTACTTTTGTCATTTGTTCCGGTACTAAAGATAAAGGTAAGAATTCTGTATATGCATTTTTAATGAGATTATATGATATAATAATAAAAAATAATGATTTGTCAGTAAATGAAATTATTTACAGCGATGGACCATCGTCTGAATTTAAAAATAAATATATGTGTAGATTGCTTTATATACATTCAGAAAAATTTCACAAAAATTTTCAGTGGAAATATTTTGCTACAGCTCATGTCAAAGGTGTAGTAGATGGAGTGGGAGGAAGAGTAAAATCCTTGGTTCGAATGAAAGTTATGAGCAAATCTGAAACTACGAATGTACAAAACTCATTAGACTTTGCTAATGTTGCATCCAGTTTAATGACAAACACTACAGTTCTCCATATGAGCCAAGTAGATATTGACCCTGCTATAAGTTCAGACAATCCATGGGTTAATGTTGAAGACATAGTAGGTATTAAGCAAATGCATGTAATAAAATGCAATTTGCAAAAAAAAAAAAAAAAAAAAAAAAAATCAACTCTGGAAAACAAACTGTTTAAATGTGATTCCTGATATTGAAGTAAATTGTATCTCTACTATAAGCTGCAAGTCAACAGATCAAAAACTTAACATTTCAAATTTCAATATTGGTGACTGGTGTGCAGTTACTTATGATAAAAATGTTTATGCAGGGGAAATCTCTAACATTTTTGGTACAGATGTAGAAGTGAATGTGATGATTCCTTCAGGAAGTTATTGGAAATGGCCCAAAAAATCTGATGTTCTCCTGTATCCAATTGAAAATGTTATAAAAAAAACTTTCTCCACCTATTGTAGTTGGTTCAAGGGGACAGTTTAAATTTGAAGAAATGTAATTTTCTCGACTTTGAAAGTTTCAATTTTATAATAAACTCTGTTCAGATAAGAAATGATTTAAATAACTTAAATTTGATTTGAAATGTTAAATAAACATTAAAATAAATAATTATTGATTGACATATTGTATAAATGTTTAAATATAATGTAATGTTTTAATACATTTTTATCCTCATGCATTTTTAAAAGCAATCTTTTACTTTGAATTCACATGGTCACACACGTAACGATCAGGGTGTCACACACGTAACGCAGGTTTTTAATTTTTATTTATTCAACTATTTATTAAATTTTAATTTTAACTGTGATTTTAGGTGGTATGGTAAATAAGTTATTACCCTATTTTTTAATTTAAATGTGTGGCAATAAAACTCACAGAAATATATCATTTAATGTCATTACTCAAAATTTGCTTTTTTCCTAAGTCACACACGTAACGTTTTAAAAAAAATTATTTAAAAAATAACTATTTTGTCAAAATGATAAGTTTCTGCATAAAATAATAAAGTAAAGTGTATATTTTTTAAAGAACTTATTGTTTGGATTTTTAAGTAAGAAACACATTGAAAAATCCTTGATTAATTAGAAAAAAAAAATTTCCAAATGTCACACACGTAACATGGAATGGCCCCTTTTCTGTCTTGCGAGACATCGTAATTTTAAAATATGCTGCAAAATTTCCCCATAATGCAGTATTCTTTAAAGGAATCGTAATTATATGTTGAGAAAAATATGAATTTTTTGTAGAAAATTGAATCGGGTCGTGCCGCGCCTGATTTCACTGAATTCTATGAGGGCCGGAAGACCTCTACGGTACAGTAATAAGAACCCTTTTTTTTTTCTTCTCACGGAATCTGAAAAATATTACCACCATTGCGTTTTTTGATACGCACAAAAACACATGTATTTGTGATAGTTTATACACACATACATGTATTACGTGTGCGTAGATTGGGAGGTGTCCACAACAAAAAGGTAGAAGTCAACCCGATCCGCGCCGAAAAAGTATAGCGCCGTCGGGTCGGGTCCGAGTCAAAGCGGGTTTCACACTGTATAAAAAAAAAAAAAAAAAAAAAAAAAAAAACGGAAATGCTGCTGGCAATCTAGACGCCAGTACTATTTCCGTTTTTTTTTTACGGGAATTTTTACCCATAAATTGCAGAAAATTTTCAGTTTTTGTGATTAAAAACGGAAATTTTTCTGTAATTTATGGGTAAAAATTCCCTTAAAAAACGGAAATAGTACTGGCGTCTATATTGCCAGTAGTATTTCCGTTTTTTAGTCCGTTTTTTTACAGTGCACGACTCTAGTTCTATTACATATTTTTAAACTTTAAAAACATCAGCGTTACTCACGGACTGTTTTTTCCTTATTTAGATTGCAGAATTAAATTTAATGCATATCTCGCAGAATATTTTTATTTATTTTGGATTTTTGAAGTATTAATAATTTTGATATGAATACTACGTTTTTAATTAAAAAAATCATCATTTATTATAGGAATTTATGAATTATTTTTATTATTCTTAATTATTGAATAATAATTCATTACGTGTAAAATTTCTTGAATTGTAACTGAGATGCTTTATTCAAATGTATCTTAAGAACTTTTAAGTCCAAATACATTGTTAATCGACATTTTCAGTAGAACGAGTAAAATCTTTGAATAAAGTTATTGTGATTAAGATTTACTCTCTTTATACTGTAAAATCCGAATGATACATACCGGATTAAAACAAAGTATTGGTAAAATTTTCTGCAAATTGTAACATGTAAGGAAACTGGTTATAACGAAGTCCGCGTAAAACGGATATTTTTCATGCTCCTTTCATCTTTGCTATAGCCGGTTTCCACTGTATTTTGTAGCATCAAAGTTCTTTTTTCGAAATTTCTGGGAAGGTGCTTTAGACGGTTCTCAAAAATTCCCCGCTCGGCAACGCGAAACTTTTGAGACATTTTCTGACTCATTTTCATTTTTTGGTCATTGAAGTGATTTGTAATTGAACAGTTTTTTTCATTTTCTGATAAGTAAATTACATCTTGAGTTATACGCGATTGTTTTCTTAGGAATGCAGTTTTTATTTCCCTTTCCAGCGTTATTGCTTCCGGAAATTCATTTCAAAACGGTAACTTTGGCAGCATTTTCTAAAAAAAATAATAAAAAAAAAAAATCTGTTTTTATTGAAATAGGGGAAAACAGTTTGTTTACATAGTTTCTTAATAAGATTACCTGCCAGTTTGATACATTTGCTAATAAAATAATTAAAAAAAATATGTCAGAAAGTAAACAGTTTGTATTCGAGAACTCCTTAAAGTTTAGATAAGGTGCTTGATTTTTCTTCTGAAAAGGAGAGTTTTTTATTGCTGATTTTTTTTTCTGTTATTCTACATTATTTTATTTTATTTTGCCTTGAACAAGATTCACCTTTTGTATCTTTGAACTTTCTATTAAAAAAATGTACGAATACTTTAAAATAAAAATTACATTATTATTTTACTACATCTCAGTTTATTGACATAACATCCTTTAAGAAATGGAGACTTGAGCACTTTCCTTTCAACTTGACTATTTCCCTTATTTATTTAAGAATATTTTCAAATCCAAACTGGCTGCTTTTTGAGAATTTTTTTAATTCAATTTTGCTCTTCAACGTATCAAATTAACAAGTATGCCCGTTGCGTAATGTTAAACCAATGGGCAGGTTGTTTTCGAATTTCTCGTTTAAATTTGAATATTTTTAAACGATTTTTTTGCATAAGATAGCTGAGCTCGATCTTTAACCCCTTCAAGGGCGGTGGCTCATTTTTGGACCACTTAATTTTAATTTCTAAATGCCACATTGGCACCAGAATATTAGAGTGATAAATTTCCTTATTTTAAGTACGTGAAAAATAGCTTTTACTTATTTTGAAATAAATTTCCTTGTAAATTCTGGTGTCATTCACTCATTTCAACATTTTGGGAATAGAAGTACCTTGTCACTGAAAGGGTTAATATGACTCTTTTACTTTTTTGATTTCGGTTGCAGATTTTTTTTAAAAAGGTACTTTCAGTTTCAAAACCGGTTCCTAAAGTGAAAGTACCTTTTTAAAAAAAATCTGCAACCAAAATCGAAGAAGTAAAAAACAGTCATATTAAAAGTCAAGCTCAGCTATCCTATGAAAAAAAAAATCGTTTAACAATATTCAAATTTAAACGGGAAATTCGAAAACAACCTGTCCATTGGTTTAACATTACGGAGCGGGTGTTATCAAGTGAGTGAAGGGTCCCCTTAAGTACTCTTATGAAGAAACTGTATAATCGAAGTATTTTCTCCGTTTTTCAGTAAGAACATTCAAAGTAGGCATTTTGAACCGGTTTTCCGGACGTGACAGCGCAGGAAAAAAAGCCCGCCGTCCTAAGACAATAATCGCTCATAAATCAAGATGTAATTCATTTATCGAAAAATGAAGATTGAAAAAAAAGAAAAAAGCTGTTCTATTAAAAATCACTTCAATAATCATGCCTGGAAGTATCATGCTTTTATGTTTAAATATGAGTCAGAAAGTTTCGTGTTGTTGAATGTGGAAAAATATTTTTTTTAAACCGCCTTAAACTGAAAAATTCGTTTAAGATATTGTCATACTTAAATCTCAGTTTTTAATGTTATGTACTGTATTAATTTTTTTTAAAGATCTGTTTGTGAAATGTAAGTGGGATGTTTTTGAGTTTAAACATCTAACTTGTCCAAATAAAGAAATAAATAAAATAAATGAAAAGTCTTAATGTAAGTTGCTTTTTTTCTAACTCTGGGATCAAAGATGAATGAATTTATTAAATTATATTAAATATTCAGAAGCCTTTTCTTTGATTTCTTACAAAAAAAAAAAAAAAAAAAAAAAAATTAACATAGCTTTCAAAGAATTTGAGATTGGATGTGGATCCCCCCCCCCCCCCACCCTCTCTTGTAGTTATGCGGAGCAAATTGCTCGCATTTGTTTTTCAATAAAAATAATGCAATAGATGATCAACTATGATCAACGTGCCCAAAAAATCGGAGATTTTTCTCTTGAAACAGTCAATTTTTTTTAAAGTAAAGATTAACTTAAAGTGGAAAAAAACTCAGAACAAAGAATGAAGCCATAAATCTAAAAAAGTTCTGTAAGATACGAAAAGACATGTTTAGCTTTTAAAAGATTTACTTTCCGAATGTTATCATTTTACTTTTGTTTCGCTCGAGTAGTTCGTTAGTTCGTCATGCTTACACTCGTAGTGTCCCCCCTCTTCTTTTTTTCGTAATAATAACTCTCTATTAATATATGTACTGTTGTGGAAGTTGGGGATGGGGGGGGGGGTTATTCCTCCATACTAACTCTGACGCAAATCATGTAAAAATGTAACTGGTACCAATCGATCAGTAATTACATCTACTAGTTAATGTTATAATTAAATTTTGATTAAATGTTAAAATTAAATAATTATAATTTGAAAAATGTTATAATTAAATCATACGGGTCGTCTGCGTATAGAAATTGTACCAAATGTAATCTCATTTTCATTACTAACACCCAATTTCGATACACAGGGTGAGTACAAATGATGGACCCGATTTAAAAAAAAAATCATATTTTCCGAACTACTGTACATATTACAATAAGTGATACATGAATTTAAAGAGAAATATATAATACCAAGCTTATCAGTTACAAACGTTCGATGTGTGACCCTCTTGTTACACAGCATACGTCCAATCTGTAATCGAGATCGTTCCAAACATTTTGTAGCATATCACTCTGTCAATGGTTCTGAAAGCTTTACAAATGCCTTCTTTAAGTTCTGAACACTTTGTTTTCGGCATTGGTGGTACATAAACAATGTTTTTGACACTGTCAGAACTTAAATAACGCATTTGTGCAGAATTCAGAACCATTGACAGAGTGATGCTACAAAATGTTCAGGACGAACTGGATTACAGATTGGACGTATGCCATGTAACAAGAGGGTCACACAATGTACATGTGTAACTGAAATAAAAACTTGGTATATTTCTCTTTAAATTCATGTATCGCTTATTGTAATATGTGCAGTAGTTTCGAAAATATGATTTTTTAAAAATCGGGTCCATCATTTGTAATAGCCCTGTATATTGCAGGGCTGCCACAGGCGACTATTTTTTAATTATATTTCACACCACTTTTTCAAAACAAAAATCTTTTTACATACGTTTTGACAAAACATTTGCAAGAGAAAATATACTACAAAATGTATTTTTTAAAAATAGTGCTGCGAATGGAATATAAAAATCGCCTGTGGCAGCCCTGATACTGGATTCTTCCATAAATTTTACCTTGGGAATCCAAACGGGAAGTCATTCACTCAAGTAGTTTGCACGAATTATGCAGGTAAGTGTGGATCTTCTAATGTTAAATTTATTTTTAATCGTTGCAAAACAGATTGCAGTATGGATAGTTTTTAAGCATAATTCAAAAACTACTTGGCGGAGTGATCTGTAGTTTTGAATTCGTATATTTGAAATATTGTAAAACCTCCACACTGTAAAAAAAAAAAAAAAAAAAAGACTAAAAAACGGAAATTCTGCTGGCAATCGAGACGCCAGTACTATTTCCGTATTTTAACGGAAGTTTTTGCCCATAAATTACAGAAAAATTTCCGTTTTTCTGGAATTTACGGGGGGAAATTTCCGTTAAAATACGGAAATAGCACTGGCGTCTCGATTTTGTCGTCCGTTTTTTACAGTGCATGACGGACAATTCCGAATAGCGAACTCCTCTATTTAGCGAACACCTTTTTTAATCTACAATACTTACATATTTTACCTCTGAAAAGCGGACACCTCCGAATACTGGAAAAATTTCGCAGTCCAGCGTCGACCACTTTTGGGAGGTTTTCCTGCACATGTTTTTTTGTAGCGTACCAACCTGGCCATAAAAAATCATTTCAATCTATGAAACTTTTCACAATTTATTGCTTTTAAATAGCCATGTAAACGCAACTAAACATATATACATTTATATTTACTCGAAGTTTCTAAAAAAAAGAATTAAGTAAACATTAAAATCATTATAAATGTATCGTCCTGGGAAAGGAAGGTTCATTTTAGGGTATTTTGTGCACCTACAAAACGTTTGATGTAAAACAATTTTTAACGGAAAAAATCACGTTCGTGAGTTTGGAGAATTTACTCAACGCTCTTTAAAAAACGGAATTGTTCTGTAGAATAGCGGTCCTGCCCCACATTCAACATATTTTACAACAGCCCGTATGTATCATCGTAATATTTTCTACATCTGCGTTGTACTCCATATAATATTATTTGTGCAATTTAAACTAAATTTTATATTTCCTATTTTTTACGCTGAATTATTTCTATTATTATTATTATTATTATTTTGTATATGACGTATATGTAGTAGTTTTTCAATGATGTAAATGCTTAATATCTATTTAATAATATTATAAAAACATTATCACTGCGGCAGTGCTGAAAATATCGTGATATTTATCGTTTTTTGGAAGGTACTCCTTTTAATCACTTATCTGTTTTTCCCGAACTCTGTTTGGGCAAGAAAAGTTAGCTTGCTTCGTTACTAAAAGCTTTTCTACACCACTATTTTTTACCTGAAATCTTCGGTTCATTAAATGGCACACTTTTCTCGATTATTTAAGGCAAATACTTTTGTACTTAAAAAGTGGTGTTGGCTCCCTGTTTTTAGTTTATGGTGTCAAAAAAAAAGTGACTGTTAACGGCCTACTTCAGTCACGCGAAAAGACCCGTTCGCTAATGCTATTCCTATGGAAGAAATTTATAAAGATATCTCGGTCGCATTTCGCTATTTTTAGATGATTTTTTTTTGCAGTGGCTAGCTGAGGTCAATCTGTAAAAAGGCCGTTTTTTACTTTTTCGATTTTCATTGCGGATTTTTTTCAAGAGGACGCTTTCATTTTAGGAACCGGTTCTGAAAATGAAAGTATCCTGATTAAAAATGCTTGTAACGGAAATTGAAAAAGTAGAAAACGTCCTGCATACAGATCGACCTCAGCTAGCCACTGCAAAAAAAATCATCTAAAAATAGTGAAATGCGACCGAGATATCTTTATAAATTTCTTCCATAAGAATAGCGTTAGCGAACGGGTCTTTATGCGTGGCTGAAGTAGGGCCTTAAGTTGTTAACTGATTTTAATCAACTGAAATTAATGTTCTGGTAAATATTTTCCCTGCGTTCCTGTACTCTAATCAAAATGCATTTATTTTTTATTTTATTATTATTTATTTATGCATATGTTTATTTATTTATTTGGCGAAGGGAGTGGAGGGCCTATTGCCTGTAGACAAATGTACGACTTTAATTTCTCAATAGTCGTTGTAGGTAAAATTTGATTGTATGTAAATACAAATTTAATGCATTTTCATTGTATTTTTTGAAGAACATTATCATATTAATAATTTTTTTTGCTGTACAGTACAGTATTTATTGTTGTACAGTAAACAGTATTTGTTCTTTGAGTAAGTTTAAACATAATGTTTCAAGTCGAATTTGAAAAGATGTTATACGTTTTATATTTGTAACAGATATTGGCTGTATTCAGAAAATATATGTGAAGGTGATTCTAAAAAAAAAAACATTCCGACATTTTCTTCGACTCAATCTTAAAGGTGAGTGCCATTTGTAGACACGATTAATGAAGTAATTTTTAAACGACCATTTTTTTTCCGGTAAAAGAATTATATCTTATCTTGAGTTGATAAGCACTTGTTGTCTCATCATCGCAGTTTTTCTTTTCTTTCTTGCACTGTCACGTCCGAAAGTTAAGTTAAAAAACCGAAAATTAAAACATGACCTTTGACAGCATTTTCTGAAAAATCTTCCTCATTTGCCAAAAACAGAAAAACTTGTTCGATTGCATAGTTTCCGAATTGCCGATTTCATGCGTTTGTGAACAAAAATTATTTCAGAAATGTGTCAGAAAGTTTGAATTTGAGAACAGCATTAAAGAGAGCATTGGGAGAAATACAGTGAAACCTCCTTTAACGGTCACCTCTAAACAACGACAACCTCCGAATACCGGCCACATATTGATGGAACCAAACACATTCCATAGTATTAACATTAGTACGAACCTCTAAATAAAGAATTCTGAACAACGGCCGCTCAAAAGTCACGGGAATTTTTTTTAACAGTTTCTGGTACAGTTTCATATTTATTTGCAAACCAAAATCTGAAGCAGATTTTAATATGTCAACAAAATGTTACTTAATTTCTTGAACACTTAATCCTTTTCCAAAACTAGAAATGAAGACAGTAATGATGCGGGGAATTTAGATAATAATCTTCGAACAACAAGCATAACTAACACGCACGCCAGTAAGTTTGTGTGTCTGGACAAAGATTTGGCAGTTACTGCTACATTTGATTCATACAGCAAATGGTGGAAGATAGGAGAGAGTAAGAGAAAAGTGATGTGGAAGGGGATATGGAAGAGATTATAGAACACCTAAAATTTCCAGTATTAGCACATATACCAAAATTTTTTACGAACCTTCGTGAAATGAAAAATTTTGGATTAAATTAGAATGATGATGAGTTGTACAGCGAATCAACTCATACTATTATTTCTTTGGAGAAAGATATTTGCAGAAAAAAAAGTAACTGCAAATCACTGATTTTTATTAATGTATTAAAACAATGAGGATTATTTAAAATGACTGTGTATTTCTATTTAAATTTATGAAATTACGGTTTTTTAAAAATAACCTCTGAATAACACCCACCTTTGAATAGCGGTCACTTTTCATCGGTCCCATTGGTAACCGTTGTTCAGAGGTTACACTGTATTCACTCATAAATTAAAATTTTCTTATAATAAATATTCTTATCATTTAATGAGGCAATAAAGAGAGAAAACAGAAATGAGAAAATGCTATGCTGTCTTGCCTGGATTCGGCGGCAACAGAAATAATAGAGTAGACAGTGATTTATCAGTTGGATGTCTCGGCAAAAGCAAATGTTTTTCTTAAAGATAAGTTAAGCGACAGTAGAATGTTTATCTTTTGTTTGAAAAGTTGTTCTGTGACACTGCAGAATCCAGAGAAGAATTAAAATAATAATAATAAATAAATAATACACTGTATGAATGATATTTACATTTTATTTAACTTTCTACAAAAATTCTAAAATTATTTTTTTGCTAATGTTGATCTTAGTATGAATATTCGGGAATTAACAAATTTGTCAATATATTTTATATTCAATGTAATATAATTTAAGGAATTCACGTGTAAATGTTGTGAAACATATCGCAAATTTTATCTGGCGCATAGTTTTCTCTCTTTTAATCCTTTGAGCTCTGGGGGAGAATTTCTTCAAAACGCTCAAATGTCACATTGGCACCAGTATTTTGTAAGCAAAATATTCGGCTTATAATATACACGAAAAAATGCATTAATCTATTTTAAAATAAATTTGGTTGAATATTCTGGTGCCAATGTGACATTTGAAGATTAAAATTTAGGGGGAAGAAATTCACCCATCAGAGCTCAAAGGGTTTTACCGGCTTCAAAAAAGGAGTTATCAATTCGACGCGTATGTTTCTTATGCATGTTCATCGATTACTGCGAAACTATACTTGACCCATTCGTCTTTTTTGTTTGTTTGTTTGTTTTATTTAAAGAGGAGAACACTCTAATTGGTCCCATTTAAATTTCATTAAATTCGGTTCAGTACTTTTTTTAAAATTTATTAAAAATCAATAAAATCAATAGTTTTTTTTATTATTCTGTTGGATGTTAGCTGCTTGCGAATCGCTGAGTTAGCTGGGTGCGAAGTGCCGTCGCTGCACAAGCAGGCGATGTACAACCGAATTACGAAATTTCGGCCTTTTTTATTAATTTAATATAAAATCGAGTAATTGGCGTATTGAAGTCTTTTCTTTATTTTGGTTAAAAAGTTTACATTACGCTGCTATTATATATTTGGCATCCCTGAGTATAGAAAATCATGAACAAAAAACTTTGGTGCAAACAGTTTTATCTTGCTGTTTCATACTATACATACGAGGGAGTATCAATAAGTTTTTGCCCTCACATTGAAATAATTGAGTGAAATTTATGAAATTGCTACATTTTATTAGTCCTTTTCTATATAGTCAGTGGGTACAGTAACACATTTGTGCAATCAGTATTTCAAAGAGAGGGGGGAGAATTTAATCCAGGAGGTGCGACCCAAAGGGGGGCATTTTTCTAACTTTTACCGACCCTCACATGTGACATGTTGTTGGAAAGGCCTGTGACAACTTATTCATGCTATGCACCTCCTGAGCCCCTCCGCCCAAATTTGCCTCCCGGGGGGGGGGCATGAATTATATCTGCAAAATTTAGAAAAGTGCCCCCCGGACGGAAAATAAACGGGGAGGGGCTCAGGAGGTGCCTAGCATGAATAAGTGGTCACAGGCTTTTTCAATGACATGTCACATGTGGGGGGGGGTGTCGGTAAAAGTTAGAAAAATGCCCCCTCTTTGGGTCTACTATAGCGCCTCCTGGAATACATCCCCTCCTTCTCTTTGAAATACCGTTTGGAGAAATGTGTTACTGTGCACTGTGACTATATAGAAAAGGACTAATACAATGTAGCAGTTTCATAAATTTCACTCTTTTTTTTCTGTGTGAGGGCAAAAACTTATTGATACACCATCGTATACAATTTAATGTAATATAACAAAGCATAGCTTTTAGGTTACACGTGAAGTACCACTGTTTCGGTCGATCGATGGTATCTGCTCTTCTAAACATTTTAATTCTAATTTTGAAATCATAAGGATAAAATAAACCATAGCAGGGAGACATCACACTTTATCTTTTTTGTACTATTTTTTTATAATCATTTCTGAGCATGATATAATGAGGTATTTTATTTTTGTGGCAACATTGACTTAAGAAAAATCATTCATTTCATTTATGAAAACAATGCCGATTTAATTTTTAATCAATTGCAATTTTTAATCAATAACATGTTTTAACAATATGTGAATGTATTATATCAGATGCCGGTGAATGATACCTCATTCATTGTTCTGCCTTTTGTAAATGCATAGAAAAGGGATGTTGACAACAGAAATAATATATATGATTCTTGTTAATCCACTAATTTATTCCCTAATTAATATTTCGCAACGTTTCTACTTAAACTGAGAACTAAATAAAATTGTTTCGAAAGAGATCATACTTTTCGGAAAGTATCGATTTTTGATACTAAGAACTCCGGGATTTATAGATGCCTTCTATTCTCCAGAAAACTTTCTGAAAATTTTGATAATCCAGAAAAGCCTCGGATTTTTTTTTATTTGCAATTCTGGGATTTTCTTGATCAAAAATCAATCGCAATGTCTGACTTATGAGAATTTCGAAATTCTGCGGTCATATTTTCTTGGAAGACGCAAAATTGTTATATTCCTATTTCCAGTGATAAATCTCATTTCGGCTTACTAGATAATTAAAATTGTTATATTCCTCTTTCCAGTGATAAATCTCATTTCGTCTTACTAGATAATTTAATTTAAAAATATTTTTAACCCTTTATAAATAAATGTTGAACATTGAATTGAAAGATTATTTAAAAATTAAATTTCAAATGAAGTTTGTAGAGCCGTACTAGCAAGGAAGGTCTCCATACTGGGAATACTCAGAATATTTTGAAAAAAATACCAATTAAACTACTTATATATGTAATAAAGGATCAGTCAAATTTAGCGGAGGAATTACAGTAGAAAGTCTGTAAAAAAATAAAATACTTTCGAGTATTTGGCGCGAAAAGACGAAAGCGTCACGCGATTTGGCGAGCAGTACTTTTCCTCGCCAAAAGCAAACGATTTTAATGCATCTGAAAATTGTTTGTTAATTGATTTTTAGAATGCGTGTAAAAAGTATTTAATGAATTTAAACATAAATAATGAGAGAGTTTAACAAATACATTTTCTCGTATTACATATTTATGTTGCTTGTTACTTAATTTTATTACTTTAAAAACAGTTTCATCTATAAGAAATACTTTCATATATTTAAGCGTATTCCAAAATAAAGGCAAGATTCATTTAGCAGTTATTCATTTCAAACTAATGAATTCGTCGTTTCCATAGCAACAAAATTGAACCGACAGCGCTCAATTGGACTTAATTTTGAGATATTGAAACAATTTTAATTTTGTTTTAAATCATAAAATTTGATATTTAACTTTCATTATAAATACATATATGACAAAACTACAGCTAAATCAAACTAAAACTGACAAAACTACAGTTATTTAAGTTAAATTTATTTAAACAAGTTCAATATGAAATATTTTTATCTTAAAGAGTATTCGACATGAAAAAGTATTTTTCGAAATTTCATTTCATCGCCAACCGATGATAAATCGCCAAATAATTGAAAATTTCATTATTTTTTTACGAACGTTCTATCGGTGGTCCGCCAAAATTTTTTTTATAAACATATATATCCACATGAGACGAACACTCTGTAATTTTTTCAGATTTTTCTGAATATGCCCGTATGGAGACCTTCCTTGTAAGATATTCCGTTTAATTATGACCTCCCTGTATTTATTTTTTTATTTTTAATGTGATACTTTTATTACTTTATTATAGTTTAATTTTTGTTGCATACGATTCCTTATGCCAGCTTGAAATAAAGTAGCAGTTATAACCAAAAAAAAAAAAAAGGATTAGCCTATACCAGTGTTGGCGAACCTTTTTGTTGCCGCGTGCCAAATTTGATCAAAAAATATTTTACATAACTATAACGAACCAACTAAAAAACAAATGCAGTATACGAAAAAATAAGGGATTAAAATTACTTAAAATTTCTCTATTAAGATTTCACAAATATGAGTAACATGCATGTAGGTATTACATATAACAATTATGGAAACAAATAAATTTTGAAATTAATAAAAACAAATTAACGCGATATAATTTGACTTATTTTGTTGCATCTTAATATTAGGTTAATTTTAATGCAGAATGAACCGGATTTATCTAACAAATGCTTTCAGTTTGAATTTTGTTATTATTCATTATAGATATTCAGAAAAACTGTTAAAATAGCAAACGGCAGTTTCTTTGAATAGCCAGAACTTTACCATCGAAATTTAGTAATGTCTAATAATCAATTCTTGTCGATAGTTTTCAAATATCGCCTTTATTTGAAACTTTTTGAGAACATAATTAATTAGATTGGAATATAATATCCCGCAATTAAAAAATTTTCAATTTTTATTTAATCAAATTTAGAAAAGATCAGTCGCGATGTTATGTAATCTCACTATATTTTGATTTAGAGCCACAAGCAAATATGCCGTGCCAAAATTATTCTTTCGCGTGCTAAAAGTGGCACGCCTGCCATAGGTTCGCCGTCCCCGGCCTATACGCTAGTAACGCGAACTCATTCTCAAGTTAATGAACCGTAATTCTCAGCGCTCATTTCAAATTTCTCTTTTGCATTTTAATGTTTATTTTATTTATTTATTTATTTATTTTTTACGTGGTATGATATTTGAAGTCTATGTCTAAACCGGGCACTTTTGTACTTTGATTTCGTTACAGTTTTCTTTCTTTCTTTTTTTTTTCTGGGGACACTTTCAATTTCAGAACCAGTTTTTGAAGTAAAATGTCTCCGAAGAAAAAGAAACTGTGTACAAAATCAAACGGGTTCGACAGTACCCCGTACCCGTACATTGACATCAAATGCCCTACCTGCCCTTACCCGAAAAAAATGCTACTTACTGTTTTGCATAATATTGTAGTGAATACATATACAGTAGCCTCCCTCTTAACCGGCCTAAACGGGATCGAGGTTTAGCCGATTAAGCGAAAATCCGGTTAAACCGGAGAAGTAAAAAAAAAAAATTAAATAAGTAACTGCATATTTAATTAATTAAATGCGTAGGATGCATTTAGTTTTTTAATTTGTGTCTTTAAAAAAATGTACATATTTTCTATATTTTGTGAAATGTATACTAGTTGTAATTAACTGATTTTAAATAAAAATGATCACTAATAACAAATAATGAAAAAATTTTAATACCAATTAAATTGTTGAAAATCTTATCACATACCTTTATAAGAAGTTGTAATTATTCTACATTACGTAAATTTGTATTAATTAACCATAAACAAATGAGAACCGAAATTTTCCTTTCTTAATTTTGCCTGATGTTGGGGAAAAAAGTCGGCCGGTTAAAGCGGAGTTTCGGTTGAGAGGAGGCCGGTTAAGAGGAAGGCTACTGTATTTACTTATGTGAAAATTAAGTATAATTTAAAATCAAATAATATGTGGAAGTTATTCATTAATGTATGGAAATATGTATGAATATATGGAATTTATTCATTCATATTTAGAAAGTTTTTCTCAACTTTTAGGAATAGCTAAAAAAACAGTTATTCGGATAATTCGGAATAATTCGGATTTATGTAGCCTAAATGTAAGGCATTCAATTACAATTTGATCGTTCTAAAGGACTTGCATCAAGTTGGGTAACTTTACTCCGACCCATGGGTCGGATCCTATTAACTTTTTTGTCGTGGATCAGGACCTGATCATCACATATCTGGTTAGAGGTAAAATATTTTTTTTTTAAAACACTTGAAACTTTTAACTAGAATTACTAGTATGTTTTTCCTTTTTTTTTAAATTTTAATTATGGTCGTGAGTATGAGTAGTTGAAATAATTGTAAAACTATTTTCTAATTTTAAATAATGCTGATCACAAAATACGGAGCTTAGGCCGATGTTTACAGGTTCGATACCAGCGCGGTCTGGGTGGGGTGACTGCGCAAAATTTTCAGGTTTTTCCTTGCAGGAGAATGATAATTCGGTTCACTTTTTACATAAGTTTTCCTCGAAGGCATCCATCCTTATAGCAATATGGCCAAAACGACTAAAGCTTAACGGAAATCGGAATCTAGTTGTAAATGAAAAAATAATGGGAACTGCTCAAAAGTTAATATATATTGTTTATATGTGTGTTTTTATTTTATGAATTTTGCAACGTATTTTATTGATGCTACGCTATTTCAAACTTAACCCAAAATAACTTCTATACCAAAACTAAGCGGTCTTCTCAACCTCTCCATCTGTAGGCGCCTTTTTATGCATGGTTCTATCAAACCGTATGCTAATTAAAACAAATAGTCCTTTCGTTTAAGTTTTCTTCTCCAAGTTCACCAAAGTGTACAGCATCATACTGTTAACTCCAGATTGATCTAAGCATCCCGGTAAAAAACAAAACAAAACAAAACAACAACAAAAAAAAAAAAAAAACAGAAGGGCCACCTTTTTGTTTTTCTGGGCGTGGTATAAGGAGTTGCATATTTGGTCAAATGAGTCGGTTCCTCCTTTGTTTTTGCTATAATCCTTAATAATTTGATTTCAGTTTCAGAAATAATTTTATCGTCGTAATGAAGGGTGGACAATGCCAGCATTATTATTTTTTTATGTCTTGGGGAAAATGAAACTCTTTGTTTTCATTAAATACAAATACTGCAGGTTTGGACTTTCTGTTTTGAACAAATATTGGTGGAATTTCCCTTTTGTTTTTCCGTAGAGTTTGATCATCGTTAGTTTATGTTCTTTCAAATCTCGTCGGATTAAGTAACCGGTGCAAACCGTTTGTCAACTGTGATATGGCGATTTGAGCCATGAATACTTCTACTCAGTTCAGGAACATAATGAGTTGGGACATAAATACCTTTATTATAATCCATTTTACCTACATATGGCAATGCACTGATTATATAAAATGTTCGAGAATCGTTCATCCTTACTATTTTTGCACCTTATGTAACTGGTTTGGATGCCATATTAATTTTGAAAGGACATCCTCCGCTGAAACCCAACAATTGATCCATCGGTCGTTAAATTTTCACTGGGACAATACAAATTTACTGAATGTCTTAAAAACCTTTCCCATATTTGTCGTATATGTGCAAGTTTATCAGCATGCTTTCTTGAATTCTGGTTGTTTTGTCATCGAAAACGTAAACAAAAACTCATAAAATAGAATCTGAATTGATCTGTGTCAAATCTTGGTGATATTTAGATTTTATCTTCTTCCATTTATTTCCACATTTGTTCGCAAGATAATTTCTGCAATTATTTTATCAAAAAAAAAAAAAAAAAAAGCTAATCCCATGCCTCTAACGGAGTCTTGACATTTTTTGCTGAACCTTTTGCACCTGGTAAATGGGTCATTATATTTTTGGAAGTAGTCCGGACTTTTTTGGATGGAACGTCCGTCAGAACTCCACTTGTAGCCAGCCATTTTTGCCTCGTAAAATTGTTCTCCTTTGGTGTCTTTTGACAGTTTTTGAGGACTGGTTTAGAATGTATTGGAGGATCTGCGCTTTCTTTGGAATCCATTGGTTCGTGTTCCAGAAGGGAATGGTCATTATCATCTGTTTCTTCACCTCCTATATCCTCTTCCTCCTTGTCCTTTTAACGGTAAAAGAATTCTTCCAATTTCCTCGGAGTTATGTAAGTTGGGTTTGACCTCCATCTAAAATAACACCACACAATATAATTAATTCACGTTAATAGGCTTTTATTAATCCATGCAAACATTCACTGAGGAAAAAATAACTTTTAAAAAATTAAAGAAAAATAATAATATTTGGGATCACCCTCTACGTAAAAATGCATGAAATGATCTATCGCTGCAGAATACGAATATGTTTGTACTGTACAACATGTTTACTGATTTTTGTTAAAATAGCACGTATATTCATGGAGATATAACGATTTTTTAAAAAAATTCGAGAAAATCATGCATGTTTTTAGCTTATATCATGCAGGGTTTTCAACCAAAATTAACGGCAGTTTCAGAAAAATTGGCGAAATGTAGTAGAAACAATATAGATGAAATAATGAGCAGTTGTATGAAATAACTTTTATCTGCGCATGCGCGAACGATAACAAAGATTATTTTTTTTTACATGATTTAATAGCCAACTCTATGGAGCATATAAACTCATAAAAAAAATTCAGTGAATTATCGTGAAAATTCAGAAAGATATCGTCGATAGAGTGAGCTGATTTTTAGTTTCTCTCTAAAAGCAGCTGAATGATAAGGGATTTTCCACAAATTGTCCTTTTTTATTAACTGACTTTCAGAAAAAAGTTACTATTTAATGAATATCAATGAGTAGATTTTGAACAAATGCTTCGGTTTTGCTATTTCTTTTTATCATGGAATAGTCTCGTTTCATGTGATTATCGAAGAAGAACTAAAGCATCAATAAAAAATGAAAAAAAAATTAAAATTGACAATTTGTGGAAAATCCCTTATCATTCTGCTATTTTTAGAGAGAAACTAAAAATCAGCTCACTCTATCGACGATACCTTTCTGAATTTTCACTATATTTTACTTGATTTTTTTTATGAGTTGCTCTATAGAATTGACTATCAAATTACGTAAAAAAATCTTTATCGTTCGCGCATGCGCAGATAAAAATTATTTCATACAACTGCTCATATTTCATAAAATATTTAATATATTTATATTCCAATTCCACTATATTATTTCAACTGAATTTTGCCAATTTTTCTGAAACTGGCGTTAAATTTGGTTGAAAACCCTGCGTGATATAAGCTAAAAACATGCATGCATTTTTTGAATTTAAAAAAAAAATCGCTATCTCCAAGAATATAGGTGCTATGCTATTCTTACAAAAATCAGTAAACATATTGTACAGCATCCACAAATGTGTATTCTGCAGCGATAGATCACTTCGTGCGTTTTAATTTACAGGGTGATCCCAAGTATTATTTTTTTCTTTGATTTTTTAGTGCCACCCTAATTGTCCTCCTTATCAAATCGACGTTGATGAATATGAGGTCACAGCTATTCTTTTTAATCCTGAAACTCCAGAAGAATCTGACAAGCATATTTCAAAATATTTCACAAAATGTCTAAAATTGAAAGTATCCGGTCATTAATGGCCATAAGTGTATATATATTTAAAAAATTGTATTTTTACGTGTCTGCATTTGTCAGTTGAATTAATCAATATCACTTATATGCTTTATTGTTTTTATATGAATTTTATTGACCAATGAAAAAAATGACATGAATAGAAAATACGTGGGAAGTAAATGGTACCACAACATCAGTTAAGGATGCTTCTCCTATAGCCTTTAAGTTCGATTGTGTGTATTTGTATTGAATAAATATAAATTCTTCCACAAAATAAGGTAATAGTTTTTCAAACAGAAATACTGTTTCGTCAGTCACGAGTGCTCTTTATGTGAGAAACGTGGGATAATATCTAGTAATGGAACAATTACGCCGACTCAGCTAAGCTTAAGAGTCTTAAGCTCACATGTTAGAAAACGAGGTGACACAGAAGATAATTTTTTAATTATTTTGCTCTAGATTTTTCTTTTTATAGATAAACAAAAAAGTTTGAAAAAAAAAATCTTTCCAGAGAAAATTAGAGGGGGGCAGGGGGGTTTGAGGTATATTCTTACAGAATTACTTCTATTACTTCTATTTTTGTCGGTCTCAATCGTAGCATTTTGCACAATCCGATTAATGTAATGGGGAAATATCCTTGTTGGAAAGTTTTGTAGGAAAATGGATCCCCTTTTCATACCTTCAAAACCATCCGATTTTTGAGTACCACTGTTCCCTAATAATACTCTTCGTCAAATCTAATAGAAAATTTCTGTCATTAAATAAAGCTAATATGTCTATTCGGAAATAGTAGTATTTAAAAATGAAAAGGTTTGGCAGTTTAGATTGTCTTATTGTTTTCAAGCAAATTTGCTACTTTCGGTGTTGTAGTTATTTAGCATTAATTTAGCCTTGCACGCTTTAACATCTTGTATTTTTGCTACCTTCTAGTACAAGATGAATGGATATTTTTGAATAGCTGATCGTTTAGCATATCGAAAATCGCGTTTTAAAATGCCTTTAAAAGGCTATTAATTTTTTTAGATAGTCCTATTGCTTTCAAGCAAATTTTCTACTTTCGGTGTTGTAGTTATTTAGCATTAATTTAGCCTTGCACGCTTTAACATCTTGTATTTTTTCTACCTTCTAGTACGAGATGAATGGATACTTTTGAATAGCTGATTGTTTAGCATATCGAAAATCGCGTTTTAAAATGCCTTTAAAACACTATTGATTTTTTTTAAATATAATGAGCTTTTACAAAAGAAAAAAGAGTAAAGGTCATTGTCTCTGCAAACCAGTGCTTCTCAACTTGTTTTTCTTTCTTTTTTTTTTTTTATTAAATCTGTGATACCCTTCACTTTATTAATCCCCATTACTCGCGTGGGATAGAGGTCTGCACGGGCCCGGGCTTGGCCCGCGGGCCGGGCCGGCGGAATGGAGGAGAAATTTCAAACGGGCCGGGCCGGCAGAATTAGGACAATTTTTTCAACGGGCCGGGCCGACAGACAAAATAACCGGGCCGGGCCGGCAAAAAATTTGAACGGGCCTGCAGGGCCGGGCCGATAAAAAAAAAATTAATTTGAGAGGAGCAGATAAAATACGAGGTCAGTTCCAATGAATATGACTTTTTCGAGATGTATAAATGTGCGTTACGAGCCGATGCTAGTTTAACAACATCAATACAGAAATGTAACATGTCCATCGTAGAGATCGGCATCGTACAGTTACATGATGCCTGATCCCGGGTTTAATTTTCGGCAGACTTGTGCCGGGACGGAACTGGTATTAATCGTTCTCAGGATGTGTAGGGCAGGCATTATGTTTTGTAAAATTATTAATAGCGATAATGAACTTCTGTTAACAGTATCGTTGGAAATGTACCTTAAGGTGGTTCTCATATTTACTGCTCAACAATGCGAAACTCTCAGACACATTTTCTGACTCATTTTTAACTATAAAGGCATAAAATTGACAGGCCTGAGTATTGAAGGCATTTGGGATCGAATAGCGGTTCCATTTTTCATAAATTACGTACAGAGATAACAGAGACTCTTGTCACGTGACTGTACGTTTTTCTCCTTTCCTGTGCTATCGCTTCCGGAAATTCGATTCAAAACGCTAACTTTGGCAGTATTTTCTGAAAGATATATTACTTTTATCTAAGAAAAAACGGCATTTACAGAGTTTCTGAATAAGAATTCCTGCCAATCTCATGCGTTTCCGAAAAGAAATGAATTCATCAATGTATCAAAATGTAGCTCCTTTGGATTTGAGAAAAGCCTTAAAAATGACAGAAATATTTTCACAAATCTACCTTTTATTATAAGCTTCAAAAGTTATCATGTTTTTTAACCCTTTATTCTAAACTACAATAATCTTTTAATGAACCCTTATTTAAATTTTGAAACGTCTGTAGAGACGTTGACTAAAACACTGTAAGTAATCGTTAACGTTTACTATTGTGTGTTTTCCATTTTGCGAACACATAGTAATTTAAAATATACTGTAAAATGTTCCCATAAATATGCATGTAGTATTCATTAAAAGAATCTTAATTGTATGTCGAGAAAAAACGGAATTTTTTGTAGAAATTTAGTCGGACTGGGCCGGGCCTGTTTTCACTGATTTTTGTACGGGCCGGGCCGGGCGGGGCCGAGAACGGTAAAAATGTAAACGGGTCGGGCCGGGCTTGGGCCGAACTTTTAATTTTTACACCGGGCCGGGCTCGGGCCTGAAAATTCCGGCCCGTCCAGACCTCTAGCGTGGGATATTCTGAATACCCCATGAGTAAAAACTTGCGCACAACTACGGAACTTCTGAAGTAAATGTAAATATTTTTTATATAATTTTAAGAGTAATATTATAGAAAATGTATTTTTTTAAATATAAAATTATGTGTTTATATTATTAAGGAATTTTATTTATATAAAATCGATTAATTTAAAGTAAGCTATTTTAATCACTAATAAATACAAAAATATTAAATTATTAGTAAATAATAATTAAATAATTATTTACTATTTATTAGTTATTACATAATTATTAAGTAACTACTAAATTACGAAATTACTCATTACAACTTAAAAATTGTGATGAAAGTGTGTAGCAGATGAATGAACGTTCATTTGTAATCGTTGCAAAACATATTGTAGTTTTTGAGTCCTAACTCAGGAACGAGAATGAGCTGTAATTTTGGATTCGTGTAATTGAAGCCTCTAGAAATCTATTTCTGCTTTTTGTTAATTTTTTTTTTTCGAAAATTAATTTTAAAAATATATAACCTTTCAAAGAACGTTTTAATTTTTGCCTATGAATTTTTTAGCAGAAAACTATTTCTAGAAGCTTCAAATGTGCGAATACAAAGTTACAGGTTATTCCGCCTAGTAGTTCTTCAGCTATGCTTAAAAAAACTAATCGCATTGCTACATGTTTTTCAACGATTAGAAATGGATTTAACATTAGGAGTTCCAAACTTTATACCGTTTAGGTATTTGAATAGGAAATTTTAGGGGTTGGTAGAATTTCATTATGAAGGCGACACCTAAACATATTTATTTTTATCATAAATTGAGAAAAAACATAATTCCCAGTCAAACGGTTATTTCTGTTTGGTTCTGGGGGACGATTTGTAGGTTAAAATGTATGTAGTGTTCTCTCTTTTTGTTTGTTTGGGGGTGGGGAGCTGTGGGTGGTACTGTACAATTCAAATATCCTCTCAATTACTGATTTATTTCTTTGGTTCTGCGCAATTTGTAGAAATCGCATGGTAAAAAGGAAAAAAAAACGACGTGCAGATTTTGTTTTTAAAAAATATTATCAGGCTGCAGATTAAGGATTAACGACAACATTACGCAAGAGCCTTACACTCTCGGAGTTAATACCTTCATTGAAGGACCTTTTAAGGTTTCTTGCCTAAGTAGCTTCCGTAAAAAATCTAAGAAGAATTATTTTAAAGAATAAAAATGTTTGATAAGCTGATTGATTTCGCGTGGGAATATTTCCACGATATTCTAGTCTAGTCTGAGAAGAAATCATGTGACGTCTTCAAAACGAAAGTAGAAAATAAAGACGAAAAATATTCAAATACTGACATCATATTTTTCCCCCTTGTCTTGTACCTTTTTTCTTTCTTTCTTTCAGGAACTTTCGAAATATTTTGATGTACTCTTTTTGATAAATGACCGAGGCTAACATCGAAGTCGTAACTGCAAGAGTTTTAAAATGGTATAGACTATACAGTGTGTTGTTTCACATTTTTTTTAAGACTGGTTTTCTTTCTTCTCTCATCTCTTCTTCTCACTTAGATTTTCATAGAGCCATTTTTCATCTTTAAAAATTCTAAAAATCTTGTTAATGTTCTTTCATCGTTGTCTTTTATTTCCGATGCTTGAAAACGCCTCTCATTATTTTTTCTTTGCCGTTCGATCTTTTTGCAGGAATATATATATTTTTCTTTTTCGGAGGGCAAAATTATAGAGCAAAAAAGTTTTTAAATAATTAAAAAGTTTTGAAGCTTATTGACTTTGTAAGAAGTCTGCACGGGTCATGTTTCGCTCGTGAAACTCCTATTCTTAACTTTTCCGGCCGGGCAAAGCCCGGGGTTTACATTTTTCTGCAGACGCGGATCAGGCTACACTTCTTTTTTTCAAGCCGAGTTGAGTCTGGACTTCATTCCTCCTAGAGGGCTGCACGGCCCGAAATTTCCAGGCTCGGCATAAAAGTTGTAAGTGCCGCTCGAGTCTGATCCATTAAAACCATTGAAAACCATTTGGTCTGGCCCGGCCCGGCCTGTGCAGACCTTTAAATCCCCTATCCCTCCCCTTAGACCATGTTGGGCTGGCATTTTATTTATTTATTTTTATAAAAATTTTAGTGATGTTGTAAGAAATTTATTTTGGTTTAATGTATTTCCGGGATATATTTTTAAAAATCTACTTTTTTCTTTGTAGAGCTTTAAAATTATAACACGTTATTAACATATTTTTCTTTCATTCTAAACTGCATTGATATTCTTATTATATCTGCCTTTGAATGTAATTGTCTAACAAAGGAACAACCTAAGGTGCCAGTCGCCGATTTTGATAAGAGTGGTATCGTTGGAAAGTTCTTGTCGTGAGAAACAAAAAATGCAATGGAAATGAAACCCGTTGGAATTGAACACCGCAGGGAACTGCAAGGTTAATTTGGGCCACGAGTGGAAAAACGTCTACAACAGCTGTGTTATCCCGACATCCTATTAACCAGCTCCACTTCAGGGAAAACATCAAAGCAGTTGACTGAATCGTATTTCGAAACGTTAAAAAAATCTAAACGTGAAGAGAAGAGCCTGCTCATCTTGGATGAGTGGTCAGACCATGTAGGTCCTAAACGTCACAGAAAATTGGGGGAAAACGTCGAAGTCATGATTCTTACAACGAAGTATCTCCAGCCCCTTGATTTTGAAAAGTTTCATGACTACAAATTTATGGTCAAACGTATGATCGTGTATTTCCAAAATTCACCGACTTATATGTGGTGGGGAAGATTTGGCTACAAGGGAACATATCGTAAAATTGCATCATTTGGTTCACAACCAAATCTCCGCCCATGCATTTGAAGACATGCGCCGATATGCTTTCCAAAAGGCGTTACTGCGAATTGAAATACAGACCTGTGAGACAAGTATGTTTCACATTAACACCAAAATTTGAAGCAGATGTAACACCCAACCGTTTATCAAATATTCCTGGTGTGAAGACTCCCTTTGCTAGCACTTTTACACTGACCCACTTTCACCAATTACAAAGTTATCACCAAATGTCATAAATGGAGCTATTGTCATATGGTCTATGTCTTTACTAATCGTAACATTTATGGCATAGCGGCCTTTTTCTGTGTTAATAAGTCCACATTCATAACATTCCATGTCAAACAGTGCATTTCTTTCATTGCATTATACAGCAACACATTGTCTATATTAACAACATTGCAAACACATGCCAATTGCTCACAGTCACATTTGAAAGACAAATGCTTATTTATTTATCCGTTTGTAGAATGGTTGTGCAAATTGCCTTGCGGCTCCTGCGGTGTTAATTTCGGATGGTAGTTCCATTACATTATTTGTTTCTCATGATAAGACCTTTACAACGATACAACTCTTATCAAAATTGGTGACTAGCACCTCAGGTAGTTCCCTTTTAAGACATTTCTGTTAATCAGTGTTTAGATACGAATTGTCTAAGTAGTCATTAATATTGTTGTTATTCTATATAACATGAATTTTGAACATAATCTGAAAAGAAAATCTATGCATAAGTTAGTGTGTTTGTGAATAATTTTAACTGCAGGATAATATTGCTTCAGAGATATCGGCATGTTTTGTAGAAATTCATTTCGACAGGACTGTGCTGTGCCAGTTAATTCTTTATACGGTAGCGGCCTGGAAAATTTGGCCCGTGCAGAGCTCTACTTTGTGTACTGCGGATAGGCCAAGGGAATTATTTTATGAGAGGAAGGAATGAATTTCGGTGGAATTTTGAAAAAGCGGAAATCTCCCAAAATGCTGAAGATTTTCATCAGAAATAGATTGATGTAAATGGTATGGTACGACTGAGCGCGATAAGTAACATCAATCGTCCAGCAACACGAATGAGAGTATCGCCTGACAACAAGAAAAAGAAAAGAATTCAGTTCTGGGAATTTGACGATTTCGTCAATCCTTTCTTCGCCAAACAAAAAGTTTTGTTGCAATGGTGGTCAGTAGCGAGAGTCTCTTGCTAGTTTTTTACGTGTTTCATCGACACATTCGACAATCTGGTACATAACATGCATGTACATGGATTTCTATGCATCCATATATCAAATTCTGCCCGCTTCAAACGGTCTAAAAACTGACTCAGTTTCACTGTGTACGAGCGTTTCATGTCTCACTGTTGTACCCCGTCCATTTATTTAAAGAAATTGTTAGATTTAACACCTTGCACACGCACAGCGATTTTATTCGTAACTTCCAAACGAAACAACATCCACACTTGAAATGTGTTCGGCAAATACTCTTGAACAAAGCATTACTGAAAACCCTAACGTAAAGCGGTACAAACACAAACGTTGTTTTAAAAGCGTCTCTGTTTCACTCATGGAACTAAAAAGGCTCTGTTTGTTATTCTATGTTTTCACAGTGTACATTTTCTCACTGTGTATGACTTCCCATTCCCACTATATTTATAATACGATCGTTTTTTTCATCTCATTAAGTTTTATTCCTTTTCGCCTCACCGTTCCCATTCATCTCCTTTAACGGTTCATTAGAGTTCTCGCTTCGATTACAAATTTTTATTTATTTTGCCTTAGTAAGATTCCGATACTTCATGTGAGCAATTCATTTTGGAGTTTAATATTGAATTATTTCATTAATTATAATATTGATTTTACTTTAGTATAAGAGCATTCGATTTATTCAATTCTGCATTTTTGAACATTTCAGAATTTATCAGTTGCTTTTACATTTGAAAATTTTCATAACGGTTAAATTTTCTTCCTCATTCTCAACTCTAATATATAGCCCATGATAGTGTGTTAATACGCTGTCTTGCATATAAAAAGATAAAATTAATTGCAATAAGAATAACCTGTTTCATCCTTTAAGAAACTGAAAAAAAAAAAAAAAAACTTCAGAAAAATATATACAGAAAAAATGTTAACGAAAATTCAGCTTAACCTTGTAGTTTTTGTCAATAGTCTGGAAACTTTTCCCATATTTCCAGAGACCTTTAGACGAGGTCGTTTGAAACCAATAGGTTTTCGAAAATAAAATGTCTTTTCCAAAACTTACGGGTTGCGAAGGTACCCATTTACAATATCAGAAACTTATTTATACATTTTGGAAACCTATCATTTTCTGGGGTTTTCTAGCTGGCCGTTCTTCAGATGTTTTCTGGAGATAAGGGAAAGGTTTTCTGAATCATGGATAACTAAGAGGTTACATTGAATTTTTGTAAATGTGTTTGCTACACCAGGAAATTTTCCTGGAATTTTTTTTATAATTTAAGAGATAAATTACAGATCGACTTTCTGAATCAAAATAATCAGAGGCTGTTGGTAAGCCATATAGTAAACCAATATTTGTTATATTTAGGTGCTATATTGCGCCAATAATACATTTATCGAAAGTCTTTCCGAAATGAAATACAAATATTGGCTAAATATTGGATTTACATTAGAAATATTTGCTATAAATTGTCATTATTAGAGGAACATTGCCTTTACAAGGAATGTATAAAATCAAATGCTAAGTTATATGGATTTTACATTGGAAATATTGGCTCTGAATTTGCAAAATATTTCTTGCCTGTATTAGTGCAATATTGGCAAAATATAAACACCCCAATATTCACAATTAAGCCAGTATAAGCAATATTTGCTCTTATAAATTAATTATATATAAGAGCAAATATTTTTTTGCTATAACGGACGTTGCCGTCGCACATCATGGAAAAATTACAAAATCACCTCAATTATTACCCGACTGCCTTGAAGGGTTATGTGTTTCACGCGTATCTGGGTGGGTGGATTTCTTTATACCTCGAAACATCCCAACGGCTGGATGAATTTTACTGAATGAGGTCTCTATCGATTCGTCTTAAACGTCCGATGGTAATAGGCTAGGTTTTGTTTTTATAAATTCAAAATGGCGGAAGTGAAATACAAAATGGCGGTACAGACGAAAAATTTTTTTCGCGCACCCTATTGAGTGGCATATCATTAGATAGGTCTTTCAAAATGAAGACAATGTTTCATTGACTATTTTGCAGTCAGAAGCTCCGTTTAAATATTACACAACCTGGAAGTTGTGTAGGTAGGATCTTTAGCTTTACTGCAACATCTATCATAGACATCTATAGGCCTCATCAAAACAGTGTTTATAGATAGGAACTAACAATTAAACACAACTTAAATGTCATCAATACAAGTAAATAAAAAAAATAGGTAAGTAATATAAAAAGTAGTTTCACATTGATGAGAAATAATTAATTAGTTCGCTTTTTACGCAGTCGGGTTTTTGATTTTTATAAATTTAATTTTATAATGTTATTTACAATAGCCCTGTCTTAAATATTGCAGTGAGAAACACACCTAATCATTCGTATTTTCAACTGGGCCTGTTGAACTCAAAATTTTCCTTTCTTTAAGCTTATTTTAAAATCCATTTACTAATTTATTTATAAATTCTGAATAAAAATCTTGTTAGCTATGTAAGAAGGTGTGAAATTTGTTGGCTATATTTCTTACAGTCACTGCCAGAGGGTGTGTATTATGTAATACCTCCGATGCTAGTTGTTATGTAATAGACGATTGTGATGAAAAGTGACGGCAGTGAAGCCAAAATTAGAACATATTCTTTACTTATTTAAAGCTGCGGTTCTTGCCAAGTTTTAGTTGAGTTTTTGTTATATCTATACTTTTTTCAATAAATATTTCTGACTCACGTATCTGATTTTTTTTCTTTGTAAAGTTTCGAAATTTCATTTCCCTTTTGGCATTGTAATTCAAAACATCTCAGCTTTTTCATTGTTCTACGCATTAATCATACAATATCAAAAATCTTTTATTAATATGTCAGGTATAAAATAGAAACTAAATAAAATTCTACCACGCTTAGAATTTAAATGTTTCATACTAAAAATTGTTTAGTTTATCTGTGTTTCAGAAGATTCTTAATTAAGAATACTGTTATCATTGGTAATTGGATTGTTTTTCTTTTACTGCCGCTTCTACCTTCACATTGCTTATTGTCATCCTATAATTTCATTCCAATAAAGTAAATTACTCACGTGAAAAAAATTACCAACGATTAACCACGATTTTGAAAATGTTTCTGTTATTTTTTTAATAGACATTTAACGTTTTGGGTAGAAATCAACCAGGAATCTCAATAATTAATATAGTTTTCTGAAATTAACAGAAGCGACTTTTCTGAAATTTAAGCTCCAGATAGACGTATCATTTTACTCGTGCTCTCATTGCTCTGGTCAGGCGGTGCTTTATTGTGGTCACGTGGCATTTTTCATCTTTAATGGCTTTACAAGGAAATTGCTGGACATCCTGCAGGAGGAAGAAGTTTCCTTCAAGTTCAATTTAATCTCCTTATCTATTTTTTTTTTTGTATTATTGTTGAACCCATTGTTGAATTCCTCGTCCTTTTGTTAAAAACCTCATTTTATTGCTTTAGAATGACAGTGAGCACTTTTCCTTTCTGAACACAGTAGCACATTTATTTATTTATTTATTTATTTATTTATTTATTAATGTTTCCAAAACCTCGGAACCAGTTGCATTCTAAAGCTAGGAAAATGCGTTTGTAATTTAACATATTTTGTTAAATTTATCTTTTTCTCAAGCAGATGCTCAGATGTGTGTGTTAATTCAAAACTTAATTTAAAGTAAAATAACAATATTAATCGGGAAAATGATTAAAGCCGCAAGTTTAAAGTTATTAAACTATTTTAATTAGATTATAAAGGAAATTAGTAAATTTTAATGTCCAAATGACACTTTTCAATATTAAAGCTAAAATTGCATTAGTTTATGTATTCATTTAAAAATGAATATGAATTAAGAAAAATAATCCTTTTGTCGAGTAATGAAACGAATAAGAGTAACGCCCATGCGTGGAGAATGTCATTCAAAATCGAAAACATGTGGTCGCATACGTGTTAACAGCATTAATTTTTTTTTCTATAGTAAGCAATCAAAGAAATAAAATCAACGTCGAAATCCGTATTTTAATTCGCGCTTTGATCCTGGTAATTAAACTCAGTGGCAATTATACCACTATGTTGGACAGGGCGATTTTCCATGATTGAAATATTTGACTTTGACGTAACTTTTTTACTATTGTACTTACAATTATTTTTGTTCATGCATACTTTGATAAACTCAATTGTTTCGTCTATGATACTGTTTTACTTATCTATTAATCTTTTATCCCCCCCACGCTACTATAGTTATGTCATTGCTTTCAAATAAAATGCACATATTTTAAAATTTAATGTGCATATCAGCATTTTGGCAGACATTTCAGATTAAACAAATTTTTTTGTTATTTCCTTTTTTATAATCTAAAAAAGCATGAAAAATGTTACAAAATATAAACAAAAGAATAATAAATTGAATGATGAAAATTTGAAAAACAACCATGCACTCACATGCATGGCTAGAGTAAAATAGTACATTCTCGGCTAAATTAGCAACTACAATAAGCAACAGTTCAAGTGTATTCAAATTTCATGCAAATATTCAAATAAAATAGATAAAAGTCTTCCTAAAAGCATACGAAACGCTAAAACTCCTAAAAATATATTACAATACATTCCTTGGAAGAATCATCGTCTAAGAGAAGTTTCTGGTGAAAATCTCCACATATTTCATATTTTATGACATAACCCCACCGAATTTTGAATATTTCAGTCTCGTTTGTCATTATTAAGTCTAACCCCAATGCGACAGAAAAAGGATCTGCATAGGATCTTAAAGTCAGACAAGGGCAAATAACTCCTCTATATATTTTCTTTTAATTCAGAAGCTTGAAAGATTCTGCTTCAAAAAAAATTGCGTTTCTTTTTGAAAAAATAGTCGTATAAACATAAAAACTGCAAGGTAGTTTTTATGTTGGATTATAGAAGAATGAGTAATAAATGAAAATGCTTACAGGAGTTTATTCACTTGCTTTAAAACTTCCTAAAAAAATTTATCGCAAACTTTAATCGTAAAAAAAACCCAGCAAAATTTGATTAATATAAATACTGTAATGCAATTTAAATGCTAGATGAATGACAAAATATGTAAATAAACATTCCTATTAGTGTTTTGTTTGAGGCAGTGTTTAACACGTTTGTGCTGAACACTAATTTTGTTCACGTGTTGTATTAAATTTATTATATAGAATTTAACAACAAAAACAACAAAATTATTTTTTATATTTTGATTTAAATTATATGAATTACTAGATTGAGCAAAACGTTCTGGGAAATTTGTGAAAGTTGCGTTGTTATGCGCAAATTAACAGCAAAAGCAACAAGGAATATTCTTCAAAGTAGAGACCATCATACTCCACGACTTTCTGCCATTGTTCTTCCAGATTCCGGATTTGCTGGAAGTACCATGGCGGCTCCTTGGAATTGAAAAACTCTTGACATGCTTCTTCAACTTCATTAAAGGATTCAAATCGACGGTCCTTGAAAAAGTGTTGCATTGATCGAAAGATACCATAATCGGATTCTGGAATTCCTATAGATATACCACTAGTACTCCTATATACGATACAAATTCTGGTAATTATTAGATTAAAAATTTCCCAGAACTTTTTGCTCAACCTTATAAAAAAAAGACATAAAAAATGTATATTGTTTCGTTATTGGACGTTTCCACACAGGAACTTTGAAGGTGTTCCTGTGAATTTGAGTGAACTTGAGCCGTTTGTAATGCTTTCTTGTTACTAATCAACCTTTAACAAACGTCCAGCTCGCAAAATACTAGGGCAATTCGGAAACTAGCCACCATTGTGGCGTGGCGCTAGTAGTAGTGGGTGAATCGCAACCACATTATTAACATCAAACAATCTGTGATTCAGTAAGCTACCAACTATTCCAGTTACAGTGTTATACTGCTACGCGTCTGCTTGTTATAACGTCACAAAATGTGCACTGCGATTAAAAATTCCGCCAAATGCAAGGTACGAGAAGTGATAAGATTTCTTTAGACTAAAAAAACTGTCAGCAATAGACACTCATCATGAATTGTGTGTCGTATACGGCCCAAACATTACGAGTGAAGCTCGGCGAACACAAGATCTTTTGCGCCAATTCAACTGGACGTGTTTAATTACCCCCCCCCCCCTACATCCCGGACTTGGCTCCTTCTGTTTACTGAAATGAAGAAGTGGCTTGGGACACAGCACTTCGCAAACGATGAGGAATTTCAAACCGCTATGACAAGTTGGTTGAATTCGCAAGCGGCTGAGTTTTATGCAGAAGGGATTGGTAAGTTGGGAAAACGCTGTGACAAGTGCTTGAACGGTGACTTTGTTGAAAAATAGAGGGCAGGCTGTACCTTTCAGATGTAAATTTAAACAAATATTGAATGTATGCGGGTTCTTTATTTACATCGAAACGGACGTTAATTTCCGAATTGCCCTCTTACCAATGCATTTACAACGTTTTAACTAGCGATTATCACCGAAAAGGTGTGCTCAAAAAACGAGATAACGCGTAGTGGAGATCTTGACTGCCTTTCACAAGATATCTAGTGACTGGCAGTCAACACGTTCAAAGTTTGTTTTGAAAGTACTAGATTTTTTTATCTCACAAATTTTATCTTTTAAAAAAGTTCAGAAGCAGATCTTTTATAAAGCAATCTGAGACAGATATTTAGTCACTTAAAATAATTTATAATCAAAGGAGTAATTCGTAATGCAATGTCATAGAAGGTAGTGTCTAATAAAATTGCCTAAAGTGTCTCTCAGTTATAACTAACCAATTAAAATTTCTGCATTCGTTAGTGTACGGAAACATGCTGTTATATAATAAGAAATCCAAATATTTTTAGCGATTAAAACTAATTTCAAAATATGTTGGTGCTCTAATGAGCTTTAATGAGCGCACATTCAGGTGGTAATAAGGAGGAAGACTGAAACTTAAGTGAGAAACAATGATGCTTTTAGATAACTTCTATCACCTAAGTGGGCGCTTTGAACTTAAAATTTAAAATGGCTAATTAAAATATCTTCACCCCATATTTCAAAATTAAAGCACTGTGTTTTGTGGCAAATAAACAACAGAGGTATTTGCATTTAATGTTTCTAAACAAACTTTTGAAAAACTAAAAAAGAAAGTCTATTAGATTTCCGTATTCCCCCGTCAACATCTCATTATTTGTATAAATAATATTCGAGAATAACTTACAAAAAATCGCCATGCACTCGGTAAAGGTTTAGCTTAAATTGTTCAAATCTCATTTTTAAGTAAAGTATATGGTGTCCGAAAATTCCTGGACACATTTTAAAACTCAATATAAAATCAAGTAATTGTCGTACAGGACTGCGGTTTGGAGTAAAATGCTTCTTGGGATAAAAAGTTTTCTTCAAGCGAATGAAAATAATTAGTTCCATTTCGAGCATAGATGGCGCCACTTGTACCATGTTTGCTTTCAAACATGTGTTACATGCGTGCTGGTACTAGCTCCTTGAGTCGTTATTTCTATGTGTCAACGTCAAAATTAATCCGAAAATCAGAAAAAACGCGTGTTTAAAAGCAAGCATACGGACAAGTGGCGCCATCTATTATTGGGATTTGGAACTAATTATTTTCATTCGCTTGAAGAAAACTTTTCATCCTGAAAGCATTTTAGTCCAAGCCGCACTCCTGTACGACAATTACCTGATTATATATTGAATTTTAAAATGTGTTCGGGAATTTTCGGACACCCTGTAAATTTACCTTAAAAATTGCCCAGAAAAACAAAGAAAAGTTAACCTTTTCAGGGCACTTTTTTCGTTGCATCGTGGTTTTTTTTAAGTTTTGGAACAGCCTGTAATTTTGTGAACTGCTGCGTCACTACACACTAACCATGTTGTATAAATGCCTTTGTACTTTGCCAATAGCTTGAAAACATATACATACAGGCATACTCCCAAGGTTTCAAATGTATAATGTTTTATATACGGGTGTACTACTGAAAAAATTAAAGCTGTTACAAAGTAAGAACAGTAAAAAGTGTATTTTTCGGCTCTTATAGTTTTTTTTTGCATAGGAAAAAAGAGAGTAAGTTTGTAATGCATTTTTTCCCCCCAGAAGTGTATTAAAAAACATTACATTGAAAGACATGTGATCAGAATATTCCATAAATTTCATGTCGAACCTTTCGACAGTTTATTTGAAAAAAGTTAACTATATTTTCGTTTCGAATTTATCTAATACTTGGGTTGTATTATTGACATAGTTTTTATATTTAATCTTTTTCCAATATTTTCTTACGAAAACGATGAAAAAGTTTGAAGTTTTTAGCATGTCTAGCAAACTTTTCTTTCCTTTTATTGTCTGACGAAAAAAAAATTGTTATTTGACCTTTTTTTATTTGTTATTCTGCTGAAAACTAAACATACGATATATATTTAGAAGCGCTTTTAGAAGAAAGATGTCCCAAAGTAAAATCGTCAACAGTTATAGTAAATAATATTATGTTGGTTTTTGAAGCCTGGCTGTGATTCACCGTGACTGGATAAATCTGTGAACAAACTCACTCCGTCAAAGTTGTCGTTGTTTTTGATAAACTTAAAAGTAGAAGCCAATATGTCTTGAAAGACAGGTATTAGAACTGACAGTTTGAAACGAGAACAAGGTTTTGAAATTTACTTACTCTTTTGTGCTAAAAAAGAGTGGAGAAGCTATCGTTTTTCATTTCTACTCCGAATATAGAGCTTAGGCGCGATTTTGGAGCTGAGAATGTTCTGAAACATTGTTTACTCTTTTTTTCTGTTCATTTAGTGTTATTTCCTAAAAAATCTCTTTCATGTTTAAAAAATCTATTTGTAAATGTAATATTAATGCGTGGATTAGAAAAATGTAGTTCATGTTACATTACATGTAGTACATGTCCCTATATGTGGGTGGGGTTTTACCCGACCCGAAAAAAAGAAAAAAATTCATCAGCCGAAAATCCAACCCGAAATGGAAAAAATTAATCCATATTTTAATACAATAGTCTACAATTAGATCTCTAATATACAGTTAGATCTCTTTATCTTTTATGTTGAAAAAGGAACACACACAGATACACATGCTCGTTAATGTTCAAATATATAGTTTTTCACATAAAAAAATATTCGAGACCTTTTTCTTTGAAAAATCGAGGCAACCCAATCTAATCCACAACAGTCAAATCCCAACCGAAATAGTTAAAGTGAACCCGACGTGGCCCGATGCAGGACTTTAGTTCATGTGTAGATTGTTCCATCCTGAAAATTAGTTCAGAATTCTTATTTTTTTTAAAAAAATTTGAATGGAACTATAGTAATATGTGTGTATCATTTACATGCTGTCCATAAAAAAAGTCTCAGTTATTAATTTTAATAATATCAACTGTAAATGTGTTTGTTCAAGGTCACAAGGTTCAAGAGTAACTCAAACAATTTTAGATAAGCGCATGCGCGAGTTCTGCTTTGTTATTTATTCGCTTGAAGTACCGCATGCGCAAAATAACGATTCCTGAGCGTAAAGTGTTATTGCTGGGCTGAAGATTTAAGAGCATACACTACCGGAAAAAAAAACTTCCTTTGGGACTTTATAATAGATCGTGTGTACGTTCCGCCGCTACCTAATTATTTGCCGGAGTTGAGACACAGAATTGAAGAGGTTATTGCTTCCATTGTGACTTGTTTACCGAAGTGTGGGAAGAATTGGAATTTAGGTTGGATGTGGGCCGTATAACTAAAAGTGCACCTGTTGAACATTTGTAAGAAAAACTAGGTTAGTTGACCTTTAATTTGATGTATGATTTGTTGTAAATAGTCTAAATTAAACTTATAATAGACCATTAAAACTAGGACATTTTTTTATGGACAACCTGTATTTTAGTTCAGTTTCTTATTAGAAACTGAAGTGTCAACGATTTTAATCAGTTGATTTAAATCAACGATTAAATCATGATTTTAATCAACCAACTTAAAAAAAATCATTGATTTAAATCAAAAATTTTCTAAATGTTTAAAATTTCAAAAAAGTATTAAAATCTAACGTGAACGTAATTTGAAAGTTTCTACATGTATTTTGACTTATGAATAAAAAAAAAAAAAAAAAAAAAAAAAAAAAAAAAAAAAAAAAAAACCTTTAAATAATTGTTTCTAAGCTTAATTCATGAGATTGTAAAAAATTAAAAACAGTTGAGTTTGTAAAAAGCATTGTTTTTAAGTTTTTGTCCAAATTAAAACAGTTTCATTTAAAAATTATATTTAAATCTAATATAATTTACAACGTCATAATTTCCTTTAGGTAATCCATTTATGCATTATTTTATATAAAATACATAGTAAGTGTAATACACTTCTACAACTAAACTTCTACATTGCCTTAAAAAATAGTTGAAATTCACCTGGCAGTTGTAGCCAGAGATTTCTTCCAGAGATTTTTTCCAGAGAGAGATTCCCCATTCCACAGTATTTTTAAATTCATGTGGCCACGATCTTGCAAAAATATAGAACTTTATTTCTTTAGAAAAAACACGATATTATTAAAATATGTTATTTAATTGTATTTTTCAATTTGTTATTCATAAAATTATTAAAAATTACGGACACTTTATTTATCATACTAAAAATTATCATTACTAAACACATTACTAATATATTTCTTCATGAAATAGTGCTCTTTTTTGGAACTAGCATCCTGTGCCTTTTTCTTTCTTAAATGAATACTACATTGTTATCATTTTAATAATTAAGGCTTAAAAATGTATAATATGTTCCTAATTAGAGAGCTAATTGTTTAATAATTATTAATTTGAAGTAGTGTTAACTATTTAATATAACATGCAGTTAATAATTTTAATAAATGTTAAATATCACTAGTATTTATAAAGTTTTACATAATTATTACAGTGTTAATGTATATAACATTGTATGATACTACCTAATGAAACTACTAATTTGCAGTTTTTATAATTTCTGTAATTACTAACTAGTAATTATAATTTTATTAATTAAAGTGTAGAAACATAGATTGTGTTAGCAATTAGGGGTTTAACTGTTTTGGAAACCTAAAACTCTTGGTCGCTATTCAGTATTTGAACGCTGGGGAAAAAATCATGAAAATCCGATTTAAATAAAAAAAAAAAAATCCGATTAAAAAAAAAAAAAATCATGATTTTTTTACACACTAGTTTCTAAACATTACTAATGGCATGAAAATACAAAAGATGTTTAGTTCGTGCAGGTATAGTTATAAAAGTCCATTGTGTATGGCCCAAATAAAGACAAGTTTGAACAACTTGCATATCAAACGATTTCTCCAAGAAAACAGCTCATGTTATATTAAAATTTCCCGCATTTTCTAGTATTCTTTCTACTATAGCTGGAAATATCTAACGTCTATACACCCGGGATACCTAGCAAATCTAAACGTTGCCATACTCTTGGTCGAGATGTGATGGGCTATAAAAGTATTTAAAAATATATAAATTTTATTTAATGCATTTCTCATTTTTGTGTATCTCCATTGAATTTTGGATTCTAACCCAAGATCTCTGTCTTCGAAAGTTAACTCTGCTCTGCGGAATCACAATAATTTCTGCCACAAATTTTCATTTTCCTTTTTTGCTTTAATGTTTCAATAATAAATGATTTAAATTCATTGATGTCTACTGGTTTTACATTCCATGATGCTTTGTTTCTCCCTCTTTCTCGCTTTTTATCGATTTATCAGAAGACATAAGATTATTAATAATGTTAAGGGTGTATTCGAAAAAATGCTTTTCCACCCTCAACAGCTCGAAATTTTCTGAGACATTTTTAGACTCATTTTTAAAAGTAAAAACATGAAACTTGCTGGGGGTGATTTTTGAAGACATGTTTAACATGCCGTGTGATTTCATTTTCAGCTCAATTAATTAGAATTTGATTTTTAAACAATTATTTTCTCAGTATGACCATTTTTTTTTTCATTCCCAGATCGCCCGCTTCGGAAAATTCGGTTCAAAACGCCAAATTTGACAGCGTTTAATACAGTATTTTCTGCATTTATCAAAAAATCGAGAAGCACGGCACATTATGTAGTTTCTAAATAAGAGAATTTCCCAGTTTGATGCGTTTGAGAGCAAAAATGAATTTTAAAATGAATCGGAAAATAAGCAGTTTGGATCGGAATACACCCTTAAAAGTCGGACTGCTTCATATTCGTTAAAAATATGTAGATGTTAGTTGCATTTTGAATATACAGAGGGTAGAATATTTGTTTTGATTTTAATATATTTTCTATAAATAGGGTGTTCTGTGACTCATAAAAAATCTTCATAATTTCATTTGCTAAAGGTATTTTTACTTTCTTTCCATTTATAAGACCAAAATTATCCTCCTATTTTTATATACTCCTATTTTGTATGACTCCTATTTTTGTATATATGATTTCGCTGGGTAAGTTCTTCTTCAGATTCATTTCTTTTATTAATTTCATTTTTCAAAAACTAATTACTTTACGTTGTTTAGTGTCATTTAAATTAAACTAAGCATGTTTTCCTTTGAGCTATAATTTCCCTATTAAGGAACGTTAATTAATTTTGGTTTGTTTGTTGTAATTTGTTTTTATTGCAAATATTTCCTATGTATATGAGCCTTTCTTTTAAATTTGCTGAACGTTTAATTTGAATATTTAATTGAAATGCATTTTTGTTGATATAATTTCATTGTTTTCTTTTGTACCCGTTCCCCCTCCCCTCCTAGAGGTGGGTCGTATTTTAAATGTCCGCATCATTTATCCTTCCTTACGATAAATCTATATTTTAAAATAACTTATTGATTTTATTTGTTAAAGTTGAACTTTTACACACTCTAAATTAAAATGTCTGAAATTCAGACACTTAAGTGTCTGAAATGGAGTGTTCAATTTTCAGACATTTTAAAATGTCTGAATTTTTTCAGACACTTTTTGCGTCTGAATTTCAGACACTTCAAACGTCTGAATCGCATCCATTTTTTTGTAAGCATCATACGTAGCCATGTTTGACCACGTTGAATCCTGGAAAAATATTTGGCTGTGGTCCTGCCCCCCCCCCCCCCAATACAGCCTGATTTTTTTGGTGCTCTCAGTTTTGGTATACAATTTTCGTTACGTTGATAATTTAAATCTTTTACGACATTGTACTGATTATAATCAATATCGTGAACTTCAGGAGTAGAACAAGATTAAAAAACAAAAAATATTTATCTAAATATTAGATTTTTTAAAATTTATTTTGTTTTTAACCTTATTTTACTTTAAAAGTTCAAAATATTGATTATAATCAGTACAATTTCGAAACAGATTTAAAATATAAGCTTTACAAATATTGCACATCAAATTTGGGGGCACTACAGTCGTAGGGGGACGGGACACTTCCCAGTTTGCACTTCCTTTAATCAAGAAGTACTTTTGCAAAAAACGCAACCCTGCATTATAGTTGTCTAAATTGAGATGTCCGGTATTCGGGAGTATCCGTTGTGGAGGTTAATGGAGATTCTCGAATAGCGAACACCTCTATTTAACGAATACTTTTTTAATCAGCAGACATACATATTTGTATATTTTTACCTCAAAAAAGTAGACATCTCCAATTATCGGACAAATTCCGCGGTCCCGAAGTGTTCGCTATTAAGGGCTTTTAAGGTACATAGATAAATATATATATATATTTTATAATCTTGTCCTACTCTAAAAGTTCAAAATATTTATTATACTCGGTTGAATGTGGAAAAAGATTTAAAATATCAGATGTACGAAAATTGCAAAAATCCCACCCCCCACCCCTCCCACCCCCAAAAAAATTAAAATATAAAAAAATATATTGCCACATAGGCAATTTTACATATACATCACTTGATAATCACAACAGCCATTTAACTATGAATAATGAAAATAAATAAATAAATATTCTACTTTAATAACATTGGGGAAAAAATGACTTTGGTATTTTGTTAAATATATTTGCGTTTTTAAACTTGTCCTACTCTAAAAGTTCAAAACTTTCATTATAATCAGTGCAAGATTTAAGATATCAGCTTTACAAAAATTCATGCAAAATCCCCCCTCCCCCCCCAAAAAAAAATGAAAATACTTATTTAAAAATTATGTTTTTAAAAAATTTATATTTCCACATGGACAAGTTTTTATGTAGATCAGAGGGTACTCACAAAAGCTATTCAACTATCAATAAAAACAAATAAGTACATATTCTATATTAAAAACATGAGGAAAAAATAACTTATGATTTCCAAACTTCTTTCGTCTTAAATATATACAGTAACATCTGTCATTTTTGTATTTTTCGTATAAGTGCATATAAATAAAGTTACCACAATTTTAAATACGAAATCTAGTTAGAGGTTTTTACTTTTTCCCATTATAAATTTCAAATTACTTTTTTATTAAAAATAATAAAAAAATCAGTATTAGAGTTGATTGCAAATCAAATACATATGTATATTTTTACAGGCAGGTTCATATAATAGACCAGTCTCATTTACTTTATTTATCTTTTTTTAATCTGCGGTTTTATGCCAGGAAGTAAGAAAGCATTAGGTCATCTTTCAAAGTTTTTTTTTTTCTTTACTTCCTTCTGGCCGTCATTTACTGCGAGATAAAAATTATCCATTTGAAACTAAGAACTGACATTGAATATATAATTCGTAATAAAAAAGAACGTCATAAGTTTAAAAATATATACTTCTAGAATTAGTGGGGTTTTTTGCGAACAGATTCAAAACTAATTAAATTTCATGCAGGATTTTGTTTAGTACAATAAATAAAATCATAAAATACACTAATTTTACTACTATAAAGAAACTTACTTGAGTTGCTGCAAGAGGTAAGAAATGTTCCTCGATTTGAAATTTTAAAAACTACCACAACCACAGTGAGGGAGAAAGACTTTCATCAGTTTAAAAGGTAATCCCATAATACATCCGACTAGCCTTATTTAAAGAATGAGATGTTTCATCCTAAAAACAGGACCCGCCAGACAAAAGTTTCTTTTTTTTGCCAGTTTCGACAGGACGAAGATGAATAACACAATATTATTGATATAAATTGATACGAGTTAACACTAAGCCCATTGCACACGCTTTGTAGAATTTCCGGGTGTAATCTTCAACCGCCGTCTACTTCTGTTCTGTGTCTATCCCGCCCTTGTATCGACGACAGCTTCTAAGAGACATTTGATGTCGAGCACACACGTCAGATGTATGTATTCAATAAATAAATACTCCAAGTTAATACGAATTAAAATCACAGTACTTCACATTTCGCAAAAAACGAATTAAAATACACGCGTACATAAAAACAAACTTTGTTTGAATTACAACGTATACCACTTCGAACGAAGACATCTAAAACGCATGCGCAACTGGGAGTGCTAGTGCCCCCTGGTGGTTATTGCGTCGGAAGAATCAAAACATCTTAAATTAAGACACGTTTAAAGCAATGAAGTGTCTTAAAATAAGACGTTTGCGGATATTTTAGACATTATTCTCAGTTCGTTTACACCATGGTCATAGTAAGACGCTTATGTATCTTAAATTAAGACATCTATAGTGTCTTAATTTTCAGATTAAGACACTTAAGTGTCTAAAATTCTTTTTCAGTCACATATGTGTCTAAATTTAAGACGCTTCTATTTGCAGTGCATACACGACTATAGAAGGGTTAGCTGTGTGCAAATGTTTTATTATTTTAGACTGTAATGTTGTATCTTATTTTTTTTCTTTTACGAGAAAATATTTTGCAACTGGTTTTTCTGTTAGGATGACCTTTTATGCGTATTTATTATCGTTTTTATACTGTAATATATAGATTTACAATTATAAAAACGTAAAATATTTTTGCGACCTGAAATGGGGCAATTAGAACAAAATGATTAATATATTATTTACTGAAATCTGTGTATCTGATAATTAACCGTCGAATGTGTTTTCTATTTCGGTATAAGAGAATAGTAAAGCAAATTTAAATCGGGCAAAAATTTGTTGTGATGATTCTAATGTATTTTGTGTGCAGAACCTTGCTTCAAAATATGATAGAAGAACTTTATTAAGAATCTGTTCTACATTTTGCTAAACGACGATAATCTCTTTTCCATAGACCACTCCATTTTTAGGTGCTTTCGTAATTATATAAATACGTAGCACCTATAGTCGTCGTTCAGTTCGTCTGTCCGCATATAACAGAGCAAAAACTACCCAACCGAATGGTCTGAAATTTTAAATATATAATTGTTGCAAAATTTTGTCAAGTCATTTCAAATTTTAGGAAAAACGGGTGTATGTTTATTTACAGGCACAGTCAAAAGTTTTCCGTTACATTACGGCCAATGGGAAAAAATTATTGCAAGTGCATTTTAATGATGTTACAGCTTTTCGAACAGAATGAAATAGGCACTTATGACGTGTAGCAAAATATACATTCAGTACAATATGCGGTGCTAAAAATATTTATAAAATTAGTTACAGTACGAACACACCTCATTTGCCACGTTTGATGAGCAATTTATGATGAGCAATCTATCATTACAAGAAGAAAATATTGGATTCATGGAAAATTTAAATTTCCGTATTTCGATGGATTTACACGCTTTATTTGACTGTTTTTAAAAAATGTCTATGCATAATCAGTCTGTATGTAACACAAATCTTCTGGGCTCTTTCTCTCTAGAACTAATGCACAGAATTTGATCAGACTTCAGATTCAGCATGGCATAAATTGGTGCTGTATAGGTCTTGTTATGCAAATCGCCCAACAGGTGGTGCTCCTATGATTTTCACGATTTCCGTGATCTATCTATAATGAAGTATCTCAGAACTATTGCATGGAATTTCATCAAACTTCATACTCTTTTCGATCTTGACGTAAATAGATCCTTATTAGGTTTGTGTGTAAATAGCCCCAGGTGCTGCTTCTATGATGTGCTTATCCCGAGTTTCGCGATAGCTATTCCTTAAGAACTAAAGCACAGAATTTCACTAAACTTCATGTTAGACCATTACATAAGTAGATTAGTTTTAAGTTTGGGTGTATACCACTCAACACGTGTCGCTGCTATGCTCTGTTTTTCACGATTTCTACGAAAGCTATATCTCAAGAACGTATAGTTTGTTATTTAATTTTGATTGCAGAAGATTTGATTTACATAGTTGAAGGTCGTGTGATGGCCACAACATACTAGTTGTCTATATTTTTATTTTTTACTGCTTTCAGATTTTTTTTTAACGTTAGCTTTTATCTTTTTCATACCACTCGTATTTCGAATTTGAATAAGACTCAATAAAAAATCTTCCACCATTTTTTTGCAGAATAAAAGAAATTTTACCCACGACGACAGCAATAAAATAACAAATTTTACCACTAAAGCATTCTTTCTTAAATCTTTCGTCGGCCCTCGAAGATTGTGAGTTCTCAATCTAGCTTTTAGAAAGTGAATTCAAAATGTGTACCCCATTTTCTTGGTTATAGAGTAATTACCTCTCCGAATAACAAATACCTGACTCTGCCCTTTTCTCTGCTGAAACAACGCATTTCAGTAAAAGACCTAGTTTTTTGCCCCTGGGGTTTTTTTTATTATTTTTTTCTACACTTCTCCTTTTCCATGTCTTCCATTTCGGGTGAAAGGATTCTTTCCGTGTCTGATCTTCCAAATCGTATTCCCTTCTAATCTTCAGCGAAAAGCAACTTCAATCTTTCCCCTGTCTATGCAAATTCCATCAACCTTTATTTTTTCATTTCCAAAGAGTGGGGGGAAGAAAGTATTTTTTCTTTGTTGTACTTTATTCTGTTATTTACGCTTACTGAATAATTCTTTTTCCAGTTTCCTAGAGTTGACATTTGAAACTTAAAAGTGTGCAGGGTAATCGGGGGTTGTTGCTTGACATCAAACGTTCTTAAGCAAATTTCCTTAGGTAGGTCTAGAATTTTATGTAAAAGTTTTTTGGAAAAGAATCTCTCTCACTTCTCGTCTGTAAAAGAAATGTATTTAGATTTTTTTCTTCTAAAGATAAAAAATGTATGTTGATATACATAAAATACATTGCACTTATATTGTTTGTCAAAATGTTAATTTAGATTTTTTTTTTAAAGATAAGAAATATATCTTGACATACATAAAATACATTGCACTTGTTTTGTTTGTCAAAATCTTCAAGAGATGAAATCTTAATTGAGAGAAAGCACTAAATGCATATGTGTCTCTGCGTACAGGGAAGGTGTGCAAGATATATAGGAAATAAAATTTAAAAAAAGTGTAAAATTAGTGTTGCCAAGTACACTGTCGCAAAAAGGACAGAGAGAGAAAAAAAAAACGGGACAGGGGCTTCTAAATCGGGATTAAAAAATACGGTAAATCCTATAAAAAGGTATCTGTCTATGTCTGTATCCTGTTGTAAATGGAAAATATCCATAATCCCCACGGAAGAAAGATTATGTACCTGCTAAAACGGAAACCTGTCTAAACTAGAATACTTTTCTGGTCACTTGAGATTCCGTCTTAGAATGTTTTGCAGTATTAAATAAACACAATCTTATGCAGTAAAAACTGATCTGTGAAACCGGAATCGCAAAAGGACCGAAATAAATTCCGTTTTCGGAGTTTTTCTGTTGAGCAGTTATAATTGTATGTACTACTGCCGCAAAGACTATGTTTCATACAGAACATCGTTATAAACAGGTACCGTTTTCACAAGTTTTTCTAAATTAGCCCTTAAATGCCGGGTGTTGCTTTTCGGCAACATGCCCAATTTAGGCTTCTAAAATACTATTAGAATAACATTGAGGCTATAATGCCTAATGTTGCCAATAAAATACATTCTGAAAATAATATTAAATTGATTTTGAACATGTAGATGGCAACACTTGTGCTGTTTAAGAATAAAGATAGATTTATTTTTACAATTGTTGCTACATGTTCCTTTTGTTTTGTTTGGAAGATTGTGAAATACTCTATTTTGTTCTGCAGTGAGCAAGTAAAATTTATTTCTTATTATAGTTCCTGAAATTCTTGTGTGTTTAACATCATAGAATTTTATGAAGGAAAATTATTTTTTTCAATTAAAGACCAGTATTGCTGATTAGTAACAAACTGTTTTTTAGCTGTAAACCATACTTAAAACAAAATATGATTTTTTTAAGTATTTTTCCCATAATTTGTTTAAAAAATTAAAGCCGAAAAACATGATTACAATGATTTTTGAAAAATCAGGCATTTAAGGGTTAAGTACAGTAAAACCTGTAAAAACACAATGTCTGGGAGCGGTAAATTTTCCATCTTAGCAGGTAATGCTGTATTCATTTCAGCGGAATCATAAGTATGTTCCGTTATAGACAGGTTCTATTTCCACAGGTGTTATTGCATTAAATTACTCTCAGTACAAACTAATGAATGGCATGATACTAAAAGAAACTTCACAGAATTTACGCATCATGAAAAAACGGGACATTTAGTGTCCTGCGGGACGGGTCTTGGAGCAACTAAAATACGGGACACCTGGCGGCACTATGGAAAACCCTTGAAACTTTTTCTTACAGTAATTGTGCGAGAAGAAAAACAAAACTGTTTAGATAGAGAAAATAATTTTATGTCTTGTAATACTGTATATCTATTATACTATGTTCGTGAAAAAGTTCTTAGAGCATGTTTGAATATCTCAATGTTTAGGCTATTTTGAAAGCCTTAATAATTAAGGATGCATCGAGTAGTGTTTTGGCTGAATACCGAATATTCGGCACTCAGGTAAATCGAATATCGAATATTCGGCGCACAGGTAAATCGAATACCGAATATTCGACTAATCGAATAGTAACAACTAGGCCGAGTACCGAATATTCCGCTGGCTGAATAGTAATAATTTGGCCGAATACTTATGTAATTGTATTATATATATATATATGTATGTATGTGTGTATGTAATTGTATTTTATATATATGCAAATATTTGTATATATATATGTATTTTTATCCTTGATATATATCTACATAGATATATATCAAGGTTTAAAAATATTAAAAAGTTAAATTTTAAAACGATTTTGAATCATATTTAACTTAAATGCTTAAATTTTGATGAACAAGACATTTTCACATGTGAACTATATACTAAAAAAAAGACCCATTGCTTTTAGTTAATATTTAAGATACACTGTATTTTTGACCAAATAAGTGGGTTATGATAATGGTTTTACTTTAGAAAAACTGTTTGTCTTGATACCTATTATCATCTCTAAAATTTGTTCCATTTTGTTTAGAAATACCCTGTTTGTGAAAAAGCAAGAAAAAGATTATTACCATGCAGACAATATTTAGAACCGTGCCATACATCATTTATTTCTTTGAATGATATCATTTTGACATCAGTAGTTAATTTTCTTAAGTGTCATTTTTCAAACAGCAAATAAATAATATAAAAGGAAACCTTTTTATTTATGTATGATTCTATATCTTAATTATTCTGAACATCTTTATTCATTAACAAGTAAAAATATAAATTATGTAAGGTTTTAAAAAATGAGGTTTTTTTTTTAAGTATTCGGTATCAAAATATTCGGCCAAAGCTAATATTCGGCAGACAGAATAGTTTGATATTTGGCTTAATAAGTCATCTTCGTCTGTCAGAAAAGTTTGATTTTTAACCTAACAGAATATTCAGCAGTTCGAATAGTTTGAATTCGGACTAACCGAATATTCGGTAGAATGGCTCAATAGGCCAAATACCGAATACATGATAAATATTCGGTGCATCACTATGAATAATTTTTATAGGTGTAAGTGAGATATTTTTGATATAACCAGGGCTACCGCTTGGTTCGTTTTTTGAAAACCAATTTAAAAAAAATAATAATAATCTTTATAGATTTCTCTTGCAATTTTTGCAGAATTTTTGTTGTTGTTGATGATATCACAAAACTATGAAAATTTCTCTTCAGAAATACTGGTATTCAAAAACGGATCAGCCAGAGTCCTGTATAGCCCTTTTTATTCTTCTTCTTTAAGAATTTGTTCAAAATTCTATATTTAACATGATTAAAAAATTCTAAATATGTGCTTAGATTATTATTATAACGCTATTGATGTCTGACAAAATTCAAGAAAAATTGTTGTAATGTTTATACTATGTTTTCGAAATAAAAAGTCCTCCGAATGTGTTCAATACGATAATACTTTATGATGTATTACTTAACATTTTAATGAAGCTTTGAAACTAATTCCCTTCTTTCTGTTCTAAAAAAGACAGTACGACTCCGCCTGAGGGCATTATTAGACTTTGTTCATTAGGTAGTCTCCTATTTTTGTAAAAATAGTTTATTGCAAGACGCTTTAAGTTCCTGGGGAAAATATAAGAGCATTTTAAAATTTGCTACTCATATGTAAAGGAAATTCAAACGTTAATATTTATCTCCATGTAGAAGTTCCCACGGCTATGGAAACTGTATAAGGTATTTACTTTTAAAATCGTCGTTTATCATGCTTAGTTGTCATATTAAAATTGCATCTAAGCACTGAGGATTTTTTATTTTTGTTTAAAGTTTTATATCATTTTCACTTGCTGCCCTTTAGCTCCCTATGTTATGTGTTGCGATTATCATAAAAATACACGTAGTAGGTGTCCTCGTCACATGCATTTATATTTTGCTGGGTGTATGCTTGTACATTAGTCTGTCTTATTTTAACATACTAAATTGAGAAAATAAGGGGATTTCTTTTGCAATGTGGTTATTAATGTACAATTGCCTTAAAAATAAGAATAAATAAAAGCATCTGACTTAATTCTCAGATCGTTTACGATGCAATCAAACATGTCTTTTTAGACGCGGAATGTGTTCTTTAAGAATATGAATGCAATTTTTAAAATAGGAGTCATCTACATTTAAAAAATTGCACCGGTTTCGATTTTTTTTAGTTGTGACACCCACTTTCGATGCCATATTTGAGTTCCATGGATCAAAGCAACCGAGAAAAAGATATAATTTTTATAATTTGTATTAGATCTTCATGAAAAAGAAAAGGTGTGATGGGTTTACCCCTAAATTTAGAAAAATTAAGATTTTCCCAGTAAAAACTTCAAGAATTATACCCAGAAAAAACGCAGAGATAATCTAAGTATAAAACAAACTAAAGGGAACTGTCATTTTTCAAGTTTTATTTCGGGGGGGGGGGGGGGACTCGTATAAATTTGCTAGTGGCTGATTTTGACTTAAGTGATTGATTAATAGCAGAATACGGTCCCTTTAGATCTTTGAAAAATAAAGTTTTTCTATATCTCGAAAAATGATTATAATGAACTGTAAACAACTTACACACCCACGTTTTTGACGATGTTCATTCTATTTATGTGGAAGATGATCTAGGTGTTAATTCATATTTTTTAATATAGCATTATTAATAATTTTCATTATTAAAAGTAAGTCTTTGATTAAAGAAAATCCCTGGAGTATATTTCGGTTCATTCAATGTATCTCACTAATAACAAATATTTTCAATCAGGCGGTTTTGTGGGAGATGTGAATTAAAATTCGACCCCTTAATTTCAGATACATCCTCAAATTTTAACCTCTTCTAGCTCCTTGAAAATTTAGTAAAAATACATAAATTATATGCTTTTCGGGGCTGATTTGATCCAAGGAACTAAAAAAAGTGTCAAAAGTGGATGTTACCATTTTAAAAAATCGAGATTGATGTAATTTTTAACATGTAGACGACCACTATTTTAAAAACAGCATTAGTATTCTCAAAAAAGATATTATTCCATGTATAATGATACCATTTGGTGTGATTTTATCGTAAATGGACTGCGATTAAAGGCAGTTGTATCTGTTTCTTTTTTACATTAACTACATTGGTCAGAATCTAGAGGGGAAGCTAATCCACCAAATTTGACATGTATCGTCATCATGATCGTGTATCGTTAGATTCATCGGAACACTGTGGATATCGAAGAACTTAGTACGTCTTCGAAAGCTTTTGCAATTCTGCCAATATCAATCTGAAATAGAACAGGTTTTGTCAGAAGATTACAAAATGTACAATTTATTTACGTTTGTAGGCAAATCTAACGTGGTGTAGAGGTAAATCTGCATGAAAATTTACGTAACTCTCACATTTAAAAATTGCAAGTAACTTGTTCTACATAAAAAAAGTTTCAATTTCTGTCGCGATAGTGAAATTGTTTGTGGTAAAAAGGCCAGTTTTAGCAAAACTTTACCGTTTCTTGTTAGACACTAGGGATGCACCGAATATTCGGTATCTATTCGGTATTCGGCCATGTTACCGAATATTCGGTTTGGCCGAATATCAAACTATTCGGTATGCTGAATATTGAATTATTCGGCGAGCGGAATACTTAAAAAAAAACTTTTAAAACATAATTTTAAAAACCTTATACAATTTCTACGTTTAACAGTCATCTTATAAAGATATTCAGAATAATTAGAAACAGAATCATATTTAAAAAAAAAAAAAGAATGTCTTTACATTATTTATTTACTGTTTGTTAAGTATTATTTAAGAAAATTAACCAATCACGAGGATTTTTACAGGAATTAATTATGTACAAATGTAAGTTTCTGAACTTTGTCCAATAAATAATCTGTTTCTTGCTAAGATTTTAAGAAACAACGTTTACAATCTCTGAAAATGATCGCCCGCTCCAGACACCGATCTAGGATACATTTAAAATCTTCCTTGCTTAATAAAGGGAGTAGAAGAGTTATTCTTGCTGAGTTGCCATCATGTAAAATTTTAATAAATTGTATTATTTATTTCCTTTTACTTTAGTATCTTCCTGACAAACAAATACATATGATCATGTAGAATTTTTCTTCCAATTTTTTCAAAATTTCTCTTTGATTTTAAAATGTTTGTTTTAGAATTTAAGAAAATTGTGTTAATTTGTTTTAATTCACAGAAGAAGCCATGAAATTTAAAATTTTATTAATTAAAAAAGTTTTATAACTATCCTCTTCTTAAATAACTCAAAGCAGATTTTGGAGAGTTTACTGAAATAAGCCCTTGTTTAGCAAAATGAAACTTTCTGTTTTAAATATTATGTAAAATTGTTTTAAAATTTAACATTTTAACGCCTTTAAACTTTGAAATATAAAAGTATTCGGCCTAAGAGTTACTGCATAACAAGCCGAATATTCGGTATTCGATTTGCTCGTAGGCCGAATATTCGGTATTCGGCCAAAATCACTATTCGGTGCATCCCTATTAGACACTAAACCATGCTGCAGAAATTAGATTCAATACATGCAGATCATAAATTTTATGTTTAAACTACCTCGATGTTTTTCATAAAAAAGGGGGGAAATGATACAAGTTATAACTTTAAGACATGCCAGGATTTCTCACAGCGACGTTTAAAAGAAATACAGTTCAAAATCCGACGTAATAGAGAAATATTTTAACATTGTTATGTATAGGAACGTTTTGGAAGATCAGAAAAGATCAACTTACAACCGTTAACGGCGTATAAAAGAAAGATGTTTTATTGTATCTTTCTCTTCTTTTACTGTTGTCGGAAACCGCTGTGAATTCGATACTGTCTCTCGTTTACACGCTTTTTCATTTATTACGTTATCTATACGAAGATTTGTGGCATCGTGACAAAACTCCGGTCTGTAAAACTGTTTGGTAGGTCGTTTTACCGCTGTGAATGACGGTTATTACACAGGTTGAGAACTTATCTGTTTTCGTAATTCGCAAACTATAAATCCTTCTAGTTTACTTGTAGCAATAAATGAAACTTTTTTTTTTTCACTTTCATCTCTTTATTTAGCATTTACATGATTTTCAGCTATCTATTTCTGGTTTTTCCAGTGAGTGTTCTGATGAATTTGGGATTTTCTAGTGTATTTTCCTTTAACCATGTGTAAGGTATTTGTTTCCAATTTTCTAATAATTTAACCCTTTAGTGCACAGCTTTGCATATATGCAAAGAACAGTGTTTTGAATTTAATAATTCTTTTTTAATTCGTATGTGGGAACGTCCACGGCAGAAAAACATTTTTGCTGAAAATTTCTTTTAAACAGAAATATAAGTGTGATATATGAATTTAAAGCTAAAGAGTTGAAGTATATGAATTTGTAAGTTTTAATTTTATAAGAGCAAGTGTTTACTGAAAATGAGCTGGATACTAACAGTATAAAACTACATTAACATTTGAGCTTAAAATAGAACTTATTGAAATGTATAATTTTTTTACTTTTTAGAATTCAATAAAATTACTATGCGTTCAAATCAACAAACTATTATCATATCTTTAAGATGTACATGGATAAAACCTTTTAGATAATGTCTTTAATATATTTTTGGCTGTATTTAAACGTTAATACTTAAATGTCACAAGAGTAACGGAAAACATACAAAAGTTTTAATAAATAAAAAAACTACTTAAAATTTTTACCCAAAACTTCTAATTCTCTGATTTCGAGGTATAAGACATATTTTACATTAAATATTTTGTTTATGCTATGCATGGAATAGGCTCTGGGCAGATGTCACGAGTAACAAACGTCTGTGTCACAAGAGTAACACATATACTTTTGTCAATAGTTTGATATAAAACTACGTTACAACCAAAACAAACAGAATGCTTAAAGTTTTGTTGTTTTTTCTCTGTTATTAGGGCAGTTCTTGAAATAGTTTTAGCTATAACTAAGGTTATTTTGTAAATTTTAAGGAAGATAAAATATCTTTATTAGTGTTTTTTTAATGGGTGGATTTATTTTTATTCATTTTTGGTATTACTGAGGATTATAAAATAATCATGACAAGTAGTTAAAGATATAATAAAACAAATCAACTCGTGTCATTTTTGTGTGCTTTCTTTTGGTTTGAAGCACATGGTCTTTGATTAGATATTTTATAGGCTTTGTAAAGCTTCGTTTACTAAATTCTGCTGCATAACCTACAGAGGTTCTTATAGTAACTCTTATAGAAAGGATTCTGATACACGCTTCTTATACACGACATTGTTTTAAAGAGCAGGAAAAATTCTGCTAAGCGCCAAAAATTGTAGAGAAAAAAATAAGAATGGAATTGAATATGTTGTTGTGAGAAAGAAACAAAACAAAATATATTACGATAAGGTGAAGAAAAGTCTTAGAACCAGCAAAAGCTTCAGCAAGAAAATGGAAATATTAAGAAAAGGAAAAAGTAGAGAACTAGCTAACCTCAGGTAGGAGAGAGGGGTGTACCTTTGAACTGCGGGCACCTTTGAACACTCTAAATATTTTCCTTTAAATAAATTATATTTTTTAAATGTGTACGGCAGAACAGTACTACTACTTCAGTGTGACAAGAATACAAAGCTTTACTATTTTGCATGCTACTGTCTACACTACTGTCTACGCAAGATATGTATATTTTGCTTTCTTGAATCTAAACTTAACAAAATACAGTTGTAAGCTTTTTGTTGATAATCTTGTATCCCTAAAATTATAATTTACTATTTAATACCCAAATAAAGATGTTAGCTTTAACTTATAAGGTTTGTTTTATTGAAATTCTCAAACCTAATTGAGTAAATAGTTGTAATGCTAAACTCCATGTGATGAAGCACCATTGAACGGAAAAGTTGGGGCACCATTGAACAATTAAAACTATGAAGTAAAGAGTTAGAGATTTATCTGAATACTATTATTGTTGAATTTTTTTTTAAATATGAAAATTAAGAGATTAAGTGTTATTATACTTAATATGAAAGTTGTACTTGTGCAAGGCTTCAACTGCAGGCGAATTCAGGACACACAACAATAATTCATGATTTAGCAGAAATGTCTAATGTATCCAATACTGTTTCATTTACAATGGTAAACATTATTTCTGGATTACGTAAAACAGGGTTTTATCCATTTTTTATAACAATTTGAATGTAAATTATTTCATTTTAGTTCAGTTTCATGTAAAAAGAACTCTTCATTACGTCGGTCGGATTAAATTGCTTAATGTCAGGTTTCTTCGTAAATAAGAACATACGATATATTTTCCAGAGGCATCAGATATCAATTTCTTGGATTTTAAGGATGTTGTGTAAAAAAAGTTGCCACAATTAAACATAATTGGAGGGATCCTCCGTTCTGTTTCAACAATGTGCTTTGATGGATACAAATTTGGTTAAATAATAAAAAAATAGTAATTTCGTTTAAATGTAAATGTGTAATTTTATTATTCTTATTTTATATTTTGGAAAAATAAGCAGTTTTTAATAAAAACTCAATATTTTCATATTTTCTGTATTTGTTCAAAGGTACCCCTACATGGGGCAGGTTTGAACAGAAAACTTTGAGCTTTTTAAAGTCTCACAACATATTTAATTTATCTGAAAAACTGTAATTTTTTATTTCATATGATGCAGAATTACACTCTTTCTCTCATGAAATATTTAAAATTCAATAAATGTAATTCAAGTAAGAAATATGTGGATTTAAAAAAAAAAAATGTTCAAAGGTGCCCCCTTCTCCCCTACTGTAACTGAAAAAAAATCTAACTCCACAGCTTTGGAGAATTTTATGTCGATGAAGATTTAAGAAGAGGTCATTCTTCAGCTAAATCTACGTTAGTTAAGCGTGAAAAAGTCACATAATTTCATCAATTCTAGGAGACATTTAATAAGAGAATACGTTTTTTGTTTAAAGGAGCTTTCTTAAATTGAAAAATTGGAGATTCCTTTGCAGCTTTAAAGCCTAGTTTCATAAAACAATAGAAAATTACTCATCAGAATATCTCCATTTGTTGCTGTCACGAAAACATTCAAGCAATTCATAATGTAGTAACTGGTGTCCTGCATTAAACATTCCTGTGATGGATTTAATGACTTTGTTTGCCGAGATACATGATAATTAGAGTTTAGGAATTCCGAATGTCTAATTTGCGGAGATAACATCGAAGAATTATTTGAAACGGAAGTCCATAATATAGAACTTCTTATAAGTTATTGTAAATAGCAAAATGTTGATAGACGTTTTGCTATTGACAAAACGTTTATCAACATCTTCTCAATACTGTTACATTTTCAGAACATTGATAAACGTTCTGTAAAAGTAACAGTTAAAGAAACCATTTCTGATTGTTTAAAAATTTTCGAAAACAACTAAATCGATTTCTGAGGCACACATTCATTGAAACTTGTACAAAGGATTATTTTCGTAATGCCAAAAAAATAACCATTTCTCAAAGAATAGTTATACCAGTGGATTTTGTGGAAACTGTTTTATTTTCATGCCAAGACGAAATTTTGGTATGAAATACTAATACTGCATTACTGGTCAAATCCTCAAGCTACTATATTTTCAGATTTTTATTTAGTATGATCCGTAGAGTTGCAAAAAACCCAAAGATTTTGAGAGGCGGGAATAAACCCGGGAATTTTGGGGAATAAACCCGGAATTTTGGGGAATATTGGAAATTTTGAAGGAGTTTTGAAAGTAAACAAAACCAATCATTTTTTTCAATTTGAAATTTTTTTTTAAGAAATTTCATTTACCGTTCAGAGAAGTTTAAGACAGATTTTTCATTATTAATTCACGAAACATGATCTTGAGCTCTAAGTTTTATAATTTCTTAAGAGGTCTCAGGACTCTTAAAGCTTAAAATTTTCAAAATTTTAATTTTTTTAGATATTAATCTACTATATATTCGGAACATTTTGGTATAAATGTTTCTTTGAAATTCCTATTAGAACAGAAGTTATGGCTTTTAGAATTATACACGCTCAATAGCTGAAGCGGCGTTTCAGAAACTTTGAAGTCGATTTTCTCCAAATGACGCTTTTGGGCATAACGCGCACGATATCTCAAAAACTTCTGAATTTTATTTCATGAAATTTTCAAAACACATGTTTCATGTTAGTCTGTATAAACTGAACCTAAAATTTCCTTCTTATTGTTCAGAAATATATTCTTTATAGGTGATTATACTGTTGAAAATTTCTAAATTTTGCATTAATTAAATACAACTTTGAATTAAAAATAGAAAATGCTTTAAATACAGATTTATTTAGATTCAGAGTAATTATTACAATGTAAAGCATAAGTAGGACCCAAAATTTTCCTTCTACTTGCAAAATTTATTTCGTAATCGTGCGAATAATCTGTTATGCCGATTTTCCGCTCGTCAAATGTCTGACATTTTGGAGCCCACTGTAAATTCTAATTCTGCATCTTGTAATTTTTCAAATACATGAAATGAAAGAACATACTTATATCTTTCCTCCCAATATAAAATTTTGTCTTAAAATCAATTACATTTTAAGATATTATATGTTGAAAATGGTCTTTTTTTTCGATTTTTCCAATTTTAAGAGTCCTGAGACCCCTTAAAACTAATTTTCTTTACATTAATAGCGGTTGAAAATCGGTGATGATTGAAATGTTTCTTTAAAAATTAAAATTATTTAATTTCTTTTTGCTGGCATATCCATTATTCGTCATACTCTGTATTTGTTTTCTTGTGAGTTACATTGTATTTTTTCATTGATTTCTGTCACCTTTGTTTATTTTCTTTTTTGATTACTTTGGATAATTTGGCGAAATGTTTATTTTCATATCAGGCAAGATGAAACTGTCATCTAGCTCTCTCACTTTCTACTTATCATTAAAATATTAAATTACTTATATTTTAATAACTCTTACTTAATATTGCAGCTATAAGTATCTATTTCGTTAGTTTTCACGTAAACTGTGCTATTTTTTATAGCTATTTTATTGGTTTTATTTGCATTTCTAAAAAAAAAAAATATTTTGCTTACATTGACAAAAATTGAAATCATCAAAAAAGTTAAAAATAATAAATACAAAAAAAAAAAACTTCCATGCCTAAAATTTTCTGAAAACTCCCGGAATTTTCAAAATTTCCTTCCCAAAAAACCCGGTTTATTCCCGGGAATAAACCCGTTTTTTCCACCCTTTGCAACTCTAATGATACCATTAATGTTAAATCTTATGCTGTTATTTTAGACAATGTAACTCATAATCAGATTTTTGTAAATGATTTCGTATGTAAAATTTCAACATTGCATCTTTAAGGGAATTTGTATTTTCATAAAATGTACCTGTTTTACTTTTTTATATGATGGTTGTGCTATCTAATTAAATAAATGCCTGCAATGAATCAGACTCCTTTCTCAACTTAATTTGGCATTTTTTTTTTTCAAATACTCCTGGTATAGATGCTGTAGATTGATTTTGTGTTGTTGTATAATGATATATATGGAATGAAGTGCGTGCTAAAAAATCAATTCTAAGGTATACTGCTTATTTTGTCAAAAGAAATAAAACAATAAAGTTTCATTACTTTTGAAAGAAATTCAACAGCGAAGGGCATTCAACAAATACAATTTGTTAAAACCATGAAAAATGACACTATCTACTACAAACCTTCCACTAACATCATTCGTTCAAAGAATTTGTGTTTCATTAAGTAAATCATGATGCAGGAGAAGTTGCAAGTGATATTATTGATAATGAAGACAATGACTTATTCTGTTAAGTAGCAGAAACTGAGAGGTTGCAATGTGGTTATAGTGTTTGTTAATTTTAGAATTTTTTACATTATTTTATGTTATTTTAAAATTAAACCATCATTAAAAGTTGTTCTGAATAGAAAACAATTTTTTAAAACTTCACTGTAAAAAAAAAAAAATTCAGTTAAAAAACGGAAATAGTACTGGCAATTCAGACGCCAGTACTATTTCCGTTTTTTAACGGAATTTTTTTTTCCGTAAATTCCAGAAAATCTTCCGTTTTTTCACAAAATTTTTCCGTTTTTTCGTATATCCGTATTTAAAATTTTTTGTTGCAAAGGCCCAAAAAAAAAAAAAAAAAAAAAAAAATATATATATATATATATATATATATATACAACTTTTCGAGAAACTTACACCTTTATGAATTTCAACGGACACGTTTATCAAGGTAGCGTACCTCTAATTTATTCAAATAACAGTAATGAAACAACACTTACCTAGGGTGGAATGGAACTGGGGAACCGGAGTGTACCAGATTAGTGCCATTATCCACCATGCCATAGGGACTCGAGTTACGTTTCTAAATGTCGTTACTTATTTCAGATGCTTTTTATGAAGTGAAGGCACGGTGTTAAGCAAGGAACGTATTTTCGTTGGAGATATTTTTCAATTGAGTGTACAATTCTGAATATTTCCATAATTTTGAAAATTTAGCTTTTTAATTTCATGCTTTATAAAAAGAAGAAAAATAGCCTTTAAAATATTACGTGCATGAAAGAATGTATTATAAGTAATAATTGCTTCTTTTTTGCAAGATTTTAAAAATTTGATTGTACTATTATTTTTATTTATTTATTTGTATATGCATCTATAATTTCGTTATTATGTTTCAGATATGTTTTAAGTTTTATGTGCGAATCCTTTAAAGTGAATAGATTAAAAAATATTAAAATTAAAAATAGTTTTTCAATTTTTTTTATTAAATAATAATAAGTATTATTTTAAAATCATTATGAAAAATAAACTGTAACATTTCCTTCTCAACTATCTGAAACTTAAAAAGAATTAATAAAATTCATTTAAATATCAGATTATTTTTTTAAATATTGTAAAAAAAATTTAAAAATAATTTTAAAACATTTTATTTAAAAAGAAAGAAAAATACTACAGTGTTAGTTTTAAAAATAAAATTTCAGCTAATTGACAGCCAAATATTGGCATTTTTGAAATTTGAAATTGGGGAAGAGGGGGGCGCGTAAGTCAACGCTAAAGACATAAAATTAGAGATAATTAATAGCTAAATATTGATATTTTTGAAATTGCGATATTCAAAAAGAGGGGTGGTGTTAACTTAGCGCTCCCTATTTGTAATTAAAATATCTTGATACATAAACATTACCTTTATCAGACAAATAAGATATATTAATTTATTTCTAATTGAATGAGATTGCTCTTTTATTTTTAACTTAATTCTTTTTAAATTGTAATACCAATTAATATTGTAAGAATACGAGTATTTAATGCCCCCCCCCCCCAAAAAAAAGTATTACATGCATATAAAATAGGAACAATTATGACTCCTTTCCAAAATTGCATGCATTTAAAAAATAAAATTTCTATCATAATTTTAGAAATTAATCGTTTTTTTAAAATTAGAAATAATATTTATCGTATCATTTTATAATTACTATATTAAACGAATAACAGATGAAAACAGTAATTTAATATTTAATAAGTTACTTGATATGTTTATTTCTTTATTTGATACAAATTTAAAAAAAAAAAAAAACTGAATAAATTAAATTGGAATTTATACGGCATTCTTACGTGGCATTAAATTCGAAAGATAAAATAAATTATATCAAATTTTAACTGATATATGAAAAGATATTAATTCATATTTATTTAAAATAAAGAAAAAAAGAAAAAAAAAAGAGAAATAGTGACTAACCAAGTCTTAAACGTAAACATATGTTCACACTACAACAATTCATTATTCCGCATTCCAACTAAACACAGCGCCACTCTATACAACACAGACGTCAATTACGGAAATTGTACTGTTTTGAAAGAATGATGAAATATTTTTGTAAAATTTACGGAAAACCTTCTTCATTTTGATCCGAGAACGGAAAAAATATCCAATTACGGAAATTGTACTGTTTTCAAATGAAGATGAAAGTATTCCGGAAAATTTAACGGAAAATATACCGTATTTTTACGGATTTTTTTTTACAGTGTTATTTTAATTATTTTGTTTAGTATTTAAACTGAATTTTTGCTAAAACTACATAATGTACAAAATGTCACAAGAGTAACACTTAGCATTTTGCAAAATCAAATGCAACTAATTCATGTGTTATCAGATGAGTTCAATGATTAATGCTTTTTAAAAAGATATAATTATTCTGCTATATTCTGTAAATTTTATTTCTATAGTCTCATATAATTCACAGAATTTCTGCGTCAAACACAATTTTTGAAAATTGCGCTTTTTTTTTGTGGTCACAAGAGTAACAAAATTTTCATTTATTATCAACCCAAGTAAAATGCTTTTCGTTACAAATTGTATTGGTTTATGAAAGTAGAGTACATGTATTTTTAAGAAGTTGCATCCAATTTATCTTAAATATATTTTGTAATAAAAGAATTGGAAATGTATATGGAAATTTGCTCTGGTGGTCACAAGAGTAACAGTGGACGTTCCCATGTACCTAATTCACACCAGAAAATTAAAATAGCAATATTTGCTTTAATAAAAAACAGTCATTCCGGATTTAAGTAAAGCGAAATTAATCATTGAAACTTTCTGGTGTAAAGTATGATTCTCTGAACTACGTAATTTCTGGAGCGTATTCTATTATGGGAATGTTTATTTCGCAAAAGTGATCTTTCACATTAAATCTGGCCATTTGCCAAGTCACTAAGTTGTTTAGTTTGTGAATGGTAGCCATTTGAATAAAACAACTTTGGTAATATTTCAAAAATGAAAAAAATTGAATATTGAGCAGTGATAAAAAACCTGTTTTTGAAAAAGAAAACAATTTATGAGATTAAAGTGGAACTCAGAAAAGTTTATGGAGACTCTGCACTTTCGTTACCAACCATAAAATATTGGACAGCTTAATTGAAACGCGCCGTACAAGCATTTTTGATGAAGAACGTCCAGGTCACCCAACTGAGGTTACGACATCACAGAAACGATATAAAATATCCATGATATTGTGATAAACGATCAGAGAGTGAAAGTGCACGAGATTGCTGAGACTATGGGCATCTCAATTTAACGGGTCTAAAAATTTTTAACAACAAATTTGGATTTGAAAAAGCTTTCCGCAAAATGGGTGCCGCAATTGTTCACTATTGACATTAAACACACTCGTATGCCAATTTCAAAATAATGTTTGGCGAAGTTAAAGTGAAATCCAAATGATTTTTGGCATCGATTCATAACTGTTAACGAAACATGGATTTATCACTGTACACCAGAAACTAAAAAACAGTCCAAACAGTGAGTTTTTCGTGGCCAACTTGAGCCAAAAAAGGCTAAAGCGACTTTATCTGCAAACAAAGTCGTGGCTACGGTAATTTTGGATTCATGCGGCATATTTATCGTCGATTACCTTGATAAAGGTAAAACGATTAATGGAGAATATTATTCCAACTTATTGGATAGTTTCAACCATGTTGTGAAAGAAAAACATCCGCATTTGGTGAAGAAAAATATTCTCTTTCATCAAGACAATGCATGCGTGCACACCTGTGTCATCGGTCATCGCCATAGCAAAATTCTATGAATTAGGATACAAACTGTTTCTGCATCCACCATATTCGTCAGATTTAGCCCCTGCGAATATTTTCTGTATCCAAATATGAAAAAACGGCTCGGTGGAAAAAAAAAATTGGCTCTAACGACGAGGTTATTGCTGAAAAAAACGCCTATTTTGAAGGGTTGGAGAAATCGTATTTTTTATTGGGAATAGAAATAATAGAAAAACGTTGGGCTAAGTGAATCTAACTAAAAGGAGATTATGTTGAAAAATAAAGTACATTTTTGACATAAAAATGTTTTTCTTGTCAAGGCCAGGTACTTATCATACAGCCCTCGTAAATGGATGATACCAACATCTAACGTTCGCGTTCGGGCACTGGTAATATGCTCATGCTGAAATACATGCACATTCTTGAGCATGTCTTTTAGGTCTTTGAAATGTGTGTTGCTAGGCTAAAATACACGTTTGCGGAAATTATACTAGTAAATCCATTATAGGTAATTAAGAACTTTACAGATAGCTATTGATCTGAATGAGAGATTTTCAGATTATCGAAGCCCTGTTATATTTTCAGTAGGGGAGAGTGGGGAGGAATGGGACGCTTTTTACAAAAATAAGGAAATCACCATTGTTTGACACAAAAACAAAAATTTCGATTTATAGAATACAAAATGAAACACTTTCTTATGTCCTTTAACAATATAGAAACATAATTTTTAGAAACAATTTTATAATTAAAGAAATTGTAAATTTCAAAATGTGTCCCATACCTCCCCACTGACAGGGAAGTATGGGACAGCTATGAAACAATGTATGATAAGGACCAATATTGTCTAGTGTCGGCTATATATGCAGTCTATGTATGTGCTACAATATCAAATTCCAGTATCTTCATCACTGGAAGGAAAATTCAGGATTGTCAGTCAGAGATGACATTAAAAAATCACCAGTTTAATTTATTTACATTTTGAAGTAAATGAATATATTTTCAATGTTGTAATTAATATACTATCCTCGAAAAATATTTGCATATTATCAATTTACAGTCATCTTATTAAAAAGAAGGAATTAGACATGTCCCATTCTTCCCTTTGCTGGCATGTCCCATTGCTCCCTCCACCTTCTTTTATTTTAAACTTCTTGTATAAACAAAAATTCTGCTTTTAGGTATAGTTTAAGTTAGGGATAATATACAACATAATATTCCATAAATACGGAAACTATTACATCTTACGCATAAACAATTCATTAATATATACAGAAAGCATAAAATGTATATGAAGCAAATATACTTCATTGTTTAGAATGTATACAATGTTTAGAATTATATATAAAGAGAAAAACCTTGATTCTTGAAATAATCTTTTTCTTTATATAATTGCAAGCTTATGCAGATCAGCTACTTTTTTCCAACTGAAGATTGGGGTACCACTTCTTCATCTAATGTGTGGTTGATGAAATGTTTAAAATGATACATAAAGAAAAAAACTTACTGTCCCATTCCTTCCCACACTCCCCTAATATATAATTATCACATTTGGGATGCCTTTGATAGGTAATTTTAATTTGTTTTTGTAGTTGACTGTTAAATTTGAAATTATTTTTTATATATTCTATTTGAAGGTCAACCATATTTAAACTGGAAATAAATTCTTTTTAGACGATTTTTCGATTTATTACATATGTTTAAATAACTGAGTAAAATAAAGAATGATTAAACGTTCATTTTCACTTGCATGTAACTAAGAAAGTGCGGCAATAATCTATTTCTAACTTACGATTTCTCTTTATTTCCAACTAAATTACTTCTCCAGCGAAAAATATCTGAAAATCATTGTTGTAAGCGGATATGCTTCAAATGATTTTTTTAATGCATAACTTCACATAAGTGGTGCAATTAATTTTGACATTCAGTTTAAGTTAAGTTTTGTGGAAATATGGAATAGATTCATTTAAATAAAAAAAATTCTGGGTTAATTCAATTAATCGTGAGATTTGATAAATAACGTTTCTCTTCCCCAATATTTATTTTAGAGAAGTGTGAAATCTTTGCGTGTTTTTAATTGATTAAAAGATAAAAGGAACTACTTATTTTCTCTTCTAAAATCAGTTTTGCGTGTTGTATAAAGTCTTTTAAATATGGGTTAGAAAGAAAAAGAACTTACAATTAACTTTGCTTTGGGCTTTCCAAATCCCTAGATTTCATAAAATGTCATTTATATTGATTAGGTCGGTATTTAACTTTTTGTACTTTTCATTCTTGCGATTTCGAGAGCTCTCCAAAAATTAAAAGATTTATCCATAATTAAATTTGGCCGCGTTTCAAATATTCTGTTTAAAAATGAAATCTTTTAATCTTCTGAATTATTGAACGGTCCATGATCATATGTGTGTGTTTGTATGAAAGTATTAGCTGAAAGAAGTAAAGTTCGCTAGTTACTTTTCACGGAAGTATTTTCCTCCTCTGTCCTCACGAATTTAAATTTTACTTTTACTCCGTTTTTACTTTTATTTACATTATGAGTGGTAAAAAAAAAGTTTTACCGATATAGGAGTCCTTAGACCGTTACTGCTTGAGAGAACAGGATGCTGATTTGGATGCAGGTACGTTGAGGCTCGAGAATGAGATTTAAAAAAAAAAAAATATCCAACTCTCACAGTTACGGTTTCAGTGGCGAATTTTCAATTTTCAAAATACACTTGTTTTCACTGCAAAATGATCTCCACAGTGAAAAGACAATAAATGGCGATAAAACGGTATCTGCAGCTTTCAAAATGGCAACCTAAGACACAAGGCAAGTTTTCTGTAGAGCATGTTAGTGACATTTTCATCTACCGCCATTTCACGTTTCCGTGCTCTATGTCTCTTGAGGTATTTAAAATCGAAAGCATACACGTCGCTACACGCTAAGTGCGTTTGACGTGAAAAACATATTTTAAGCATGAGAGTATTCATGCTATAATTTAGTATTAACCAAATCTTTCGAATGCGATGCGTTATCGTCTGTAAGTCGGAAAATTTTGTAATCTGACTAAAATGTGTTGTTTTCTTTCGCCTGTCTGGTCTCATTTGTTTTTCGCACTATTCTTCTTTGCGTTTGTTTTAAGTCGTCGTTTTTACTGCTACAGGTACCATTTTAATGCAATTTATGGTGTTTCGCGTTAAATATCATTTTGCGATTAAAAACAACAGCAACTGGGTGTTGCGTTTGGAATTGTCAATTTTTGTCAATGTAACCATAACAGTGAGAGTTGAATGTCCTTCATCTCATTCTTAAAAGCATACCTTAAAATATCTGCATCCAAATCAACACCCCCGTTTCCTTGAACGATATGGTCGCTAGATCCTCCTATATCTGCAAAATTTTAATAATTATTCAAGATAATGAATGATAATCACAACGACTGCAGTGCATCACATTCCACTTACGGAAAATTCCCCATTCACAATTTAAATGTGTTTTTATTATTTTAATTGAATTAGGATTTTTTTTTAAATACAAAGATATATCATTCTTCTTTTCTTGTCATTTCGTCATAATGACTTTTTTTTCTTTTTTATTTTAAGATATATTCTGTCATTCCGTTGGATGGAAAGTAATTCCGATCACATAAGAAGGACAAGCACCCTTATTAGGAAAGAGATCAAAGAAGAATCGAACTATTACGCATATTATTAGTTAAAAACATTAATGTCCGACCATCCTATCTGCAGTTTTTATTGACGTATATGTATATACAGGGTGGTTATAATTAAAGTTACCCTGTTCAGACCATCGTAGAGGCCGTTCTGGTAGACATATATCGATGAAACTTGGGAAATACGTTATAGGGACTAAGGGGAAAAGAAATCTGCAATAAAAGACAGTAGATCAAATTTCGACCGATAGATGGCGGTTTTAATCTACGAGAAGTGACGTTATGCAAATTTGGAGATGTTTAAAAAGCCAGTAGTCGCTGCCGTAAAGCCATTCTGCACCATGCCGTTAGAGAAGAAAGAACGCGTTACTGATGAAGTTGTTTTATCAGAAAGGCAGTAATTTACTACAAGATGGTGCACCACCTCACATAGCCCAAGCAGTGACGGCACTGCTTCGTGCCTACTTTGGAGATGATCGGGTAATTTCGAGAAGTTTTCCGACAACCTGGCCTCTTCGATCTCCGGACTTGAATCCTTGTAATTTCTGGTTCTTGGGATTCCTGAAGGATCTTGCCTATGGAGAAAGCATACGGGCTTTGCCTGATTTGAAAGCAAGCGTAACTCGGCATGTTGCTGTAATTGATCGAGAAACCCTTCGCGCTACTGTTGAACACGCTTTGAACATGTGTTTGACGCAAATGGAATGCACATTGAACATATGCTGTGAATAAATAAAGTTTTGTGTTTCCGGTTAGTGTTTTTTTGTCTTCATGCGCCCCCTCTTCACCTGTTGGTCGAAATTTGAACTACTATTTTTTATTGCAGATTTCTTTTCCCCATGGTCTATATAACGTATTTTCTAAGTTTCATCGATATCTGTCTACAGAACGGACTCTACGTAGGTCCAAACAGGGTAACTTTAATTATAACCACCCTGTATGTATACAGTAGAAGAATTTATAACGCAGTTCTATATAATGCAATTCTCTGTATAATGCACAACTTCTCACTAGGGAACGTTCCCAGGTTCAAGTTGTGGATTTGGACGAGAGTGGTATCAAAAGAAAGATCTCGTCTTGTACATTAAAAAGTCCAATGGAACTACCCGTCCGAATACAACCGTTTTCGAGATATCCTCACTTGAAGTGTGAATAAGTAAATAATTAAATTGGCAGGCAGGCATATAAATTGTTCGCAAGTTAAAAGTTTCTTTGCATCGTTTTAATCCTCTACCAATACCTTTTCCCGAGCTATGAGCAAAATCCTTTACACCCACACATTTGCCGAAAAATTTGCATAAAACAAGGTGCTGGAAATAGCAAAAACAGATGGAAAAACTCTCCGAATGCAGCCGTTCGCGAAAACTTCGTAGAATGCGAAGTGCCTGTCTAAAAGAGGGGAAATAACCGGCAATGTGTGGGTGTAAAGGATTTTGCTCGTAGCACGGGAAAAGGTATTGGTAAAGGATTAAAACAATGCCAAGAAACTTTTAACTTGCGAACAATTTATATGCCTGCCTGCCAATTTATGTATTTGCTTATTCACACTTCAAGTGAGGATATCTCGAAAACGGTTGGATTCGGACGGGTAGTTCCATTGGAATTTTTAATGTACATGACGAGACCTTTCTTTTGATACCGCTCTCGTCCAAATCCACAACTTGCACCTGGGAACGTTCCCTAGTCAGAGGTAAACAATGAGTTTTGAAGTTAAAACTCGCCTGCATTCCACATTGTAAAATAATTGCTGCTCTCTAGAGGACTAAATTTAATACATTATTTCATCTTTATCTCCTTAATTCAGAGCTTTTTAATGAAAAAATTGCTATTAATATAAAAGTTTTTGAAAATGAGTAATATAATGAATGATTTGGTCCAGGCATATTTTGACGATGTTTATTAAAGTAAATTTAACAATGTATAAAATGATCGATATTATGTAAAATTTTATAATTTGCACAACTTTTGGTCCCAAGGAATGTTACATAAATATCCTCTACTGCATATTGATATGTTTCAGACATATTTAGCCACGTTTACAAAGTAAGTTCAATAATTTGTGAAATGTGATCTACATAATCCAGAATAGAATTCTATATAATGCACAATCTCGTGTTTTTAAGGTTTGCGTTATAAAGATATTCTACTGTATATATACAAGGTGAGACCAAAAAGTAAGGTGACTGACGTCATAATAATCACTGTATTATATATTTGCAGATAAATACCTCACTGTTGTTCAAAGTAGTTCTCGCCGTCTACAATACACTTTTGACAACGTTCATACAAGTTCTGGAAACTTTTGAAAAAGCCCTCCTTTGAGACTGTTTTAAGTTCCTTGGTAACAGCAGCTTGAATGTCTGAGGTGTTTGAAAAACGGTGTCCTTTCAGTACCAATTTCAGTCGTGGAAAGAGGAAAGAGTCTGCTGGCGCAAGATCATGGGAATAAGGAGTCCATTCGCTGCTGTTTTTGTTCATCGCTTAAATAATGAGGGACAAACGTCGCACAAAGTTTCCGTTTACCCAAATCTTTCGTCAATGTTGTTCGGACGATTTCACGAGGAAGATTCAATTCGTTCGCCCTTACAAACAGCGGACAAACGGCGATCTTGCAGCAATAACTTCCTAACTCTTTCAACATTTGCCGTGATTCTGCTCGTCACCGGTCTTCCACTATGATGCTCATCCTCCACGCTTTCACGACCTTCACGGAAACGCTTGAACCACTGAAATACTGTCTTGCGATATAAAGTTTTTTAGCCATACACACTTCGAAGCATTTCCAAGATCCAAGGTTTCCGTAACAGTTTTACCCATTTTAAAACAGAATTTCATATTCGTTTTCTGCTTTATTACGCAATGCACTACCACCTCTTATGTTTAAGTGACTGTACGAACAAACTCTAATTAAGAAACTTTGCAAATGACCCTGAACTTTAACGTTACATACCGAAGATCGTAATGCGCATGTGCCCGGTTGTCGGGCTGTTCTTATTTTCGAAAGGAGGGGTGAGTCACCTTACTTTTCGGTCTCACCTTGTATAATTAAAATGAAGTCACATGTGTAAAAATCAAAGGAAAAGATAATACAAAAATTCCTGTGTTTCACAGGAAATTGAAAATTAAGGCTCCTGCCCCTGCCGTTGAAGACACTCACGAGCTAATGCTAATCCTATGGGAAGCGATTTTTCTAATATCTCGTTTGCATTTAGACATTTTTAAATAATTTTTTTTTGCATATGATAGCCGAGGTCCATCTCTAAATAGCACCCTTTTTACTTTTTCGATTTTGGTCGCAGATATTTTTTATAAAGTTACTTTCGCTTTCAAAATCGGTTCTGAAATTGAAAGTGTCATTCTAAACAATATCGGCAACCAAAATCGAAAAAGGAAATATAGTGCAATGTAGAGACGGATCTCGGCTATCCAATGCAAAAAAAATTATTTAAAAATGTCGAAATGCAAACGAGATATTAGAAAAATTCCTCCCCATAGCATTAGCTCGTGAATACCTTCGCCGGCAGGGACAGGAGCCTTAAGAAAATATGAATGTCTTATGGATTCATCCGATGAGCTTAGGCATAATTCATAGCAAAGATATGTTGTTTCTCTCTCATATATATATATATTAAATATTATTATTATTATTTATTTTTTTATAATTCAGTCACACTGACACTTAGATTTTTCTAAAAAAGGCAATTTGGTTGTTTTACTTTTCGATTTCTGAAACTTAAAAATCAACCGGGTAAGAATAAATTTAGCTCACGTGCTACTAAAAAGCTGCGAAGATAAACATTTGAGATCTTAGTGAGAAACGTAATTTTATATTCTTTCAGAGGCTGCTTCTATTTCAGGTTTGGTTTCACTGGCGTCTCTTAAATTATCTTCTTTTTTCAGCAAAATTACACTTTCGTGCCAGCTTCTGCTAAAAATTTTCTCCGCCATTTTCGTACCGTTCAAAAATGTCGTGAGAGTTCTCTTCGTGGTTTGATGAGGTTAAAAATTAAAAAATATGTATTTTAATTTTTCTACTTATTGTAAACTATATACTGTTCTCCTTTTGATTTAAGAAGTAGCTCTTGAAAGGCGTTAGTTTTAATTGGTATGTAAAAAGTGTTTGATAAAAATCTTTTGTAGGAAGAATCTGCATTTTTATTAGTGTACATAAACGGACATTTTTGCCAGATATAATAAATTCTGAAACTCGAAATAAATGTGGAAGTTTGATTACATATAAATAATTATCTTTTGGGAATTTATATAAGTACAATTTGACATTTTTATGCAATACATTAGTTTTTATCTCTTGATTATGAACACTTCTGCAGCTTCAGTATTTTCTTTCCTTTTTTATCGAAAAATATTCTACTTCTGTGACTACCACTGTTTCTATTTTTTTTCATTGTTATTATAAACACTTTTTTAGCTTCAGTGATTTTTTTTATTATTATTATTTGCTGTAAAATATTGTACTTTTATTAATTGTGCCGTACGAGTTTTGTAACTTCGAAGTATAGTTAGCCCGTTACATAAACGCGTGAGAAGTTTGAAAATTTGATTATAATGCCTTTTTCGAATTACACCTTTGTTTGTTTCTTTTATACAGTTTAATTTCCAGATTCCTCAGTTGATTGCGCCGATAAAATTAGAAAAGAAATCGCAAAACAAATTACATTCTAAATTTGAGTTTTTCAAAAAATATCAATATGAATATGATTTTTAGGGTAAATGCGCTGCAATTTGTTTTTTAAATTGGTTGTGGTGCCACTTCTGATCTTACATCTCGGTTTTAATAAGATTGGAAAGAAAGCGAAAACGCTGAATTTTGAAATTCTTTACTGAAAGAATGAGTAGAGTGAGAGGAATGGGGGTATGTTTTTTAATTTTGATATCTTATTTATTAAAAGTAACCAAATTTTGGGTATGCTCCAGACTTTGTACTGAATTTGCCACCTATGCCGTATTCTATTTTTAGGGTTTCGTTTATCTGGCGAAACCTTATTCGTCTCACTCCTCTCTCTGTCACAGTGTTCGTTCTCAGAAACTGTATAAGTTAGAGACTTGAAATTTTGCATACTTACAGCTGAATGCCTCCGATCACACGAGAAATCATAAAATTTTGAAAAAAGTCTCGTGTTATTTTAAGTTTAATAACATCCGACCGACCATTTCTGCGCTTTAGATTTCGAAACAGAACCTTATTTCAGTCATTATCATTTAGGATAGATAGCTCTGTGGTAACGCATTTACCTGCTATCCAAATGGTTTCTGGTTCGAAGCTCGGCGTCGGAGTTTGAATTTTTCCCCCCGGAATAGATTTTATTATCCAATAGATTCAATTTTACGATTTTTTTGAGGGGGCGGGGTGCATTTTAAGGCCAGAAATTTATATTTTCGATTTTTCTCCTCCGACTACATTTCATTGTCCGATCGCTTTAATTAAAAGAACTTTCGTATTTTTTTTCCATTTTAAGGGGTTTTTTTAGCTAAAAATAAATCGTGTAATTAAATATGCTTTTCAGATATACAAACATATGCTGTTACAATTATCTGAAAAGCAGTTCTTGAATATCTTTAATTTGATTTAAAAAATAGCTTCTAATCATTTAAAAATTAAATTTAATGGTGCTGCTATCTATGTTCTTGTTGATAAATAATAGTTTTGAAAGGAATATTAAACGAAACCCTCTGTGCGAGCTTCGATCCCATTTACCCACTTGTTTACTTTCCGAACACATAGTGCAAGAAAAATATTATGATTTGTATATGATTGTGAGAGTGGACACTTTTAATCCCAAACGGAACTTCCGATTAAGGTCTCATCTGGCGAATATGTTTTAGATGACTGTCGAAAGAACTGTATAGATTACAAAGGATTTAGATATTTAATCCATTTTTAAACAAATTTCAAATAATTTTGTGACCGATTCAATAGAGAAAATCGCCAAGTAAATGTAACAGAGTACAAGGGATAAATATTACGCCGATGTAACCAAGAGTTAGTGGCGCAAACGTAACCCTTTGTATCACGTACATACCCAAAAGCAGGGCCGGCGGAGCCATCGGGTAAACGGTGCACTATCCCGAGCCAATTGGGGTCTCCTTATGCGCCCCGAGTCTCTCTATACAATCCGAAATAACGTTTCTTCTGTATAAAACGTTTCCTCTGTGTATTTTTACTCTAGATTTGTTTTTAAACGTTTCTTTGTGACTATTTATTACAGGCAAATGTGATATAATTGTGGGGAATACATAGATTCGACGATTCCGAAAGTAACCGTGAACGCAAAAATAAATATTTAATGTACAGGGTGTCCGGATATTTAGTAATTTTTTCCTATTACACTGACAAGTAACACAAAAAAAGTCCCATTCATATAACGCTAAAATTGAGCGAGTTATGAAACTTTAAAAATACGTGACTTATGCCACTTTTCTACTCTGAAAACAAATGAGTTCAGCTTGGCTTTGAGGGATCATATACCAAGTGTTTAAAGTATTCGCAGATCTTACTTCATGTGTATCTGCGCTTTGAAAAAAAATCCTACAAGTATTATGATTAAGTCTCAAATTGGCTACAATAATATATGTTTTATTTGTCAAGATTTGAGACTGTTTCTCTTATGATTTCTTTTAACAAAAATTATGTTTTTTTATAAGTTTTTATGTTACTTCAACAATCGTATGTATGTTTTTCCAGTTCAAAATTTGTACTCGAACTTTAACCCACTTTTAAATATCCGATCGAGATTGCATTTTACATACTGGGGCAAATCCGATAACAATCTAATGTTAAGATTTTCGGTGGTTACCATTTATACTTATTTTACAGTATAACACAAAAAATTTCGGATAGATTTCTGCTAAAGAGTTTAAGAAAAAGTTTTAAATTAGATAATACAAGACTGCGATTGTTGGGTTTTTTAACGTTTATGTATTTTTTAGCACTGAATCCAAAAATTACCTTAATTTTTAACCATCATGTTAGGATATTTCGCAAATCATAAATTTTCAAATTTAAAAAATAACAAAAATCGAATACTATAAAGTAGAGGAGATGGTTGTGTTTTTTATCTTTTGATAATTGATTATTACGCACTTTTTAGCACTGAATCTGAAAATGAACTTCATTATTAACCATCACGTTAGAATTTTTTTTTTTTTTTGCAAATCGCAAATGTGTAAGTTAAAATATAGCGAAAATCTCATACTATAAAACAGATGTAAAACATTTTTCATTTTATTTTATTTTATTTTATTAAAAAAATTATTCGATATTTTTGCTTATTCTGGGATTCTTACAGCTAAACATCTGAGTGGTCCGATGAGATGGGGGAGGAAATTCAATTTTAACGTTGAACTTCTTAACCTTGAAATTTGCAATTTTCTAAAAATCCTGATATGATAGTTAAAAATGAAGGTCAATTTCGGATTCAGCGGTACAGAATATATAAGAATCAATTATCAAAAGCTAAAAAACATGACATAACCCAACTTTTCCCGTCTTGTGCAATCTAATAATATTTTAAAATACGTATCATTTTGTAAAGAATTGAGGCTGTTAATTTAGAATCATTTTATTTAACAAAAATTCTGTTTTTTTTTTTTCTTTCTTCTTAAATGTTTATTACAAATTGTACATTTTCCATTAATATGCCAGAATGATTAAAGATTTCAAATTTATATTGCAATGTTCATTTTACTCCCGAACATTTTTTATATCTGACGAAATTATATTTCGACTAAATTTGTGAATGACCCCCAATTTGCAGCAAAAAATATGCTCCAACTTTAAACAGCTATTACTCGATCAATTTTAATCGTAGAATAACGGGACGTTTTTTGTATTACTTGGCAGTGTAAAAGGAAAATTTCACTAAATATAACTTATAGGACCGGGGGACCGTATAAAAATTTTAATTTCGTAATTTTTTAAGAAATGTTTTTATTGACCCATATCGCTTTTAAAATATTTCTTTACCTGATTTAAAACATTTTTGTAATTGGAACTATATGTCTATGACTAACGGTTTAGGAATTAGCCATTGGACACCGTTGAGACCGGACACCCTGTATTGTAAAGGATATAGGATTTTGCAAAGTGAAAAATAATTATGCACATTAAATGTGAAAGTAGTGGTATTTTTTATACATTTTATTATCTATATTATGTATTATTCTATGATATATATAATTAAAAATAAATTTTATTAGTCCAGTATTGCAGTATACGTTGGGATTTGTACAATTTTTAATTTAAAATTAATTTAATTGCAATTCTATACAATTCAGTAATATTATTTTTCATTAGCAAAATGTATGAATCATAAAATGAAACATGTTGATTTCTTTAATGAAAAAAAAATCCTTTTTTCATGCACAATTTTTCACGATTAAATCTTACGTGACATGGTTAATTATGTGTGTGTTTACTCCCCCCCCCCCCACACACACACATATATATATCGCATACACAAGAGTTCGAAAAAAAATTAATTGGAAATAGTCCCGAAATCAGAACAATCAGAACAACACTCCCCCGTCGCATATCACACTGAACAATAAAATTGTAACGTTGGCCGCACTTTTGTGCAATTGGTTAAAGTGCAGATGAATTCTTTTTGTTTCCTCCTAGTCTTATGTATCCCTCGCGATTTTGAATTCAACAAAAGTTAAAGAGCTCTAAAGTTTCGTGATACTTCTGTCCTAGTGCTGGTCATTATATTGGCTACGCATTAATAGCAAGGCTGTCGTACCGACTTTCTCTATAGTATCCTTATTCTGGGCTGCATCTCAGAATGAAACAAGTAAAAGCACTCTACTGGTCATTTCCACTCATTTTCTCCGGCCGGATATATGAGGATAAACATTAGAAAATACGTTTTGGGGCTCCACTACAGGAAAGACAACCAATCGCTCTATAAATCTCGAATATTTTAGTTTTTTCGTATAACTGTGTTGTATTTTTTTTTAACATTGTCGCATTGTTATTTAGATTTTTATTCAGTGTATTATTAAATACTTATGAAACATCAATCACCGTTTAAATAAAGAGAATTTTAGTTGTAAAATCTATAGTTATTTTTTTTTAAATAATTGCACTGTAATTTAAATTTTTCTGCGATGTATATTACCAAATGCTAATGAAACATAGTCAGCCGCTCTTTAACCCTTTCAGGGATAAGTAATTGCGTTTCTGTAATGTTGAATTCATACCAGAATTTTCGAATTTTTCCTTTGAAAATAAGGAAATGCGATTTTACTTTTATTTTACACCCCCCCCCCCCCCACACACACACACACCAAAGTTATAATAGGGTCATTCCATATGTCAAGTGGCCTAAATGTGAGCATGGTTCCCGCTCGACACCCTTCAATTTTTATATAATGGATACCGGACATACATGTAGGTATAAGATAGACATCTACGAACTGTCAGAGTCAAAAGTATAGTAATAATTCTGATGATTTAAATATCATCCTTTCAATAAGAACTTCTTTTTAATTTATAAAAATAATAATAAATGCTATAGAATTGTAACAGAAATTAGATAGATTTAAAATAATATTCAAGTTTCAAGTTGTGGAAAAAGTTTTTATTTGTAAAGGGCATAGCTGCCAAGTTTTACGCTTTCTTCATACCACTAAAATTTTGTAGTATACATTGCCTTATTTAGTCGGCAAAATCTCACTATTAAAAAAGGCAAAAATATCTAGTAAATTTTAGTGGTAGCAAAAAAGCGTAAAAGTTGGCAGCTATGAAAGGGTTATTTTCATAAGATCTCATTTCAGCGAATATGCGCATTTTGAAATGTCTAATGTTTAAAAGTGAGAAATTTCTGTCAATCGCGTCTTAGTATTTTTTATAGTGTATAAAATTAAAATATGAAATAGAAGACGTAAAAATAACCCTTATTGAGTCTTTTAGAAATAACGATGATAATAATAATAAAGAAACTTGCTCTAAAATAAGCTTTTTATTATATACTGGATCAAAATTCCAAATGTAGCAGAATGCTACACATTCGGGGAAATAATTCTTACTTTCTCACATCTTTAGATGTCACAAAGACAAAAATCTTTACAAATTGGATTTTCTGTGTGATAAATGTAGTATCCAGTTACTCCGATACTGATATATTGGATTAAAAAAAAAGAGAAGACATTACTTTTTTTTTCATGTAGTCAGTTTTTTCATAGAAAAAAAATTCATTTTTGCACGAAAAATGCTTTAGAAGGTAAGCTTTTCATGAATTCATAATTCAGTGCATAAAAGGGTTTTAGTGACGAACCAGAAGGGCTCTCTTCACAGTACTCGTGTTCTTAAGGCTCCTGTCCCTGCCGGCGAAGGCACTCACGAGCTAATGCTAACCCTATGGGGAGGGATTTTTCTAATATCTCGTTTGCATTTCGACATTTTTAAATATATATATATATATATTTTAATTGGATAGCCGAGATCCGTCTCTACATCGCACCCTTTTTTAATTTTTCGATTTTGGTTGCAGATATTTTTCAGAATGACACTTTCATTTTCAAGTGAAAGTTACTTTATAAATCCCTTCCCACAGGATTAGCATTAGCTTGCGAGTGTCTTCGCCGGCAGGGACAGGAGCCTGAAACTTTCATAGTGGTTCGATCAACTCTGAAGTTCCCGGCCTATTTATTCCTCTAGTGCAAAAGATGGCCACATTGTCTCAAAACCAACTATTCATTTCGATTGTTTTACGTTCGCTAAAAATTGATAAATAATTGAATATCTTTTAAATAGAGCGTTGCAGATTTTGACATTTCTGACTTGAATTTTTTTAATACCCGATGCAAAATTCCTTATCAAAATCTGTAATCCGAAAGTCTTGTTTATAGATATGTAGACGAAATGTGTCTCCTACACTGGTTATCAAAAATTAAGGAAAAGTCACAAAATGCTAATTTTCAAATACGCGAACACTCAAAAGGAAATAATATAATTCAAGTAATTACTATCTCTACAACACAGCTAGTCCATATAACATCTCATTCATGTCACACATGGTCACAAATGTCACAGTCACTAGGGTGAAGCAAAAAAATAGGAAATTCCATGCATCTCATTATGAGTCTCAAATGATCACTATATGTGACTCCACTGAGACGTCAATGTGACTGCTGCTTTGGGACGAGTCACCATGTGACTTTACAATGTAGTTACATTGTGACTCTGATGTGACTGTCATTTGTAGACTCAATTTCAAAGTCATCGTGAACGCTACATTGTGATAAGTTACCAAATAATGTCACATTAAAGTCACATGATGACTTTCAGGTGACAGAGAGACTACTGTGAAGTCCCATTGTGCTCTTCTGGGAAAAGTCTCCATGTGACTATAATATGATATTATTTGGTGACTTATCATACTGCAACGTTCATAATGACTATGAAATTGAGTCTCAAAATGACAGTCACATGAGAGTCACAATTTAACTACATTGTAAAGTCACCTGGTGGCTCGTCACAAAGCAGCAGTCACATTGACTTCTCAGTGGAGTCACATATAGTGATCATTTGAGACTCATAATGAGATGTATGGAATTTCCTATTTTTTTGCTTCACCGTAGTGACTGTGACACTTGTGACCATGTGTGACATGAATGAGATGTTAGATGGGCTAGCTGTGTTGTAGAGATAGTAATTACTCGAATTATATTATTTCCTTTTTGAGTGTTCGCGTATTTGAAAATTAGCATTTTGTGACTTTTCCTTAATTTTTGATAACCAGTGTATTTAAGAAGGGAAAATCGAAATATGACCTGTGTCACTTTTTGGTGGAATAAAAAGATAAACTGAGCCCCGATATTTCGCAACATATGCTGCTTTACTGGATATATAAAAATCTGATTATTTACCCTTTTCACGGGTGCGTGTTTTCGTTGCTTCGTGTACCGTGGGAGTAAGTTGATTTTTTGAAAAAAAAGAGGGGGGGGGAGGGGTTGCAACAGCCTGATTTTTTTTTTTTTTTTTTAACTGCAGCACCCCTACATGCTAACTATGCTGAAAAAATGTATGAAAAATTTGTAAATAAATGACAAACCTTAATAACCTCTGATAAATCCTAGGTACAATGGGCATACAGGTTTTTACTGTTCATGCAGTAAAGTATGCAAACATATACATAGGTGCAAACACACTCTAACTGTGCCACAGGGGGGGGGGGGGGAAGGGTATGCCATTATACGGGTGTATTACTGAAATGGTTAAAAAGGCAAGCTCGCGTAAGTATTTTAAAACTGTTTAAGGCTGTTCTTAACTGCTCTGCTCAACAAGCGCAAAACGTTTTGACACATTTACAAATTCATTTTTTAGCGGAAAGATATAAAATTGGAAAGACTGGCCATAGAAGCGATTTGGAATTGAACTGGTTTTTCCATTTTTTGATCAATAAATTACCTATTGAGTTATAAACGTTTTTGATCACGTGACAAACACGATTTTCGCCCTTCACGGACTGGTTTTCTGCTTTCTTAGGGGACTGCGGTTCAAAACGTCAACTTTGACATGATTTTCTGAAAGATGTATTGCGTTTGCAAAAAAACGGAAAAAATAGCATACATTACATAGTTTCTGAACAATAACACCTGCTAGTTTCATGCATTTCCGAACAAAAATAAATTAAAACTTATGTTACAAAGATACCCTTTTGGATTTGAGAACACCCTTAAGGGCTATTAATTTTTTAGATTTATTTATTTTTAATTGAGTGTTGGACAGTATCATTGGTCACAGATAAATAGTGATTGTGGCTTCCCTTCCCTTTCGTCTACTTTCCCAAAACCATCGAAATCGGCTTTTAAAGGTATGTATTATTTAGGTATAAATTCCATATCTTGTTATAGATTTTTAAAGATTGACCATTTCTTGGTAGATTTTTAAAGATAAAAAAATAAATAAATAAAACACCCAAAACATAGTGTTCAAGTTCGGGAATTCAATTTTGAAATCCGTCCATTTTGAAATAAAACGACTCCAAGTTGTAAGCTAAATGAATAAACTATTTAGCAGTTTCTTAACTCTTGCGTGATTAAAAGAATTAGTTATTTCCAACGTTGTTTCCCTCGCATTTAATCAACGCCTTCTTAATCTTTTCTTTCAAGAAGATATTTTCAAATGATATTTTTCTTTTCTTTCTGCTTTTACTACGGATGGCAAGTGATTAACGATCCTTGCGACAGGTAAACAGATGAAAAGAAGAATGCGACTTTTTTCTGCTTCATGGGGTATTGGTTTATTTAAGCTTTCACAGAGAAGTTCGACTACATATTAACCCTTTGATTACAGTCAAGGACAGGCGGCTATTTTTACATTTAATCGTACTGAAATGTATATAAATTTTTCTTTGAAGTTTGTATTTCTCATGAAAATGTTCTAGTGTAAGTGTATGGCAGAGATTAGTTTTGCAAAAAATGGTGCGAATAATAATAATAATAAAATAGTTCACTGGGACGTATATGTCTCGACCTGACCAGTAGTCAAAGGGTTAAGAAAAGAAAATCCCCCTCCCCCCCCCCAAAAAAAAAAAAAAATAAAATAAATTCGAACAATGGTCATTACTCCAATTCTAAAAGTGGTAGAGAAAAACGAAAATAACCTTTCGATTGAAAACTGTTTTGCAAAAATTAAGGCTGCTCGTCACTCAGTTTCCGAATTCCCCTCGGTAATGTTAAGTCTATGGGTATTTGATGCATTCTTATATTTAAAATATCTCTTCAGGAAGTTAATATTTTTAATTTCTTTTTCCTGTGTGTTCTTTTTTTCTTAGTTGCCAAAATATTTCTAAAATCAATGCTTAATTTTATATGAAGTGTTAAAATTTTACTGCCAGTTCGTCCGCTTTGCATATACAGTAAACTCTGTCTAAGGTGGAATAGATCGGGACCGAGAAAATTTTCCGTGGTAGACAATATTCCGCCTTAGACAAATTTTACTCAATGTAAATGAACTTGCAGGGACTTGAAAATCTTTCCGAGTTAGACAGATTTCCGTCTTGCACAGAGTCCGCCTTACAGAGGGTTTACTATAATTCGTAGTTAGAGAAACCAGCTTCGAAATTATACTTGTTGTGTTTGCTAGTAAAAAATGGGAAGAATATTGTCCACTTGTTTTGTTTATAAGAAGTTCTGCTTACCCCCGTTCAGAGGGCAAGTGCAAGACAATATTACTGTTAAATGCATTATGTAACAGTAAGCTATTATTGAATACTTTTAAATAGCAGGCATTTCTTTAACCCTTTATCTACTGAATTATACAGACGTGTGAAAATTATTAGGATAATTGTGAAATTTACATTAAAATCTTGTTACATTAAAGAAATAATACATTTAAAAAATATTGATACATTTAATATTTAGTGTGCATCCCCTTGTTTTTTATTAAAGATTCGATACGTCTTGGCATACTTTGTATGAGTTTTTGGCAATTAATTTGTATTCCGTTGTCATGATGCCAAATTTGGATGAGTTTTTCTATCAGAACATTCTTGTTTGTGATGCTGCATTTCTTTAATTTAATTAAAGAAAACACTTCCTTGGCCTGGAATCAATCCAGATATGAACCCCATAGAGAACCTTTGGACCATTGTAAAGAAAAAATTAAAGAAATACAATATCACAAACAAGACTGGTCTGATAGAAAGTCTCATCCAAATTTGGCATCAGGACAACAAAATACAAATTAATTCCCCCAAACTCATACAAAGTATGCCATCATTTCTTTAATAAAAAACAAGGGGATGCACACTAAATATTAAATGTATCAATTCATGAAAATTTTATTTTCTAAACTATTTTTCGTGGATTGTTTAAACTACATTAGAAGATTTGCATAACCATTTAATAAATTTTAGAAGGATTTTTTGAAAGATTGAAGTATTTAGAAGGATTAATTAAATTTGAATTTATAGGAATTTTGTGCAATATTTATAACCCCACTCAAATCATTTATTTTAAATATTTTTCTTAGTATTTTGTAGAATTAGGAAATGTACAAATACAATGTTCTTACAATAGAAATATAGTAATATTTCCGAATTGAAAAATTCACCCCCCTCCCCCCCCCCCCAGCGCCAAGAAATCAGAAAAGATGCAAAGGCAAAACAAATCATCCTTTTAAAAATATTTTTGTTTTGTGTAACCAATAATACTTTTGGAACTAGATAAAGTAATGCATCTATAAGTCATTCTAAACTGTATTACAACTAATCGATGTATTAAAGGAATTTTATAACGATTTATTTTAATGGTACTTATAAGTACCGTCAGTAGATAAAGTGTTATTTGATATAAAGTTATTTCATTCGTTATAGTGATATTTTATTAACTTCTTCTTTTCTTTTAAATCATAAAGTATGCGAATAATAAATGTATAACCATGTCTATATATTATTGCAAACGTATATAAAAGAAAAATAAAGAAAGAAATTGTTAAAATAAAGAGATTTTTTAGACACTGATAACGATATCATTAGGGGAGGGTGGGGGGTGGGGGTGGGGGGGTGGGGGGGGTGGGGGGGGGTTCTAGGAATGATAACGTATGATATCGTAAGAGGGGGTCCAAAATTGCCTAAAAGTTGAAAACGTTATGCATGTAAAGCCCCATACCACATTCATAGTTGTGCGTTTTATATGTGCATTAAAAAAGGATGTTGACATCAGAAATAATATATATATGATTATTCTTACTCATCTTGTTTTGTACTAAACCTAACTTATTATATATCTGTTTCATTCAAAGTGCCACCACTATTTTTTTTAATAATTAACCACTATTTTTTTTAATACTTTGGCGAATTTTATATGTTCGCCCAAAAACTTCAAACGAAATTTCTCGCACTTCAGTGGCTAAAATATTTCCTAACTGAAAAGCAAGTACGTTTGGTAAAATTTTTCTTGACATTAAGTGCCTATTTAAACTTGTTCAGTCTATAAACTGTATTTAATGCTCTCTCCTTTTCGGTTTTCTATAAAATTTCTTTTTCGAGCCTTTTCGTATATCGAGTGACAGGTTTGACCCTAAACTGTCATCTTTTGTATTGCGAGTGCTTGAAATGTTGCCATGGGTTACCCCCTTCCAAACAAGACCTCTTTAGTAATGTTCAAAATCTCTCCCTTTTCCCGATTTTTGTTCTTGAAACAGGAAACAGATGCATCTAAGCATTTGATTTCTCACTTCATCTTTTCGTTTCATTTTTCCTCTTCCGTTGGGAAATTGAAAAGAAAAATAGAAATTGGGCTGAATTTTCCATAGAAAAATCAAAATAAGCATCTGGGTTACATGCTACTAGATATATTTCTTTAGATAAAGTGTGTTTTACTTTCCTAACACATAGTCAAAGGAAAGTATTGTAATCATAATACATTGTCTAAGGAAAATATTGTAATCATGATAAATAGTCTAAGGAAAGTATTATAATCATGATACGTAGTCTAAGGAAAGTATTGTAATCATGATGCATAGTCAAAAGAAAATATTGTAATCGTGATGTATGTGTGTGAGTGAACTAGATAACTGCCAAACGGTACTTTCGATTGATCTCCCATTTATCTAATATGTTATAGAATACTGTCGCAAGAACGGTCTAGATATTCGTAAAAATCTATATCGGGATTAAAAAGGGAATTCTTAAAATGTTAGGTATTTAATCCATTTTAAACAATTTTCAGAGCATTTTGCGACCGATTCTATAGAGAAAATCCTAAGTAAATGGGACAGAGTATATGTGATAAATATTGCGACAGTGTAATTAAGTATTAGTTGCGCAGAGGTAACGTCTCCTGTTTCAAAACGATATGCCCAGCGTTCGAATACAGCCTATTCCATTGTGTCAGAAATGTATAAAAATTCCTTTTCTGTTTTAAAATTTTTAGGACACGTGCACTAGTGTTCAGAAACTCGAGAAGAGTGAGTCCAGATTTTTTTTATTACGATGAACGACTGACTACTTGGTCAAATCACTGAAAATCGATGTTTTATGTCCCTCGATAATTTTTCACCTGCGATAATTGACCCTTTGACTTGCAAACCTGTGCTCTGCATACGTGGTTGAAACTACGCGAATTTTGCGCGATTATTTAACAACCCGTATTTTGCGTACATGATTGAAATTTCGCAAATTTTGCGCGATTATTTAACACCACTGTTTCTATACGGTAATATGTGACTTATTTTAAGAAATTCTGCTATTAAATGAAACGAAGATTACTATACGTAAATACCGGTCTTAAAACTTAATAAATTCAGCGAACACTTCTGCATAGGTTTCGACGGTGACGCACAGTGGTCATTTTCTCAAATCTAGCATGCAAAAATATTTCTTTGAAAGTAAGAACTGTTCGATTTTCATTTGTCGTTCCAGACATTAAAGAAATACTGAAACATTTATTTTTAACATTAAAATTTGTGTTTCACTAGAAATTTAGGATTTTGTGTGCTCTAGGATTACATACACAGATATTTAATTAAAAGAAGCAATCTTAGAAAATAAGATTTAAATTAAAAAGAAAAATTACTTTTAACAGATTTCATAATTTTTGTATATATATTGCACTAAAGAAACTTTTCATGAATGTGTAGTAATTGAATTATTTTCTGAAATAGTATTAAAAAAGTGTTGGATGAATTAACAAAAACTAATATTAAAGTTCAATTTTCAGGAATCAACAGCAGAAAACCAATAGTTAGGATTAAAACAATAACTAAACAATTACTAAGGCATATGCGCACGAGTCTTGGATAAAACCCGGGCCCGTGCATACCTGTTATGTATAAATTTCCAGGGTAAAAATTTCTTTATTCTACTAGTAGTTTGGTATAATTTAGAACCATATTTCCAAAGCGTTATTTTTTTTTATAGATATGTATTCTTCTTGTCATTTTTTTTTATCAATAAACATTAAAAGTGTAGTATGACTATTTTTTATGGGGAAATGTGTTGAGGTACTTGTTTTCTTTTTATTTTACTTCAGCGATTCATATGTGGCTTTCCTCAGAATATTAGACGCGTTTCTTTTCACACCGATCTTTTAGTTGCAATTTGTAACATGTTCTAATTCTTTGAAATTTGAGATTTTTTTCGAGATCAAGAACTTTTCGGCACCCTTTCGGAGTGGTTTTAAAATTTATTTACCAATTTCGTTTTCATAGATTCCAAAGTAATTTTTATATCTTTTAGATTTAAACCATTTCTCCGAAAAAGTGTAAAAGACATTATTATTTTTATTTTTAATGTATTTTTTACTCTTCCATATTGTAAGTAATCTCAATATTTAGTTTTCTCTTTAAAAATGTATAAAAATGCTGTTTTTGTATTTTGTGTTTCTTTTTGGCACTATATTTAAAGTGAGCAACATAGTTTCCTCCCGGTCTCCAATATATGTATATATATATATATATATATATATATATATACATAAATGAAAAACAAAACTGGCAAATATTGGCAGGTAAAATTTGTGCAAAGATGTTTTCAGAAGTTTATTTAGCCATATAAACAACAATGGTAATGAAACTCATAAACGTCTAATCCAAAAAACATTTTGAAAACCTGTATTCAGACAAAAATTTGGCCTGCATTTCTGTACAAACTTAAACCATTAAATAGATAAGAAAACTTCTAAAATAAGGTTATATGCATATAACTTTTGAATGCATCGTAAAAAAATATGAAAAACCGAATGCCAATTTAGATATGTGACAGGTATTTGTAAGTAATATTCAGAGTCGCCGGCGCGTGTAATACATGAAATAAACAAACCTGCCACCCCCTCCCCCCCCCCCCTATCTATACCAACTTTTATAGCTGTTTGGGACTTGTATGTTTTGTTTATGACTATTTTAGATGATTTTTAACTAAGTAACAACCTGGAAATCGTATACAGGGTGTGAAAAATGACTTTTTACGTGCTAGATTAGCGAAAACGACCATTGTGCAACATAATCAAGAAGTTTAAGCTGTTTTTTCATCTCTCGTTTTCTTTCATTAAAAAAAAAAAAAAAAAAAAAATTGAAATCGGACATTTTTATTTTGACAGTGAATGATTTGTGGCATTACGGTCGTCTTTTGCACAAGAGGTCTAGACAGATCAAAACCATGGTTCAGTGTAGGATTCGACCCACTACGAACATCCCGCTCAAACTGCTAAATAAACGGGTGCGCTCCAGGAAGTGAGCGTTGTGGTATTCCAGAGGTGAGAGGACTTTCACCGACAGTAAGGCAGTAGAAAGCAGAATATTCGAAATTTTCCTCAAGGTGGGAAAGGGACCTTAAGTGGCTTAAAAAGACGTCGATCCCCCCCCCCCCCTCCTTACCATTTGCAAAAAAAAAAAAAAAAAAAAAAAAAGAGAGATGATTTTAGTTTTTTTTTTTTTTTTTTTTTCTTATCCCATAAATGTAGATGCATGTTTTTAATGCATCGCCAATTTAAATAATGTGCTTAAAACTTACTGTATTTACAGTTTGGTTTTAACATTGAATGTGAACAGGGGGAAAATGCCACCCAATTATCCCATCTCTCCCACTTCCCTTGTTCACCACAATAGAATTTTAAGTAGGTGATCGAGACCTTTTTCAAACGGAAACGTTGAATCTTGTGAAGAATTCGAGTTCATTTTTTCGAACACCAGAGAACTGGCGACACACGCAGAAACAAATTAAGGCATCGCATCCTTCCAAAATTTTTAAATCACCATTATTATCATCTTTACATTGTAGTAATTCAAACAAAATAAAGGGGATAAAATCATCAAATTTGATTCATATCTGCCAAACCTACAGAGGTAATGCACTCCAAAAGAGTGATACACGGATTGAGGACTTTATTTTGTTTTGTTTTTTTGAAAACCAGAAATTTATTTTTGGCATCAACAAAGTACGGGATTATTCAGCTCATTACTATCAGTTTAATGACTCATTGTTTTTATCCATACTCTCAAAGAAACACTCTCTATACATATTTGTTTAAATAAAAAACGATTTTTAATTAAAAATGGTTTGTTTTCTAAATAAATACTTTAAAATATGTTAAGAAATGTTCTAGGAATCGCTTAAATATTTTCGTCGGAGCCATCTAAGTTGAAAAAATTTTAGCGGGTCAGTGCACTCTGACTGTAATTATTTTCAGCCACATTTAGTGCAGATGCAATTAAATATTTTCGGTGAGTTAAAAGAAGTTGAACATTTTATTATTGTCTCTTATGACTCACCTGAAAATGCAATCACCTGTAAAGTAAGGTGATTCACTGTTTTTTAGACTTTTCAAAAAACTTTCAGGATATTCACCTTACTTATTTTGATTGTTGAATTGTTTTCTGTGAAGAAGGCATTTTACAAATAATATAAATTTAGTTAACCCGTTTATGTTTTGAATTTGTGCATCAATATATGTTTGATAGCAAAATCTAATATTTTTAATTGATTATTTGTTAATCTTATTTCTTTCTGTATTATCTGGCATTCCCTTCCTCTAAAAAAGGAAAAAAAATAAGAAAAATGTCAAACGAACAAGTAGTATAAGATTAATAATCTGCATATTCTTGTTTCTACACAATAGCACAACTATTTTCTAAAAAAACAGCTGCATATAGAATGAAAGTCCCTAAAATTATATTTATTCGCCTTCAGGTACCTCCAACATATGAAAATTCGGGTCACTTTTTTTCATTAAAAAAATTAATAATTTTAAGTAAATAAAGTTATAAAGTATGTGTTTCTAACCGAATAATTAAATTGACAACATCAATTTTATACATTATTTTCATAAACAAATTTGTGGATGTATATTTTTTCTACAGAACAACATATACTTTTATTAGTTTGTTTATTATTTTTATTGTAAAAATAAAATTAAATAAATAAACTAAGTATATTTTTCTGACATTACAATTGTTGGATTTACGTCGTTTTCTCATGTTTTATTATTATTATTATTATTATTATTATTATTATTTGTATTACTGTTATTAAAACGATAAAAAATGACAAAAAGGTCGAATTTCGAATTTTTATCCTAAAATGAACTTTAGCATCTCTAGAACATTGTGCCCAAATTTCTTGGGGAACTGATAAATAGTGAAGGAGGCAGGATTAATTTTACTTTTTTCGACTATCTCTTTTTAGTAAATGAAATGTTTAAATTTATTTTTCTAAGCTCATATTTTTTCATATTCTCTATCTAACCAAATCCCAAGGCTTCCACAACAATTGAGCAAATTGTCTGAAATTTTTTTTATTGTACCTTTAGATTCTGCAAGAGGTAACTAAGCATCGATTTTTTTTTTTTTTTTTTTTTGTCTTTGAAATTATTATTTTTTTTTAATTCTGAACTTAAATATATGCGATTTTTATTGGTTTATTCCATATACATCAATTATTTTTTTCTTCTGATGTAATCTTTGTTTCAAAAATCTGATAGTATATGTAGAACAAAGTGCCCCGAGTATAAGTTTTAAAAAATGTACTTTGAAATACCAAAATTGAATTTTTTTTTAAATTGTTAAATAACAAAAAATCATTTTTTAATTATTAATTTATTTACAATATAAGGTCTTTTATTATCTGTAATGATTTTGCTTTATTAACACATGATCCAAAAACTTTAATATAGCTGAATGGATATTTTTTTTTTTATCGAGTCCACTTAACAGAACAAAGATTGAATCTACTATATTTATTTACGTAGTATGCTATTTTTGTTGTAAAAACAAAACTAAAGTTATATGTTTCTAATAGAAGAATAATATCGGTAATATTAATTTATGTATGTTATTCCTTTTATACAAAAGAACAACAAAAGTATGTATGTTTACAATGAAAAACAGTTCGTTTTGCTATGTTAATTTTAATTACTTTTACCTAAACTGTAAATTGTGCCATTAATCAAGTGTCTTTCAATTTGAGAACTACAATAATAAAGATAAAAAATAAATAAAGAATGATATAAAATATAAAACCCTTAGTTTGACTAATGTGGCTTAAAATCAACTTAAAAGTAATTAAATAACTGAAATTTTTCATAATCTAAGAGAACAAATTCTAAATAGTTTTTTGTGTTATTCTCATATCGCGTTTAATTAAATGCGTGTTTAATCCTTATGAACTCAAACACGCAGTCCAAACATCGAAGTAAGCACTTTTGGTCGCATGGGGGATTTGCAAAACTCACATCAGTAATCTTTCTACCATCTAAAATTCTTCTCCCATTTAATGAACCTCGGAATGCTCTTTGTCATTGTTAAATATGTGGAACTATGAATTCATCGTATCGTCTAAGCATTTTTTCAATAGTCTTTTTTTATCTACATATAATATCTTAAATTATTTGTCTTATAAATTATCTTTCTTATTTTTTTAAATAAAAATTTATGCTTTATGTGTTCTTTGTTTTTTATTGAAGTTATTCAGTAAGTTTCAATAAAAAATGGAATATTTTTAACTGCGGGCATTTCTCAAAATTTATGACCTTGATATTATTTCTCCTATTTTAGTTAGAATAAAATATAAGTGTTTCTTGTTTCTAGGTATTCATATATTCATAAATTTTCAGAGATATTAAAAAAATATATATCTCTATCAGAACTTTTAAAAGTTGTAGAACCAATTTGAAAGTTCTATTAATCACGTTGCATGAAAATAGAAGTCCAATAAGAGAAGAAAAAAAAAAATAAAACATTGAAAAATCTCTGAATATTTAGTAATATATTTGCTACTTTAGGCTTTAGAAAATTAAAGAATTATCCATATTTATACTTTTCCATAGACTTACTAAAATACTGAGTTTTGTTTATTAATTTGTTGTTGGCGGGAAAAGGCATCCATTTCTCCAATATTCATTTCACTGAGAGAAAAAAAAAATACCGCCTTCACCTAGTATGACTAGGTAGTTATTTTCTGAATCTCTTAACTAGAAATATTGATTTTCGAGCAATGCGAATAGGGTAAACAATTAAGCCGAATAGACGAAATGATCTAGAATTTCTAGTCATCTTGTTTTCTAGGTGACGAAACGATAATGAATCGTTTCAGAAGCGAGAAATTATCGCTTGATTTCTGGAATGGTTTCATAAACTAGAATTGTAGTTACTAAAACTAGCCTCTTGTGTTCATATCTATTTGCAGAGATTTTTAAATAAGTTTGACTACGCGAATATAGGAAACCGCTCTTGAATTCTAGTAGGAGACTCTAGAACTCTCAACCAAAGGGAACTACAATGTGTAGGGATGACATGGAACTATTTTTTCTAGAGCCACAATTTAGATTCTAGATGACAGAACCATATTTTTTTCTCAGTGTTTGTATGTAAATTGTCGCATAATGTAGTGCTTTTTAGACTGGAACAGTGTAAGCAGGACTGCCCTGTCTTTGCTCTTGAGATTTACTAGCTTTAGCCTAGAAAAAATGAATTTATTTCTTTGAAACGTGTTGAATGTGTTTGAACCCGTTATTTTTATCATGCAGTTCAGAAGTTTTTAAATGTTTTATATTGTTTTGTACCATTTTTTTTTTCGATTTATATTTTTCTGCCTCTTTGCGGCGTCAGATTTGTAAGGCAGTGTTCTTCTGCTGTTGCAAATCATACCTCGCCGACTGCATCCAGATAATTTTCCAGTATTTAATATGATTATCAGCTAGTATTTAGACGACGACTTTTGTCACTCGTTAAATCACTTACATGAAAATTTGATATAGTTTGACAATTATAATTCCTCTAAATTTTGACATTGAATAGTTCTGTACTTCTTGCCCATTTTTTTATTTCATTCAACGCAACGTATATGCATTAGCAGTCATATGTATTCCACATATAGATGAGTTTCTAATTGCAGAATTCTTTTAAACGTCGGCTGACGCAATCAGACTTATCGAAAACGGCTGGCCAAGTATTGATAGGATATGGTTTGCCTCTAGAATTATGTCATGTATACCTCTGAACATGTAATAGAAGGAATCAGTATTCCGCTATGCAATTCTTTATAACATTCTTTTTTCTTTCTTTTAAACTTAGATGAAATTTAATTTTGTCAGATAGTACTTGCAGTTATTTGGTATCCAGTTACGATTTGTATAGATGTACCAAACCACAAACTCATTAATTTTTTTAGTGACATTGCATCTGAGTTACAAGATACAAATACAGTGTCAACTAGGTTATGACAGTCAGAGCGTAATGAATTTTTATCGACTGAAACAGAAAACGAAATTGTGAGAAGAATTAGAATAAAATTCGTCTTCTGTATGTTAGTACTATGATCAGATATCAAATGATTTTCTGCGTTTCGATCCAGGAAAACTATTTTCACTGATCGGAAAAGTACTTATCTATCGATTTTTGCTGTATCTAGATCGATTGATTTTTTTCTACTTTATTTGTCCAGAAAAATTTCCGGAGGTCAATTTAAATATAATTCTGCGTTCTAGCAAACAGAAAAGGGAAAAAATATCACGTAAATTTTATCATGCGTAAGTTTTAAATCAACTGGAAAAAATTAAATAAATTGAAAATGTTAAGCAAAACATATGATTACACACCCGAAACATTTTTTGAAATCGTATTTTGGATCGTTAGAATAACATTAAGCTAAATAAAGTTCTATAAGCCACATGGAGTTATATTATATGTCGTATGTATAATGTATGACACAAAGGTGTAAAAGCACTCAAGATGTAAGTCACAAACTTGTGTGATTTATTGCCATTATTCAGTATGTAACGACATTTTCCTATTCCGACGATCGCGAGAAGAAAAATAGAGCTTCGGGTTCCGCCGCTTTCCGAATGATCATTCCGATTCCGGATGATGAATTCGTAATCGGAAAATAAAATAAGGAAGTTTCGTTGTACACTGTTTAATTGTAAAAACTACAAATTTTTTGATTGGCTGTTTTAACTTCAGCTTCAACTACGCCATTTGATATTCATTCCATTCTGTGTGTAAACGAAACTTTCTTAATCATTAGAATTTTTGGTGATTAATTTCGAAATTTTCGTCTCTGTGTATTTTAGCAGAAGAGCTGGTGAAATTTTGAAAAAAGAAGTATTTCTGCAGGCAATTAATTTCACCTAAAAGAGATTTAAAAAAAAAATTTAATATGACATAATTTGGAAAATATATTGAAACTGTAATTTGCCAATTTTATTCATCTATGCAAGAAAATATGTGCGTATGAATAATTGATACTGGATGGTCTTTTACTTCTTTGGTTTAGTCATTAAATGTAATATTTCTTTATAAAATTACGGTCGATTCCACGAATGAATTAAAACGCGTCCTCTTTTTTTTGTTTTGTTGCTTTCCGCTCATTGTATGGGATTTTCTTGGTAATTTAACATGACGTACTTTGTTACAAATTATATTAATGTGACAAATCATGTGAAATTGATGCATGCCCTCGTTCTTTACAGAATCTAACAAGTAAAAATTAAATTTAAAAAATCAAAAAGCCCGACTGCGTAAAAAGCGAACTAATTAATTATTTCTCCTCAATGTGAAACTATTTTTTTTTATATTACTTACCTATTTTTTTTATTTACTTGTATTGATGACGTTTAAGTTGTGTTTAATTGTTAGTTCCTATCTATAAACACTGTTTTGATGAGGCCTATAGATGTCTATGATGGTTAGAATTGCAGTAAAGCTAGAGATCCTACCTACACAACTTCCAGGTTATGTAATATTTAAACGGAGCTTCTGACTGTAAAATAGTCAATGAAACATCGTCTTCATTTTGAAAGACCTATCCAACCATATGCCACTCAATATAGTGCGTTATTTTTTTTTTTTTTGTGTCAACCGCCATTTTGTATTTTACGGCCGCCATTTTGAATTTATAAAAACAAAACCTAGCCTATAACCTTCGGACGGTTAAGACGAATCGATAGAGATCTCCTTCATTAAAATCCATCCAGCCGTTGGGATGTTTCGAGGGTATAAAGAAATCCACTTACCCAGATACGCGTGAAACACATAACCCTTCTTGGCAGTTGGGTAAAAAGGACAAGGGTTACAGATATGTCGTACATTTTCATAATTCGATACAGGAGTTCTAATTCAAAGCATCTGTAGCCAGAAATTCTAATATATATGTTATTTTGAAAAGCTAGCGTATTCCTTTTTAAAATAAATATATAAATACTAATTATAAATCATGTTTCATAAGTTCTTTACATTTTCATTTAATATTTAGAATTTAATTGAACAATTAGAATGGAAGTATTTCATTATTGTTTAATTAATGTGCTTTTTTGACGATTTAAGATTTCTATTGAGTTGAAATGTTCCATTCTACATAATCATCGTGTTAAGGAAAAAGAGCGAATTTACTGATTCATGGAATCTTTTATTTCCGTAATTCTGTTATCCGGCGATTGTTTATTTTTTCTTTTCTTCCCCTGCCAAACTAAACTTGACGATTGTGCTAAAAAGGTATAGTTTTCTTTTGTAAAGCGATAAAATATTTTTTTTTACCTCTGTGTGTTGATTTTTTTCTCCGTAATTGATATTCTTAGAGAAGATATAGTACAATCTGAATGAATAGTTTTTCCTTTAAAAGCTTATTGATTTCCTGAGCTGTCTTTCACTGTCAACTTCTTTCGTATGAATGCATAATGGTACTCTAGGTTAATGACGCTTGTCTATAAAATAGAATTCTGAGAAATTTTCAGTTCATTATTTCTTATTTTTATTGGCACAAGGACTTCTGGGGGAAAAAAAAAAGACAACCAAACACGATCCTGCTATTGTTTTGAAAATCTTGCATTACTCATTGCGCCTTGGGGCAGTTTCGTAATTGATTAGTACTTTCGGTGATTGATAGTTTGGAATAAGAATTAGCCACACTAAATGTTTTCCATCTAAGCCAATTTCGTGTACCTTGGCTCTACTTGCGCGTATGCTTATTTTGAATCTAGGTTACAGCATACTGAAATGTTTTTATTGGTAAATTAAAGATACGTTATGAATAAAAACATTGTACGTGTATAATATCAATAATGTTTTTATAAATTTAATAACTTTGAGTCACTAATATAAAAAATCTTGGATTGAAGTAGGTAAAATAAGAAATGAAAGATTTTGAAAAATGCAGATTTTTTTTTCCTTTAAAACTGTGTTTCATGTGGCAATAATCTTCAACATTAATTTAATTTTGGGTATTTTTTAAAATATAGTAAATTCTGAAACTTTAACAGCAGCGTGAGAAAACTTATCTTTAAAATATATATTGGATTATTATAAGCAACTACAATAGCTTGTCCACAAAATGCTTGAATTGAGTACACTGGATTCAAAACTTTCACAAAAATTTAATTAAACATAAAATATATGAACCAAATAATGGTAGTAGACTGTGTTGGACAATACTTGTCATCAAAGTATGCTAAACCTATCACTAAAAGAATACTGTTCAAATTAAATGACATAATTTATTTTCGAAACAGCTCGCGCCTTTTACTTCCAGAGTTGAGGTGCTGTACGTTTCTTGTCCTCACATGTAGGGGAGATGGGTGCACATGTGAACAGTTCGTACAAATATAGCTTTTTCTCATAACTGGGTTAATTTCTATAAACAAAAACTACACAATATAGTAAACAGAATTTTCTTTCACACATGGTAATTTTTTTTAAATCACCTGTATAGTTCTTCTTACATTTTTTAATAGTTTTATAAATTCAAAAAATTGTTCACATGTGCGCCATCAGCTTGGTAGTTGTGAACACACGTGGGGCACATGTGAACACAGGAGAAAAATAGCCTTTAACATGTTTTTTATTCTGTTATTCATTTATCATTCTAATCATTAATTATATTACCTTTTAAATTCACCATAAAGAAACATATATATATATATATTTCTCTAGTTTCTGGGTGGTATGTTTAAGCAAAAGATTATAAAATGAAGATAAGTAGATTTGGGGGGGGGGGGAGAGACTTAGATGATTCATTAAGTATTGTTGCAATAAAATAAAAAAAATGAAGAAGCAATTTTAAAAAAGAAATTAAGACTTTTAAATTTTGCTTAAGGGTTTTTGTTTGGGAGAAATTTTAGGGAGGGAGCATTTACATACTATTTATCGGAAATCTGCCGAAATACGAAAGATTCTCACTCCTGTATTTGCCTTATTTACTTGTAAATTATAGATAAAGAAGGATTTTTTAATGATTGAAAAAAATCTCGATTATAACCTCCCCTAACTTCTTTGGCTTTTGAAAGAGGGGGAGGGGGTACAATCGGGATATTACTGATATTAGTTATCAGTTTAAAAATCTTACTTTCTTAAAATATTACTGGTATTTATCTCCATTCAAAGCATCATATACAAAACTTTTTTAGAGATGGAAGTAAGCCATCATTGCAAGTTTAGAACAAATGTAATAGAAAAATTTGCAAAGTTGTTCAAGGTAATACTTTTACATTAACAATGCATGAAAAATATTGTTATAAACCATTTAGTAAAATAATACGTAACACTTATTGCATCTTATAAAACATTAAATTTATTTAAAGTACAATTGAACGTAAACGAGCTTGTTGCTCTTTATGTATTTGCTGAAAAATGTGTTTGTAGAAGTTTCAATGCAAAATCAACTTTGTGTGAGGAAAATATCTTCCATTTCAGGAAGATTGTAGATAATGGAACTGACATTATTTCTCATTAAGTTAACTGAAAGAAACAGAATCACAGAATGATTATTGGGTCACTTATGAACTGTTCATATCTGCCCTCAACTAGTCTGTTCACAAGTACCCCACATTGCTTCTTCTGTTAAATTGATAAATCATTACCATTTCTCAATTTTAGAAGAAAAAGAACTGTATCAAAAATGTTTATTAGTATTGGTAGTATATGTTAAAACACTCAAATTCAAATAAATGAATAAAAAAATAAAGTTATTCGCTTATCAACTTGGAACAAAAATTTTACTTTTGAGATCTAAAAACAGTGTTTTAGCTACAGAGGACAAACAAAATGTCATAGAGCTTCAAAAAATTTTACCATATGTCTGCAGGTGTTATCATCTTTAGTAATTTTTTTCAAAAAAAAAAAAAATTATAATAGCTATCGAAAAATTGCGATGTTCACATCTGTCCCGTGTTCACATGTGCCCCCATCTCCCCTATATATTTAAAATTTAGGTCATACGTTAGTATCATACTCCAACTTTTTGATGGTGAAAACTTAAGTTTTTTTAGACTTTCCAGCAGAACCCAGAGTCATATCTTTCATTCTTTTGCCGACTAAAGATAAAGTTCTGAAAAAGAAATCTAAAATAGGCTAGTTAAAGAATCTAAAATTCAATTGCACGGTGTCTGTTCTTCAGTTTATCTGGCCTTCTTCATTTTCTGGCTCTTCAGCTTCTCTGGCCTTATTGCAAATTCTTTTCTTGGCAGAGTATTGCATTACATTAGTTATCGGCCTGACAGTCTTCTAAGTACTAAAAAATGTTATCCATAATCACGTAAATAAATGTAATTGATCAATATATGTTTCAGTAAAGTTTAAATATTTCTCTTTCCATGGTTATGTCTCCACTCCAATATTGTAGCATATGTATATTTTTATAAAATCCAAAAATTGCAGTCTATAGTTTAATCAAGAATCAGACTTTTAAGATCAAAAATTTAATTCTCACTGAAATGCTTATATGTAACAGAAAAATGATTTATCGCCTTGAATCGCTTTATGAAAATAAGTTTTTAATTGGAGTAATGAGCATTATAATAATTCCTTTAAAATGTCGCAATGAAACTCTTTATCGATAATTTAACTTGATTCGGTTGAAGATTATTATCGAAAATAAGCTCTGTTTTATATATGGTGATTCGATTTCACCACTCACTTCCTCTTCAAAATCAAGGCGTGTGTGTCATATTTCATTCCAAAGGCATCATTTTAATTTAATATGAAAATGATTGTGATAGACTCAGAAGTGGCTATTAAATTGCAGATTTGAAGAGATAAAAATAGCTTCAGAAATTAAATTTACGCGTAATAATCAAGAGATGGAATGTTTATCTCGGAATATTTGTGTTTGTTGAAAAAAATATTAATATCAGATAATTTAAAACTCCTTGTGTAAGAGCCTTTATGCTTTGATTTGTATAATAATAATATTTGTATGATTTAATTTGTTGATATAATATAAATACAAGAAAATACTTTTGCTTTATCTTGGAAAAAAATTTCCGTTATTTTTAAAATTTCGCTCAAAATATATTTTAAAAACCTTTTTTCTATGAATGTTTGCCTTCATTTATGTGCTCTGTTCTGTCCAAATTGAGGTTGGCTGGTTTTGTGTTGCTATGATCATTTTTTATATGCGTACGGTAAACAAACTGTGATCGCCAACTTAAAGTGGATTCCGGACCACTGCGAACATCAATAATAATATAGTACGAAATGCAATGCGGACACGGCACTAATCGACCAATTTTGTAAACACTAGTCAGGATGGTGGTCATAAAAATTTGAGAACAAAAAGTTTGAACTTTTTTAGAAAGGCTTGTAAACAAACCACTAAGCAAGATGGTGAATGTAAAATTCTGAAAACAAACTCTTTTGAATTTTTAGAAAGGCTTTTAAAACTTCATATAATTTCAAAGTTTTATCACGTTTATGTCCAGTTACTATATGATGTCGCAAAATACTGATCTGAACTACAATTTATACTAATTTTTTTCCCTCCAAATTTAAATAAATAAATAAATAAAGTTATAAAGTTAAATTTGGATCACAGTGCTATGCTACTGAACTACGAACGTTTTCATTTGAACTCTTTTTAGCACTTGAATAGAACAGACTTCTTTGAAATATTGTGAAAAATCCCAGTGTTGAGTATTTAAGTTCATGTTCTGTGCAAAAAGAATCAAACACTAGGAGTAAATCATTCATTGCCGATAATTAGCCGATTTCATTCCGATCATTTTCCGATAAATCTGATTATAAGCCAATATTTTAACTGCCAATGTTGCTACAAGGGTAATGCGAGATCATGAACTCAGAAGGAGTTTTCTTTAATCGTTATATTAAACAACTAAACCAACAAATTTGAATGGTGTCCTGCCCTGTGAAGTACGGCAAATCAGGGATGGGAATTATTTGCTAAGCTGGCAGGGTTCTCACAATTTAGTATCAGTTCTAATGAATATTTTTTCTGCTTATTTAAACGCAGAAAGGTGTACTAAAAGGGGAAAACCGTGTGAGCCTTGTGCATAATTTCCATCCCTGAAGCTAGCACATAAAAATAGATTTTTTAAAAAGTATTTTGGAAGCTTAATATATTACATCTAAATCATTAGTTGAAACATAAATAAAAGAACTCATCTAATTATTACATAGGTACACATATAGTAAATATTAAAATTTGGGCGTTAACAAAATTCTATCTAAGGTTTCCAAATTTGTATTAAATAATCAATAAGTAATCTTTCCTTTACCATTTATAATTAACTAATTCAGATCATCAAACTTTTACGTCTCTATCACTGCAAACTGTAAATAGCTTTATTTACTTATTTAATTATTTCATTTCATTTCGCTTAAACATATTCTCTCATTTCAGGCTTACTTCCAAGAAGACTATAGGTTTTCTAAAATTTTAGTCACAAAAAAAAATTTCCATTTACATAATTTTATTCTTTTGAGAGAAAATAAAGAAAACTGTAAAAAATAAACCACATACCGTATTTTTTGTTTTTGAGATTAATTCTCCAATTTAAATAGACTCACTTGATTTAGTTGTGTTTGAAAAATTTATTCAGCTCAATTAACCCGCTTCCCTTTTGTATTTGGTATTCTTGTAAATCTGCATGTCAAAGAAATAATTTTCTCTCCATGGAAAATACTTCAGAGGAGTAGAAACGGTTCGATAATGGAATAACCTTCCGGCAACTTCTTGGGATGCGTAAATTGAACCTGGCTGATGTATTCTTCTAATTTAGTCAACAGTTCCTATCAGTTTCATTATTTTAAAGTTCGCCGTCTTATTTGTTCCGTCGCATGATATTTTGAGCTTTGATATATATATTTAGTTTAATTAATTTTGGTATAGTTTTTTTTAATATCTCAAGAATGAAAATTTGTCTTTTTATGCATTTGATAGATCATCCATTTTTATTTTAATGCATTTTAGTCCCTTTTTTGCGTCCGTCAGTTAGATGAAAATGGCAATGGATAACTAGTTTTATCTTTGTCATTTTTCAGCAGTTTTTTGTAAAATGAAATTATGAAAATGGACAGGGTTATTTTCTTCTTTAGCTAAAAGTTTTCTTTTTCTACGGCATATATATTTTAATTATGATGTGATTACCAATTTCCTCCCTGATAACTGTGATAAAGTTGTTTAATATTTCTGCGTAGATTTCGAACTATTGATTTAATATTTCTTGTACTTAAAGACACTAATGAATGGAGAGACCAAAAAAGCTGTTTGAAAATAGCAAATTATTTTGATAATTTGCCAAAAGTTTTCAATTAGACTTCTCTTTTTAGAAGTGTGCTGCTTGCGATAAATAGCTGTTAACTGGAAAAATTTTTTTTTAAAAATCGCATACAATATTTCGGCCATTTTTTGAAGATATCAATAAAAAAGAAATTAATACAGTCAAATTCCATTGTAACGAAGATTCATCTGTATTAGTAATTAAAACAACCTTCCGAGCACCAAAATATTAACCAAGTCTTATAAACTGTTTTCGGTAGCGTTCACCGTACCGCCGTCAGTGCAAAAAATTAGGTAATTTTGCTCTGTACTGATATATATGAGAAAATGATTAGAGAGAGAGGTTTATTGACCGGTAGGACTCCAGGAAATTAGAAGGAACAGCCAAAGCAGAATATTTGAGGGTGACCCTTTTAAATTTCCTGCAATCTTATTGGCCAATAAACCTATCTGTCCAATCTGCTCCTCCACTGTATGTATAAGCAAAATTATTTTATTTTTTGCACTATCCACCCAGCCAGATAAGCTCTGATTAGCGTCAAAATACGTTATCACTAGTCACTATCGATGCATTGGCCTGGCGATCGGTACTGTTCACATTTTTGTCAATGACTAGACTAACAACTAGCAAAATAGAACTGGGGAAGTGCATGCGGGACCTGCAGAAGATTTAGCTGAACGAGTTAATTTTCAAACAGACATTTGATGTTTTTAAGGAGACATTGATAATTTATAATTCGAAATGCACGTTAACACATAGTGTCATGGCACACAAATATGTGTGTCAGAAATACGTCAATGAGCGCCATACCACACGAATACTTGTGCCATCAATATTTTCATTAAAGACAATTTATTACTATGAAACGGAACTATTGAAAATTGTTTAAAATGTATTTTTAAAAAATCCCTGCCGGCTCGGCCTACAGGCGGAGGTAGATTTCGAAGTTAAGTTTACTAATTTCACCAACAAAAACTAAATCATGATTAGAGATAAAACCACTTTAACAATTTTATCTGGTCGCTTTTGACGTGTTTTCATTTCATTTTTATATAGTAGCTGGTTTTATCAGAATCATGTTAAGGCGGTATTAAAAAAAAACTTTTCCATGCTCAACAACTCGAAATTTTCTGGCACATTTTCAGATTCATTTTTAATAGAAAAAATATGGAACTTGCTGACGTGATTTTTTGAAGAGATTTATAAGCGACCTGTGTTTTTATTTTTCGTTCAATTAATTAAATCTTGATTTATAAACAATTATTTTCTCAGTAGGACAATATTTTTCGTTCCTAACACAATCACATCGGGAAATTCTGTTCAAAATGCCCACTTTGACATCATTTTTTGAGATATATTCTGCCTCTATGAAAAAATTGATCATTACGGTACATTATATAGTTTCTGAATAAGAGAATCTAACAATTGCATGCATTTGAGAGCAAAAATGAATGTAAAAATGAGTCAGAAAATAAGCAGTTTGGATTTGAATGCACCCTTAATAAGATGATTTTTATTTTTCAACTGCTATGTATTTTTAATTTGTTTTTGCTGTAAGAATTGGTCCTATCAAAAAGTTGTCTAAATAAATGTTGTAGACAATATTAAGACGATATATGAGAAATTAATGGGGATTTTATATCTTGTGAATTGACTGAGTTATGAATTTTTTTCTTCTTCAAACCCCCTTTTTGTTTTCGTTTTTAATTTTTTTTGCGGTACGAATTGGTCCTATCAAAAACATGTGAATATAAAAGTTGTAGATAATATTAAGGTCATTTATAGTAAAATTGATTAGATTTGATATCTGGAGAATTGACGAAGTTATGAATTTTTTTCTCCCAAAAACCCTATTTTTTGCGCCCCTTGAGCCCATTTTTAATTTTATCAAAAATCTGCGATACATAAATTTTTGGCCCTATTTTTAGAAGTAATAAAAACTTTAAACTGATTTGATATGTACAAAAATTAAGAAGTTATGGGGTTTTTTCGGTTTTCACAAAACCCCTCCCTATTTCCATCCCCTTGGTCCGATTTTGCCTATTAACGAACTTGACCGAGATTTTATGCCCCTTAATTTTATGTATCAGTTTGGAAGAGATTTGTGCAGAATTGTGGAAGTTATCGTGTCCAGAAGAAAGTGATATATATATATATAACCATTATAACAAATCGTCATCGATTTCCAATTATTGAAATTAAATTTATAAATTAGCTAATATTCATAACACAGACATTATACAGATATATATATATATAGATAGATAGATAGATAGATAAAGTTTTTACTTAGGGTTGTTTTGGGTTCTAGGGGTCATGATCGGTGTAGATCTGCAAAATTTTTTCTGAAATTCCAACATAGGAGAGAATGTAATAGGTAGTATTTCATACGAAATCTACCTAAAAATTAACTCTCCAGGCATGTTTGTTGATTTCAGTTTGACATTCAACAAGTAGAAAAAAAAAAAACTAAAATTTTATATTTTAAAATTAAGAATGTATAAAATTAACTATCATTGTAGCGATTGGGAATTGTGAACCGACTCGATAAACACTGAAAGCCGATTTGTAAGTGTCTGCCAAAAAAGCCACTTCGTCCCTATTTTTCGTGGTCAACCTGTTAAGATTACTTTAGTTGTCGTATGTTTGTCTTCGAATATTTCAAAAACTCCACTTTTCATACTTGCACTGCTTTCATTAGATTTTGACGCGTTTTAAACTTTATGCTTAAGTTTATGCTTTGAATTGTTTTTCTACATCTCAAAATTGGTCTCCTATGTGACAGAAGATGCTGCTGTTGGCGCTAACCAATTTTTAGTTTCAACGCATTGGCAATGAAACAATGTATCCGAAATAATCCTAGCAAAATGCTCGGTTGATGATAACTGTGAACTCCCCAGAAGTTCAACTCCTATACGATAGCAGAGTTACCTTTAACACCACTCAATTTTTGTTCAGCATATTGACAGCAACAACATATCTGCAATCACTCTTCGAAATCTTTTATGACCACTACATTTTTGTACTAATTTCTCACCTAAAAAATCTTTGAGATCTGTTTAAAGTGTGAAAAAAGCTTAAATTGCAATCCACGTGCGTTTAACATTAAATCTGTGGTACTTGTGATCTATAATTATTCCTCAAAGACACGATATTTGAGAGATTATATGCTGTTGTATATCTAATGTATTTTGACATTGTACTATTAGGCATTTTTACGCATAGCTGTGAAAGAATTTTCCACGAAATGAATATAACTCAAATGAACAGATTTTTATATGACATGATGCGGCATTTTAGATTATTATTATTATAGTTCTGTAAGTCGAATTCCATTTTAGAATTCTCGAAGTTATTTTATATTTACCGTGCAAAAAAATTGCGTCTTAATTGTTTTTTATGAGTCGAATTTCTTATAACGCGAAGCTTTTTCTTTTCATTTAACTCTTCGAGATATCGAACGTTTAATGTGTTATTATTCTGATTAGTATTTGTACACTGGCCTCCAAAAGTTAAGGTACAGGGACTGGATGCTTTCGATTGCACACGCTTTGTCGAATATCTACCAACATTATTGGCGAATTGCTCTTGAACTTCTAGGATGTAAAGAACATCTTTGATTTTATATTTCTCGGTGAAGATTTATCGGGGGGTACAATTAGGGGGCTAATAATAAATTTAATAATAAAATAATATTTGCGATCACTTATGTAACAGAAAAGACTGGAAATGGTTTGTCACTGTGGTAAATAACTATTTGGGTCCTGTTAAACGTTTGTATGCATTTGTGTAAGCATAGCACTCATATTCGTGAAGATGTTAACGTTTTTGTGAAAAATTGAAAAGTTTTTTGTTTATAGCAAGCAGAGTTTTCAACCAAATTTAACACAGCTTTCCGAAAACCTGACAAAGAACAGTAGCAACAGTATACTGCAATTAAAACATGAATATATTGAATATTTGATGAGATATAGGCATTTGTATGAAATAATTTTTAACTGCGCATGCGTGAAGATCCTAAATTTTTTATTATATAATTTGGTAGTCATCTATTTAGGGCAACTTATATAAAAAGTCCAGTCAAATATCGCGAAAATTCACAAATATAAAGTGGATATAGTGAGTTGCTTCCTAAAAATAACTTTATTATAAGGGATTTTCCATCACAACTTTTCAATCAGCTCACTATATCTTTCTAAGTTTTCACAACATTTGACTGGACTTTTTATAGAAGTTGTCCCAAAATACCGACTACCAAATTATGAAATAAAAATTTTGAAATCTTCCGCGCATGCGCAGTTAAAAATTATCTCATAAAAATGCCCATATCTCATCAAATATCCAATATATTCATGTTTTAATTGCAGTATACTGTTGCTACTATTCTTTGGCAAGTTTTCGGAAAGTTGTGTTAAATTTGGTTGAAAACTCTGTATGCTATAAGCAAAAAAATTTTGAATTTTTCACAGACACAATAACATCTTCACGGATATGAGTGCTATGCTTACACAAATGCACTCACACGTTGAACAAGATCCAAGTAGTCATTTAACACAGTGACAAACCATTTCCAGCACTGTTACATAGGTTATCGCAAATATTATTTTATTATTAAATTTATTATTAGCCCCCTAATTGTCCTCCCGACTAAATTTTCACCAAGAAATATTAAATCAAACATGTTCTTTTCATCCCAGAAATTCAAGAACAATTCGCCAGTAATTTTTGTAGATATTCGAGAAAACGTGTGAAATCGAAAGCATCCGGTCCCTGTACCTTAACTTTTGGAGGCCAGTGTATTATCCTATTTTATATGTACTACCATGTTAAAGAAATACATTTGACGGTTGATTATCCTTAATTAAGGATTGAGAAAACTGGATCCAAACCGAACCGATTTAATTTGTGTCAGTTTTTTTTTTTTTTTTTTTTTTTTTTTTTTTTTTTAATGGGAACTATGTCGGCCATGGTAGCTGTCACTGTGTTGAATTTTTGGTAATCGTCCAAACAGATTAGGGGGAGTAGTGTCAGTAAGATACCATTGCAGTGGACGCATTAAGAACTTCGCTCGCTCAGCTTAGCGATTGAATAGCGCCATTTTTAGATATTATTTGAAAATATAACTATTGAAAAATTATATAATTTAAAATTATAATATTTTAATGTTGATGAAAAATGAAACGGCATTATGTATATGTGACCCATTGTAAATGTTAATAAATCAAATTCCGGAGACAACATTTATTTCGAAGTCTGTCGGATCCAATAAAATAACGATGTTTTTTACACACACACTCGCAAAAGGAAAAAAAAAAAAAAAAAAAATTCAGAACCACAAAAGATTTACAAGTCTACTGGAAACAATAAAAATTTAAGCAATGGAATGTAAAATTGTTCAGCAAATCAAGTTAGCGAAGCGCTCAAAGTATCTTATAAATATCGTTTTTTATAAATGCAGAAAAAGAACGAAATGAGTTTTTTATGTGTTGTGTGCAAGACACGTTGACAGTTTTCATTTATAACCCATTATTTTCCGTGAAGAACATTGCACGCAAAACATTGGAGCCCATGATTTGTCAGCCATCAGAAAAATCATCGGGTTGTCGTTGTCATCCATCTGAGAATTGCTTAGAAACACAAGCTTCGTGCTGGGCTATACTTGTCATTTGTTATTGTTATGTTCTAGTTCTCGGTTCAGTGAATAAAAAGAAAGAATAGGGCAAGAGGTGTTTGGCCTCTTTGACCACTTTGATCCTAGGGGACTTATTTGATAAGAAAATTTGTGTTAGAAAAAAAAAAGTGTTATATTTTTGTATAAGGGAGGGATAATTTCTTTTTGTGAGTAGATATGTGCTTGTTGTGTTATTAATGTTGGAAGCGGAACTTTGGTGAAAAATAGCAGTCTATGTTTGAGAGATTATATGCTGTTGTATATCTAATGTATTATAACATTGTACTGTTAGGCATTTGACGCATACCTGTGAAAGAATTTTGCAAGAAATGAATATAAGTGAAATGAACAGATTTTCATATGATATGACGCGGCATTTTAGATTATTATTATTATTATTATTATAGTTCTGCAAGTCGAACTCCAGTTTAGAATTCTCGAAGCTGTTTTACATTTACTGTGCGAAAAATTGCGTTTTAATTGTTTTTTATGAGTCGAATTTCTTATAACGCGAAGCGTTTTTCTTTTCATTTAACTCTTCGAGATATCGAACGTTTAATGTGTTGTTATTAGGATTATTATTTGAATTATCCTATTTTATCTGTACTACCCTGTTAAAGAAGTACATTCGACGGTTGATTATCCTTAATTAAGGATTGAGACAGTTCGATCCAAATCGAACCAATTTAATAGGATTTTTTTAATCATAGATTTTAAACAAATCTAGTGGTTAACTGATTTCACTCAAAATTTTCGATATGTGTTCAGTTTTTAGGTAGATTTCGTATGAAATATTACATATTGGGATCTCTCCTATGTTGGAATTTCTGGAAAATTTTTGCAGATCTTCACCGATCACGACCCCTAGAACCCAAAACCACTCCCAGTAAAAAACTTTATCTATCTATCTATCTATCTATCTATCTATATCATATTTTTATGGACACGATAACTTCCATAATTCTGCACAAAACTTTTCCAAACTGATACATAAAATTAAGGGGCATAAAATCTCGGTCAAGTTCGTTAAGAGGCTACTTCAGTCAAACGAAAAGACCCGTTCGCTAATGCTAATCCTATGGAAGAAATTTATAAAGAAATCTCGGTCGCATTTCAATATTTTTAAATGATTTCTTTTGCATTGAATAGTTGAGATAGATCTGTACAAAGGCCGTTGTTTACTTTTTCGAGTTTGTTTACAGGTATTTCTTATGAGGACACTTTCATTTTCGGAACCGGTTTCGAAAGCAAAAGTCTCCTCATAAAAAATATCTGCTATCAAAATCGAAAAAGTAAAAAACGGTCTGCATACAGATCGATCTCGACTATTCAATGCAAAAAAAATCATTTAAAAATATTGAAATGCGACCGAGATATCTTTATAAATTTCTTCCACAGGATTAGCATTAGCGAATGCGTCTTTTCATTTGACTGAAGTAGCCTCTTAATGGGCAAAATCGGACCAAGGGGGTAGAAATGGAGGTTCTGTGAAAAACGAAAAATCCCATAACTTCTTAATTATAATACATATCGACTCAGTTTAAAGTTATTATTACTTATAAGAAATTGGCCAAAAATTTATGTATGACAGATTTTTGATAAACTAAAAATGGGCTCAAGGGGCGCAAAAAAGGGGTTTTTTTTGGGGGGGGGGGAATTCATAACTTCGTCAATTCTCAAGATATCAAATCCGCATGAATTTATTATATATCTTCTTGATATTGTCTACAACTTTTATATTGACAAGTTTTTGATAGGACCAACGCTTACAGCAAAAAATAAATGTAAAATTACATCGAGGTTGACGAAAAAAATATCGTATGAAGGATGTACTCAAATCCAAACTGCTTGTTTTCTGATTCATTTTTAAATTCATTTTTACTTTAAAACGCATCAAATTGGTAGGATCTCTTATTCAGAAACTACATACTGTGCCGTGATGGTTAATTTTTTGATAGAGGCAGAATATATTTTTAAAAAGATGTCAAAGTGGGCATTTTGAACAGAATTTATCGAAGTGATTGTGTTGGAAACGAAAAATATGGTCCGACTGAAAAAATAATTTTTATAAATTAAGTTCTAATTAATTGAACGAAAAATAAAATCATAGGTCGCTTATAAATATCTTAAAAAATCACGTCAGCAAGTTCATGTTTTTCATTTTAAAAATGAATCCGAAAATGTGTCAGAAAATTTCGAGTTGTTGAGCATGAAAAAATATTTATTTTTTGAATACTGGCCTGAACACGATTCTGATAAAACCAGCTCTTATATAAAAATGAAATTAAAAACTGTTCAAAAGCGGCCAGATAAAATTTTTAAAGTGGGTTTATCTCTAATCATGATTTAGTTTTTGTTGGTGAAATTAGTACTTACCTTCGAAATCTACCTGGGCCTGTAGGCCGAGCCGTCAGGGATTTTTTTTTTCTTGACGCAAAATCTCGATTGTGTAATATTTCTTTTATTTCGGGGTTGGGGCGAATAATTAATTTTTATTTTACATTCTTTTGCAGGACATTTTTTTAACCCTCAGGATGAGTTATAGTTATTCTACAGTTTGTTCAATCTTAAAGCAAACTTAATAATCGCGGAATTTTGATTTGTAATTTTGAGTATTGAAATAGATATATTTGTTTAAAGGACAATTGTTCGAATTTTCTAAATAGAAATAAGAATTCTTTTCAAAATGTATTGTTGTGGAAGGATTTGAGTTTATTTTGCAAGTTTCTGAATCAGCAAACAATAGCATCTTTATTCTCAAATTTAAAAAGCATAATACTTTTATGGTGTTAACATTTAAGTGGTTTCTCTTCTTTGGAAACTGGATTATCTTGTACGTATTTGTTGCTTTGGAAGTAATTTTATGTTCAAATTTATATCAAAAGCCATTTTCTGTTATGTGCAATTTTAAGGTAAAGCGTTTCAACTAGAAAACGACTCAAAGACACGCATACAAATCTTCCTGAAAATTTTCCACGCTGAAAAAATTTAACTTTTAAAATGACTGTCACAATAACAGACCTAAATTCCATTAAAAAGATGCAGAAAAGCTTTAAAAATGCATTTGAATGCAATGGAAGCATCAAAAATTGCCGTTAGAGGATTCCAGATTTTGTATAATACGCCGCACACTATCAGTCCTTATTTTTTTTAAGCTTTTTATTCACCCTGCAGCCAATGGAATGGAGACATTTTAGACGTCTCTCCAGTAAAGTACTGATATTTATCATTTTTCCAGTTAGAAATATTATATGACAATAGTTATATATTTTACGAAGATATTATTTTCTTGTCGAAGAAGATATAAATTTCTTGGCATTTTGATAATAATGTTTTGCTTATCGAATTTATTTCAAATAATAGTTTTCTGTTTAACAATTGCGCTAAGAAGTTTTTATCTCCAGTTTTACGAGCATTTTGATAATAATGTGTTGTTTATCAAATTTATTTCAAACTAGCTGCGGAGCAACTTGTGTTCCATTTGTATTTTAAATTATCCTTCGATTTTTTTTTTTTTTGGGGGGGGGGGGGGGGGGAGGGGGGATACATAATAATCCAGTTTTTTTAAAATTGAAATGTATTAGTCATAAGGTAAATATGTAATTATTATCACTTATAAATTTAATTTGGCCTTTCAAGATTCCTTAAATTTGATTAATTAGTTCCCGCGTTTTTCTGTACTGAAAGATTGGTGGATTGATTGGTTCTCCCGGTTTTTCCCTGTTTTCTCAAAAACTATTTGAGATATTGGAATGCTGCAAACTGCAGATTGTAGCCACAATTATCTTTTATAAATCTTAATTAGACCTTTCAATCACCGTAAGGTTCCTTAAAATTGATCAATTAGTTTCAGAGTTTTTTTTAATATTGAAAGATTGATTGATTGATTGATTCTCCCGGTTTTTCCGAGTTTTCTCAAAAACTATTTTAGATATCGAAATTTAAAAAAGCTTCATATTGTATCTAGAAACGTTATCTGCCTCTGATAATTTTAGTGTGTTTGTTATGCAACCCTTTCTGAGCATATTCCGAACAAACAGACAGATACACAAGAAAAAATTGTTATTTTTGACTATACGTTGTCTAAATAGTCGAATGAACTTAGAAATGTGTTTTTCTGAACATAAGACTCACTCAAATTTTATATATAAGTATAGATAAATTTTCTTTGTATATAAGAATAAGAATTGAACTAAAATGCTTTTATCTCCACTATTCCGACCAGAAGGAGTACTGTCGTAGTGATTAAGTATCTATAAAAGAAAGATTCATTCCTTCGGTGCTTTCTTTATATTTTTTTACTGTGTATGTGTGTCTTTTTGTGCTTCATTAAGTGTGTATAATTTATATCAAATTATATTAATTAATATGTATTTTGATATCACTAACTAGAATTTCTTTTTTTATTAGGTAAGTTCCAAGCTCACACTTTTGGCTATACTAGACTGTTATTTTGACATGGATTATAATTTTTATATTGTAAGTATAAATTAAAGTGTTTTCATTGGATGTATACTTATGTCCTTCCTTATTATGTATATATAATAATTTTGAAAACCGCAATATATTTATATCAAAATCGCTTAATGGAATAAAATAATACTTGAAGGGCTCGGTTATATAAAAAAAGATAACTAACAAAAAGAAAGATTCTAGCTATTCAAGTTTTCAAAAGAGAACTATGTACAAGAAAAACTACTGTGCTTGCTTCTTTTTTCTTTTGTTAAGTTACGCGCAGTTAACTTACGTGTAACATTTTTTGTCTGAAAAATTTAATTATTTTGGACTTGTGTGCTAAAAGTCTTCGTTATTAAAATTTATATCCAAAATTTATCTTTGGATATTATGGCGTATATTGCGTAAAACATAAACCTTGGGCTTTTGAAAGGTTGTCAGAAAGCAGCTAAATAATTTTACACGAAAGTGAGAAAAAAAATATCTCAGGTACTATGTTTTAGAGCTAAGCTTTATTACATTTTATTTAAATTAAAAATTTTAAAGTTTAACCTTGACTATTTCAGCGAGTAGATTTTTGACCTTCTTGGTAGAAAATTAAAATTAGTTTTTACAACAATTGAGTTTTGTAAAAAAACTAAAACTTTTTTAATATAAAAATAGGAAAACTGCTAACACAGGAATTATGCTTGTGATTTTTAATGTAGTTCTTCATACAATGGAAAAACTGTACCTTTGCTTTTCCTTTTACCTTCGTAGGTGCCATCCATCAGCTACTCCTTATTGGCTATTAGTTAATTGTTCTGAAATGTGTGATAATCTTTTTTTCCAATCTCAAGAAGTTTATATGATGTTTTAATTTTAGATTTGGATGCATTTTTAATATTTACATACAGTGTGTCCGTAAAGCCACGTTGCACTTTTGACCGGTCACGGGAAATATACGAAACAAGATGGAAATGTGAAATCTTCACCAAATAAAAGAAAAACTCTCCAAGTTTCATACCTGTTCAGTGCAGTTTGATGTGGCCTCCATTTGAAACAGAGAATCACAGACGTTATTCACTTTGTTACATCAAACGTCTTTAACTGTGTGTGGGAAGAAATTGAATATCGTTTAGATGTGTGTAAGGGCAACAAATGGAAGTCGCATCGAACTACACTGAACAGATATGAAACTTGGAGAGTTTTTCTTTTATTTGGTGAAGATTTCGCATTTCCATCTTGTTTTGTTGATTTTACGTGACCGGTCAAAAGGTCACCATGACTTTACGGACACATTGTATTTTTGCAACTTCTATAGTTTATCATCTCCAGTTTATTTACATTAACTGCGTCTACTTCCCTTTCATGAATATCGAGATTTTTCTTTAGAATAAAATATATAATATGTATCTATATATGTATGTTCATAATTTGCTTTATCTTAGATATTTTATTGTGCCTTATTTTCCTATTTTGTAGCCATAATCATTAAGTTGTCTTACCCACTTAGAAAGTTGGCTTTTTGATGATCAAGGTAATCGATTCGTAAATCTCTGTTAATGAATGTGAAATTATTCCTTTCGGCTGGGTGATCTTTTCGTAATGAAAAGTTAATGCCCCTAGTTGGTAATCATCCTGTTCTTTATGTGAAAAGAATTTGCTAGGAGATGTTGCCATAAGGTTGTTAGGACAGTTTATATATAGAGATGTTTCTGGTCTAATGATTCTTCGATCGGTCGATGGTGGGTGGTTAGTTATTTGCGTATGGTATTCGGTTTTCTATGGCCTGATAATAAATAGTGATTTTATTCTCCGAAAAATGCAGTACTCTTTAGTAATATATGCAAAAGTTTGAAATGTGCAATATTTTAAGAATTCTTGTTTGAATGTTATTGTCATAAAATTACTTTCGCCGTTTATAGTTCGTACGTTTTGTAAAAAAATATATAAAAAATGCTTGGGGAAAAAAATCATTTTCAAGTGCTTGAAAATCCTTGAAAATTTGAAAAGTGTAACAATACTCCTTGAACTTTTAAATGAAATTCCGCCATCAAATTTCATTTGATGATGCATTCGGCATTTTCGCTACTTAATAACCCAAAAAGTGTTGAAGGAAATTATTAGACTTCCATTTTCTTTTTAGTATCATCTTAATGTTTATAGGCACAAAATGTATTATGATAAATTGTAGTAAATCAGTGTATTGTTTAATAAGGATAAGCTCGCCTTTAGATTATTCTTTAGCTTACTTTTATTTTTGAAGCAATGTTCTTTGCGAGCAAAACTTTAAATACGGGTAAAAATACAATGTCATATAAAGAAACTTTATTTGAGACATTATTTCTGCTGCTGTATTGATGTCGAATCTTTTTTTGCTCCTAAAGGGAAAACATCAAGCTGTGTTTTTTAAACTTTTCATGACATATGAATTTTCTTTCCATGTTATGCTGTGTCTTACTAAGTTAAAATATTCTTTACAAATTTTCTAATATGTTGTGTCGAAAATACCTATTATAACTTTTTTTTTTAAAGATCTGATAAGAATTCTTTGAAATAGACAGGCAGTGTGGTGATTCTTTTCCTTGTGTATTATACTTATTCAAGAGTCATTTTAATGAATGTAATAATGCGTAAACAGTCCTTTTAGATATGACCTTGAAAAATGCTTCAATTTTATTTGTTCTTCAGTGTATGAACTATGTGTAAGAATAATGTGTAGTACTGTACACGAAAATGAAGTATTTTTTCAGAAATTGTGAATAAAAAATCAGTTTTAAAAAGTCAATAACTGGAGAAAGGTTGAAATTTATTTAAGAACCTTCAAATTTAGTTATTTTATTTTCTGTGTTTTCAAAGAAGCTTATAAAATAGGTAATTTTTGATTTGGACATGTATATCTTTTATGCACATTTTCGCATAATTTCATCATGTATGTACTGATTTCGATTTTTGTAATAGCATGCTTTCTTCTAAATTTTATCAATATCTCACGATCACTTGTGAAGGTAGTCTATGAAAACTTCAGTGGCCCTTTATTCTTGAATTTGAATTCTGTGAAAGAATCTCTTCTAGACATAAAGGCATGATTTTTTCTCGATTATGGGGAATTTTTTAAGTGTATCCAACGCATTTTAAATATTTGATAGGTTTTTAATTTACCATTCATAGGCTTTTTTGAGTTAATTTTAAGAATGAATTAAATTTTTAAAAAATGGTTCTACTTATGAAAAAAGATTTTGAAAATAACAGAAATCAGGCTGTTTTAAATTCGTTATTTCGAGGTGCTTTAAAATGTAATTTCTCATTCTGTCTATTAAAAATTTTGAAATGTGGTGTTGTGTACCATGTGAAAAAGAGAGATTTTTTTTCCCCACATAAACTGAGGTTTCCAATCTTTTAATTTGAAAATCTCCATCCAAAATTCACTTCGGATTATCTTAAATGTTTAATAGCATTTTTATTTTAAAGGCTTCCTAATGTCATAGTTCAAATAAAAGACGACTGAAATCCTTAAAATGAAATTCTTAATTTCATTCATTAGATATAATTTATCTGCAGATTATTTCACTCTCTCTATTCATATACATTTTGCTTTGATGGAGTTGCTCGCCATCCGTTTTCGGTGCAGTGGATCTTCAGGATATTAGCACACGAACTGCGCCAAACCAGAATCATCGCTATGAGTACGCGAAGTTATCTTAAGAAGCATATGTCGACAACGTATAGTTTTCGAGGGGGAAAAAATGACGTCACATATTCCCTAACAGTTTGTAATGTATTACCATAGCACTGATCGAAAGTAAAGGACATATCGCAATGCTCACGAACGGAACATATTATTGCTATGCGAAGATTGTCGATAGTTTCAAACTGCTGCGCTACCACGATAGCACACTAACGATATTTCCGATTGAGCCTCCATTGGGCGAATATTTTATAGCGTCGCAAGAACTCTATATTGGTAAAAATCGGATGACGGATTAGGCATTTAATTTAATTTTAAACTACTTCTAAAAAACTTAGCGACCGATTTTATGGGAAAAATTACCAAAGAATGTGACAGTGTATAAGTGACAAACATTGCGGCAACGTAATCAAGCGTTAGCGTCAAGAGGTAACGTCTCTATTTTCAAAACGGGAGGCCCAGTGTTCGAATTCAGCCAATTTCATTGTGTCGGAAATTTATAAAAATTCCCTTTCTTTAATAATTTCTACATGCGTTCATCAGTATTCGGAAAGTCGAATGGAGCCACTCCCGATTATTTTTAATTGATCAACTTTCACAAGCTTATGGTGTATAATTTTTAAGTTGTAAACTCTTTTCCATTTTTAAAATCGTGTTTCTTATCCGGTTTGCAATTTCATGAGTTTCAGTAAAGCTTATTTTCCGTGCTCCGGATGTGACGTGATATTTTTTTTTCGCTTTTTTCTAGAAAAGTATGCGTTTTAGAGGTATGGTTCTTTGGGCACTCTTCATGTACTCTGAGTGGGGAGTCTCGTTCTACGAAGTTTGTGCAGGTGGTATCTGAAACACATTTTGTATTGTAGTTGCTTAGATTTCGAGCGCGGAGGAAAATCATTGAATAATTTATTTAACATCTCTGTTTTACTGTTAAACCAATCTCGTTTCTCTTTAATTAAAGTTTCCCTCTTTAATTAATCTCTTTAATGCTCTTTATTTAACGTGAATTGTATTCTCTTTAAGTTGGTGTTTTATGCCGAGATAAAAATGCCCTTCCGCGACGCGACACTTTTGTCTGTTTTTTAAGGCTGTTCTTAACTGCTGTGCTCAACAAGCGCAAAACGTTATAACGCATTTACAAATTCATTATTTAACGGAAAGGTATAAAATTGGAAAGCCTGGCCATGGAAGCGATTTGGAATTGAACTGTTTTTTCCATTTTTTGATCAATCAATTGCCTATTGAGTTATAAGCGAATTTGATCACGTGACAAACACGTTTTTCGTCCGCTCTTGAGCGCTCTTTCTTCCTTCGCGCGGAAATTCGGTTCAAAACGCCCATTTTGACACACTCTTCTGAAAGATATATTGCATTTGAAAAAAAAAAAAAAAAATGGAAAAAACAGCTCAATTACATAGTTTCTGAACAACAACATCAGCTAGTTTCATGCATTTTCTAACAAAAATAAATTAAAACTTATGTCAGAAAGTTGCCCTTTTTGGATTTGACAACACCCTTAAATGCGGGGTTTGATAAGTATGTTAGCTAATTATCAAAAAATGAAAAATCTGAGCCTCAGGTGCATCAGGAGTCGATTTAGAGTATTTTCACAATAAATGTTCAGACTGCTACTTACACACAAACACAAGGTAAGGATCTCTTCTTTTCTTTCTATAGATACTTTTACCTCTAAATATCGGAAATAATATATGGTCCAAAATTGTCTTCCATTTAGAGGTTTTAGTGTATTAATTTAGAAACTTATTATTTAGTTTATTAAAATTAAATTAATTACTTAATTAATAAAAAAGTAATAATAATAATAATAATAAAGAAAAATGCATTACGTTATTTATTGAAAATTAATAAAATAATGATAAATGAACAAAATTTAGTTTAAAAGACCATATAATATAATTATTATTTGAAATATGAATTTATTGAAATATTAAATTAAAATTTTTAATTTAACTAAAAAATATTAAAAGTTGTTATTAAGTTGTAATTAAAAATAATTACAGTTTAATAAGAATTATCTAATTTTCTAAAAAATAATGAGTCGAATAATTAGTAATATAAAACTAACTCATTAAAAATTGATTCCGATCAAATCGAAATAACTTTATTTTAATAAAAAGAAATTGAGTATTGTACTCCAGAATCACTCATGAGATGGCGCCAGCAATGAGACTTCCTAGGTACTTCCTCAGGAGTGGCGTCCCTCGGAAGTTGCTCCGTGGGACGTTACTGGGAGCTCATTTCTGAGGAAATCGTAAAAGTCTCTTCTCCAGGAAGTCTTGATCTTGTCATTTTTGTATTAGCAGGAATTTGGGATGACTTGAAGCCCCTGGGGTAGTAATGAGGATCTTTCGTGCAATATAGGATGTTATATTTTTAAGTCAAATTATAAATAATAAAGTGAAATTATTTTCTGTTTTCAACAAAAATCTATAAAATACTAAATAACTTCCTAGAAATGTCCCCAGGGATGTCTTCCTAGATGGTGACTTCCTAGGTACGTCACTGGGAATGTCATCCCGAGGAGGTTACTCCTCAGGAATCTCTCAGGACGTTATTCCTCAGGATATCATTAAATTAGCTTCCCCAGGAGACATTTGTCATTTTAATTTTGGGAGGAATCTGGGATGAGTTGGAGCTCCCAAGGAAGAATTTGGGAGCTCCTGTGCTATATGGGAAGTTTGCAAAAAAATTCTGATAATAAATTTGAAGAATAGTGCTTGAATGAAAAGGGCTTGAAGCGAATATTTGTTATTTCCGAACTTATATATGTGTGTGATTAAGATTTCTTTTAGGAATCGTGGATTATTCTATGTTCAAAATATTTCAAAATTATCTTATATTGTGTAGGGATGCTAATTATATGCTTACCTATCTATTTTCTCCTTACTTCAAGAATGCAGTGAGAAATTTTAAAATTATTGGAATGTGAAAATATCAAATCTTCTTGCCATACCTGCCTGCCTATTGGTTAGGGCGCTGATTACTGGACAAGAGGTGCTGGGTTCGAATCCCAATCAGTCATGTATGCGTGTAGTGGGTCTGATTCCATCTTAAACTGAGGTTCCGGTCTGTTTAGCCCTCGTTTGCAACCATCCTCTTTCCCCAACCAATCAATCGGGTCTTCTTGATATTTAAAAGAATTTAGTAGTGAAACATTGTTATTTTCTTATGCACTTTTAAAATGCTATGTGTTGCATGTAAAATGAGGCCGGGCCTTTTTCTGTTTAAATAAACCACTGAATCCTCTCTCAATTCAAGTCTGATCTCTAGTAGCAGGTATTAAAATTGTGTTCTCTGTGCTAAGTTGCGCTCTTTGTCTGCCATATTTACCATATTTAACTTAATAATCATTAGACTGGCATTGTAATACAGCTTAAAAGTGATTTTATAATTTGTGATTTATCATTCTTAATAAAAGTTTGTCATATTGTTTCTATTGTTATATGACCTAGTACATTTGTTAGTTTTATATTTAAATTATCTCTTTTACTATATTTTTAATTTATATTTTTTAACTATTCGGGGTAAAGTAATTTTTACGAATATAACTCAGTATGATATTATTATTATTATTATTATTATTATTATTATTTTTTTTTTTTTTTTTTTTTTTTTTTTTTTTTTATCATGCTGTTTCTGTTATTGTATGACTTTATATGTTTGTTAACTTAGGATTTAGTTTCCCTCTTTTACTTTATTTTGTTTCGTTTCTGTGGTGTTCAAGATTAGGTAAATTTTATTAACTTAATATGGCATTAAATCCAAAATTTTATTATTTTTTTTAAATGGCCTTTTTATTTACTTTTCCTTTAATATCTAGGGGCGGGGGGAGGGGGAGGGGGGACAGGGTACACGTTGAAAATTCTATTGACATAGTGTTCGACTAGTGATTTCCTTTGCTCAACTAACTGTATTTAAACTTTTGATGTTTGACTTCGGGTAAGGATATGGTTATCTTTCAACGACTATTCTTAATTTTTCTCTCACATTTCGCAAAGGGTTTTGAGACGATAAGACCTTTTAAAATCCTTCGTCTGCTCCTAGGATCGCAGCGAGAGTCCCTCGGAGGCTTCTTCTTCTGGCGTTTATCTGGTTCTGACGGCAGCAGTTTTGAAGCTGTCTACCACTTGCCGTAACCTAGGCGACGGCATCTCTCTGCACCCATTTTGATTAGGGGCAGATCTTTCTTATTTTGCCCGTAACCATTAATCGGAAATGGGCATTTTTACCCGAAAACGTTTTTAGAAGTTGACTCTCTGCGTATTCAAACAAATTTCTTTGCTTGTGCGGGATAAGAGGTTTTTCTTTCTCAATAGCTTTTATATATTTTTTTTTTCCATTTTTTTTTTTGTGTAGAGTCTTAATATTTTTAAACAGGGCGTATATTATGGTGTGTTGATTTTCAGGATGAACTAGTTTTATTCATTTAGTAATTTTTTGTTCATTATGTTAATCGTGTACTCTTATATTTGCTTAGAAATACTGGGCAATTTTTAAAAAATGATAAACTCTTAAAGAAACTTTTATATAGATCTTCAAGGCAATGATTATTTTTATGAGATTAATTAGCAATCATGTAATGTTTCCCTTTAATTTTATTTATACTACCTGTTTTGCAACTTTTTTAATTAATAGTTGAAGATCCCTTTGTATTCCACAAATTCAACCTTATTGTGCATTTTTCATTTAATTCCTTTTTTATGCCGTTTAGTTGCTTATGTGTAATCTTTACTTATGGGGACTTTGTACCGTTCATTTGGTGAAAAAAGACGAAAATCTCGAATTTCCTATTTCTTGCTTAAAATGAATTTAGGATAAATCCGATGATTATGTGAAAAAAGCTTTTTCCCATTTACTTTAATTGATTCAGAGTTGCAATTTTTAAATTCATTTTTCTCAGTTTGTGTTTGTTCAATATATCAGTATGTTCAAAAGGCTAAAACTTCAACATATACTTTCCAATTTACTCGCTACTTTTTGGACGATATTTAAGGTGCTTTTCATAAAATTATGAATCTGATTTTCAGTAATATAAATAGTTGATTTTTTACTTAACATTTTAGTTTTAAAGAATAATTTTTACTGTGTGTTTTATACATGCCATGAAACTTTAAATAATTAACTTTTTAGAAATATGATCCTTACCGTTATTGAACACACTTTAAAAAAAAAGTTCAAAAGTATAGAAGTAAGATTTTAAAATTTCTTATTTTTTTTCTATTTTAAAATTTTACCAGAAGAATAGCATTTTCTCTTCATTAAATCATTTTCCTTCATAGAAACATTTAATAGTATGTCAAAAAAAGTATTATAAAATGCTCAAAAACAAAAAATTCAAAGAGTACCAAATCCCCTTAAGTAAAACTATCCGCATTTCATGAATTTTCGAATGTCATGGATTGACTATAGGGGCAAATTCCATCATGCACGATCCATAAATACTGTTGTGTTTCGCGCTTGATTACATAAATAAATTTATACTAGAATCCTTCACGTGTCGGGTTATCCTTGCCGAATTCAAAATTTCTGCTTAAAATCAACTCAAACCGTACCCCCCCCCCCCAAAAAAAAAGCGCGTCGCTCATTAATATTGAAATATATTGTTTCTTCTTATTTGAAAAATAGGATTTTTTTTTTTTGAGAAATTGGGTCAAACCGACCCGAAAAAGTCAAAAGCTGACTCGAGATATTTAAAATCAATTCGTCCTGAACACGAGCCACAGCGAAAAAAATTAGCATCCATCAGACCCGTGCAAGTTGGCGTAAAACTGCAGAGTTATAGATCGCTTTACTTCACTTTTCGCAGGTTAATTTCGAGCGCCGTGTATCTGCACTAATTTCATTTGAAATTAGTTTTTTTATTCTTACAATTCGGATGCCAAAATAGCCATTTCAGATCTGTTTTTGAGAAAAGATTTTCTTTAGAAATAGAATAAATTTTAATTAACACAAAAGTGCTGTTTTTTCTATATCCCCCCCCACCTAGCCCCCCCCCCCCAAAAAAAAAAGAATATTGTTGAAAGAAATTAAATTTCAATGAATCCCTTTTATTATAATTTCTTGTAAATATAATTTCCTTTTGCGGTCATCTCATCATTGAGTCCAGTATGTGAAAATGTATTTATTTTTTAGAGATTCTATTTGAAATTCAATACTTCAATATTCTTATACTTTTTTTCTATTTCCGATACTAATTCTGTAGATTTTTTTTTCTGTTGTAACTTGTCCGTTTTTCGCCATATCTAAGATCAATTTCTCTTATTAAAAGAAGAGTCATTACGACATTCCTGGTAGATAACATGAATAGCTTCTTGGATTGATTTGGCTTGGACGTCTTTCGTGATCGTAGGAAACGTTGCTGCTGATTTTTAAATTACCTGGAGCTTGTCGACATTCCGTGTTTTCCAGGTTGTTGCTTGTGCATATTTAAAAGTCACATTCAAAATTTGAAACTGGCCAAATTGCAACTTTTCAGTTTGCACAATAAGCAACAACCTAGAACACATGAAATGTCGGCAAGTTCCAGGAAATTCAAAGATGCGCAGTAACGATTCCTGCGAAGATCTGGGTATAGTGGTAGAGAGTGCACGTTTTACAAAACAGCCCTTCTTTTTAATTTAAAATATCTTTATTATTTATAAGTTTATTTATTTAATATCCAGTGTTATTTGACATGACATCTTTTGAATGTGCCATAAGCTTTATATGATGGGTATAAGAAAATTACAAAAGGAACAAAAAAAAGTCTCAATATGCCCGTTCATGGCGCACATTGGAACGACATCGATTTGACTGGTGCGCATTAAGACAGCTATCTTTTTCATTTATAATCCCATATAATCAAGATGTATTGACTAGAAATGATAGGGACATAAATTAATAGTACGATTTATGGTTACAAAATAATTATGTAAGTAAAACAATTACTAAACAGTAAATTAATATAGGTAGATAAAAGAATGAATAAGTCACTCAGTAGTACGCATTACTGAAATTAAGCCATAAAATATCAATTATGCTCACATTACAGTAGAATAACTGTAAAATGTGATTATCCCCATGTGCCAAGTATACTATTTTCCCAATTTGGCCATTTTTGGAATAAATAATCCTAATTATGAAAAACAAATGAATGTATGATTTATGTTACAAAATAAATATAGGTAATAAATGGTGCTTAACTGTAATTGAAATCCACTTTTTTCACTAAACCAAATCGGAGCATTTTTGTAAATTGAGAAAAAATACTTTTTATAGCATAAAACCAACCTACCTTGCTCACAAGCAATAAACTGAAAAGAATGAGTTTAAATCGCAGCGCAAACAGGTAACATAGGTGCTATTTAGTGGGACTTTTTTATGTATTTTTTATTTTGGAATACTTAAGAAATTATTATTCTGGCCCAACATGCCCCCCCTCCCCTCTTCCACAACGTAAAATTGTAATTCATGTTAAATGTACTTTTGAAATTAATTTCTCCAACTTCCCTTCGCTTCATTGATGTTCTCGTATCCAGTACGGCTTACGTGCGTAATCCGTTCTTCTAAAGTAATTCGTTTAAATAATGTATCTATCAACCGATAACTCTTAACTTTCGTTAAGTACACATTTTTCGGGTGCATCCTCCATTAATTCAGAACGTACACGAAAATATCACGATCATTTTATAAACTTGTAATTACTTTCAATAACCAAATATTATTTTCGAACTTTTCCAAGCAACTTCCTAATACCTTAACTACTTCTATTTCGTTATTTGTAATAAGAATAATTTTGGGATCTCTTGCGAGATAGCCTTCGTCGAGGTGTCTAATTTAGGAAAATTAATTTGTAAGTAAATATGGCGAAATCCCACCTTGTCAAAACAAGTTATCGGTTAAGCAAAGAGAACTTTGTTGATCCTGGATTTTTTGGAAGGAACAGAATTTGCTTAACTAAGCGGATATTGATTTCTAAAACAAACTTAGACTTTTCATACTTTGTTCCGAAAAATAATTATCTAGGATGGTAACATTATCTATAGTGACCGATCGAAACAAGTTTTTGAAGTCGAAACCGAATTTCGGTCCTTTTTTGAGTTTCGGCCGAAAACGAAACTCTGAGCTATTCATAATACGTGCATACAAAATTTACTAGTAATTAAATATTCACAAACATACACCCCTGTCTACAGAGACGTTTATACTTATACATATGCATGTGTTTGCTTTCAGTAGAAGTGAAACTTTATTCAATCATTATTGTTAAACGTTTTATAGTCAAATTCCTTTATTCATAAAGTAAAAGTTTGCACAATGAGTTTCGAAATGTGTAATATTTGGCTTTTAACTTTATAAAAAGAAGCATTAAAATTCGCTTCATTATGATAAAAATAGTACGTCCAAAAAAAGGGGGGGGGGACTTTACAGCTATTTTCAATTTTCAATTATTTTTAATCATTAAAAATTAAAAAAATATAATGTATATGTTTAAATATATTTTTACATTATAAATAGTGATATTATAGCCGGTAAATACTAATTTGTCATATACAATTCTACTAAATTTAATGTAATGACCCCTCACTTTTGCGCGATTGAAAAGATGTTATTGAAACGGCGCATAACAAAAAACAACCAATAAAGGAAAGTCTTATGTCTTAATTTTTTAAACATATACAAATTATGTAAAAGGAAGAAATGAACACTTTTAGAACATAAAATTATGTATAATAAATCTTATTACTAATAAGACTGCTATATTATCTTTAACTCGTTGTGGTATATATACTATTTAATTTTGCATCATTTTAAAATTCTATCAAATGCTGCAATCTTTTGATAATTTTAACCAATTTCCATTTATTACGGTATTTATTATTTTACGTTGCTTTGCATGGCTGCTAACCGACCCTGACAAGTTCTGTAGCTGATAATCAGCTGCGTTAGCTTTATCGTTTAAAGACGTTTAAAGATTACATTGACATCTTCTGAATACGGATTTTCCCCTGTGAAATAACTTAAATACGAAGTGATTATAAATTGTTATTGCTCATGCATTATAGTTATTATATACTCATATTAATATATTAGACCTTGACACGACACTTTAACATTGGCAGACATATTACAAAAGTACTCAACTTATGTAATTATGTAGTTTTCGTCTGTATTGATGCAAAATATCGTATTTCGTGGCATATTTTCACTTTATCTATAAGATATAATTTCACATTGATGGAATGGGATTTCATATCATATTAATCAACAGCGTGTGGCGTACTGATTTCATTTTAATATCCACTTTTAAGCTATGTAAAGATTGCTTCTGCACTCTAAATTAAAATGTCTGAAATTCAGACACTTAAGTGTCTGAAATGGAGTGTTCAATTTTCAGACATTTTAAAATGTCTGAATTTTTTCAGACACTTTTTGCGTCTGAATTTCAGACACTTCAAACGTCTGAATCGCATCCATTTTTTTGTAAGCATCATACGTAGCCATGTTTGACCACGTTGAATCCTGGAAAAATATTTGGCTGTGGTCCTGCCGCTCCCCCCCCCCCCAATACAGCCTGATTTTGGTGCTCTCAGTTTTGGTATACAATTTTCGTTACGTTGATAATTTAAATCTTTTACGACATTGTACTGATTATAATCAATATCTTGAACTTCAGGAGTAGAACAAGATTAAAAAACAAAAAATATTTATCTAAATATTAGATTTTTTTAAATTTATTTTGTTTTTAACCTTATTTTACTTTAAAAGTTCAAAATATTGATTATAATCAGTACAATTTCGAAACAGATTTAAAATATAAGCTTTACAAATATTGCACATCAAATTTGGGGGCACTACAGTCATAGGGGGACGGGGCACTTCCCAGTTTGCCCTTCCTTTAATCAAGAAGTACTTTTGCAAAAAACGCAACCCTGCATTATAGTTGTCTAAATTGAGATGTCCGGTATTCGGGAGTATCCGTTGTGGAGGTTAATGGACATTCTCGAATAGCGAACACCTCTATTTAACGAATACTCTTTTAATCAGCAGACATACATATTTGTATATTTTTACCTCAAAAAAGTAGACATCTCCAATTATCGGACAAATTCCGCGGTCCCGAAGTGTTCGCTATTAAGGGCTTTTAAGGTACATAGATAAATATATATATATATTTTATAATCTTGTCCTACTCTAAAAGTTCAAAATATTTATTATACTCGGTTGAATGTATGGGAAAAGATTTAAAATATCAGTTGTACAAAAATTGCAAAAATCCCCCCCCCCCCCAAAAAAAATGAAAATATAAAAAAATATATTGCCACATAGGCAATTTTACATATACATCACTTGATAATCACAACAGCCATTTAACTATAAATAATGAAAATAAATAAATAAATATTCTACTTTAATAACATTGGGGAAAAAATGACTTTGGTATTTTGTTAAATATATTTGCGTTTTTAAACTTGTCCTACTCTAAAAGTTCAAAACTTTCATTATAATCAGTGCAAGATTTAAGATATCAGCTTTACAAAAATTCATGCAAAATCCCCCCTCCACCCCCCCTAAAAAATGAAAATACTTATTTAAAAATTATGTTTTAAAAAAATTTATATTTCCACATGGGCAAGTTTTTATGTAGATCAGAGGGTACTCACAAAAGCTATTCAACTATCAATAAAAACAAATAAGTACATATTCTATATTAAAAACATGAGGAAAAAATAACTTATGATTTCCAAACTTCTTTCGTCTTAAATATATACAGTAACGTCTGTCATTTTTGTATTTTTCGTATAAGTCCATATAAATAAAGTTACCACAATTTTAAATACGAAATCTAGTTAGAGGTTTTTACTTTTTCCCATTATAAATTTCAAATTACTTTTTTATTAAAAATAATAAAAAAATCAGTATTAGAGTTGATTGCAAATCAAATACATATGTATATTTTTACAGGCAGCTTCATATAATAGACCAGTCTCATTTACTTTATTTATCTTTTTTTAATCTGCGGTTTTATGCCAGGAAGTAAGAAAGCATTAGGTCATCTTTCAAAGTTTTTTTTTTTCTTTACTTCCTTGTGGCCGTCATTTACTGCGAGATAAAAATTATCCATTGAAATTAAGAACTGACATTGAATATATAATTCGTAATAAAAAAGAACGTCATAAGTTTAAAAATATATACTTCTAGAATTAGTGGGGTTTTTTGCGAACAGATTCAAAACTAATTAAATTTCATGCAAGATTTTGTTTAGTACAATAAATAAAATCATAAAATACACTAATTTTACTACTATAAAGAAACTTACTTGAGTTGCTGCAAGAGGTAAGAAAAATTCCTCGATTTGAAATTTTAAAAACTACCACAACCACAGTGAGGGAGAAAGACTTTCATCAGTTTAAAAGGTAATCCCATAATACATCCGACTAGCCATATTTAAAGAATGAGATGTTTCATCCTCAAAACAGGGCCCGCCAGACAAGTTTCTTTTTTTTTTGCCAGCTTCGACAGGACGAAGATGAATAACACAATATTATTGATATAAATTGATACGAGTTAACACTAAGCCCATTGCACACGCTTTGTAGAATTTCCGGGTGTAATCTTCAACCGTCGTCTACTTCTGTTCTGTGTCTATCCCGCCCTTGTATCGACGACAGCTTCTAAGAGACATTTGATGTCGAGCACACACGTCAGATGTATGTATTCAATAAATAAATAATCAAAGTTAATACGAATTAAAATCACAGTACTTCACATTTCGCAAAAAACGAATTAAAATACACGCGTACATAAAAACAAACTTTGTTTGAATTACAACGTATACCACTTCGAACGAAGACATCTAAAACGCATGCGCAACTGGGAGTGCTAGTGCCCCCTGGTGGTTATTGCGTCGGAAGAATCAAACCGTCTTAAATTAAGACACGTTTAAAGCAATGAAGTGTCTTAAAATAAGACGTTTGCGGATATTTTAGACATTATTCTCAGTTCGTTTACACCCATGGTCATAGTAAGACGCTTATGTATCTTAAATTAAGACATCTATAGTGTCTTAATTTTCAGATTAAGACACTTATGTGACTGAAAAAGAATTTTAGACACTTATGTGTCTAAATTTAAGACGCTTCTATTTGCAGTGTGTTGAGTGGAAGAAATCCATGTACCCTTCCACCCTTTTCTTTCAATATAAAAAGCCAAGATTACGAAAAGGTTGATGTAAAAGGTTATATTACATCATCGATTGTGTGCTGTAACAGCACTTATTTCCGAAGATAACCTTTTATAAGATAGAGTCACCAGCTTATATCATATTTATATCTTGTTCTAAAAAGAAAGTTATGATAACCAATAGAAATACTAATGTCTTCGTAAGTTTAGAAACCAAAGCTGTCTTCTTTACAAAAAACGTTGAATGGGACTTTTCTCGCCTTTAAAACCGTTAGCCCTCTTTTACTTTTCTCGGCCTACGTTTCTTTAAGTGAGACTTTAAAGAAACGACTTTCTTTAACAATTCTAATAGTATTTTCTCATTCATCTCCTTCGTAAAAAAAATATTTTATCTTACAGTATTTAAGAGTATTTTATATTATACTTTTAAAAGGATTTTGAAGTATGTTGAAACTGCTATACGTTTCATACATTGAATTTTTTATTCGTTATTTCTTAAAAATCATCCATAAGTTTTTACTCAACGGAAAAAGGTTTCAATATATTCTTTCAAAAACTCAAATACTTTCTAAACCTCTGTTTTTGGTAAGTAAGATTTATAAAAATAAATAAATACATAAAAAGAAAAGGAAATTATTCAAATAAGTACAATCCTGTATAAGGTCGGCTAACCCGATTTTCCTGACGCTTGTTCCAACTATCGGGTCGGGTAACCCAATTTTACCGGAACCACGTTTTGGGTCGTGTTGAAGCTAATAATTTCGGGTCGGGTTGGTTTCTAGTTGAGTTTTATTACTTACAGGTAGACGTCGGGTTAAACCGATTGTTCGAAAGAAAGTATATAATATTGTTTCAGATGGAAAAATTATATTTTTGAATATCGATGGTCTTTACATGTTTGTCTACATAAAAGATAGATTGGTTATTAGAGATATGATTGTAGACTATTTTTTCGTAATTCTATTAAATTATAGATGAATTTTCTTTAATTTTGAGTTTGCGGTAAAGTATTTCTGGTTTCGGGTCGACGAAAAATGTTTTGTCGTTTACATGTTGACTTTAAACAGAATTTTCGTGTTCGAGTCGGGTACAACTCGAACCGTGCGGAACTGTAATTCCAATCTAGAACTCTTTTCATTTTTTTAAGTTGTTGATCGGGTTCAGGTATATAACTGTTTATTTATTTATTTATTTTTATATAAAAGTATGGTCCTTTTATTGGGTGGCAGTTAGTGAATTTTACAATGTAAGCGGTTTCTGTAATAGATACCCAGTTTATGGTAAATGAATGATACTTTCGATATCAATTTATAATTGTTAATTTTTCTTATTAGTAGGGATTTCATAATTTTTTTCTTTTACATCCCAGTTTACTAATTTTACCCAATTTAATATAGCAATTGTAATAATAAATCAATTGCTTATAATTCTAATAATAATATGAAAAATCAGTTGATTATAATTTATGATTGCAGTGAATGTAACGCTTGTGACAATTTATTAATTTTATTATTTGTTATAAAACACTCCTCTGCGGACTTGACTTAAACTCCTTAACGACATTACTCACTTGATATATGCAGTGGCTAATAATTTTGCCGAAAGCATATTGTGATTCCCGAGTCGGCAGTTTGTAGCAATAGGTGATAATCTAATTTTTTAAAAATCTGTGATTTCCGGTATGAAATGATAGGGGAGAGTGTTGAGGAATGGGACTCTTTTTACAAAAATAAGAAAATCAACTTTGTTTGACACAAAAACAAAAATTTCGATATATAATATACAAAATGCAACGCTTTCTAATGTCCTTGAACAATATAGAAACATAATTTGTAGAAACAATTTCATAAATAAAGAAATTGTAAATTTCAAAATGTGTCCCATACCTCCCCCCTAACAGGGAGGTATGGGACAGCCATAAACAATGTATGATAAGGCACAAATTATCTAGTGTTGGCTTTATATACAGTCTAACACAGATTGTAGGTTCATAATGGCTGTTCTACAATATCAAATTCCATTACCTTCATCACTGGAAGGAAAATTCAGGATTGCCATTCAGAGATGGCATTAAAAAGTCATCAGTTTAATTTATTTACATTTTGAAGTAAATGAATATATTTATAATGTTATAATTAATATACTACCCTCGAAACATATTTGCATATTAGCAATTTACATTCATTTTATTAAAAATAAGGGATTAGACATGTCCCATTCCTCCCTCTACCTTCTTTTATGTTAAACTTCTTATAGAAACAAAAATGCTTCTTTTAAGCATAGTTTAAATTAGGGATAATATACAGTATAATGTTCCATAAATGAGGAAACTATTTCATCTACGCATAAACAAGTCATTAATATACAAAAAAGCATAAAAAGGATATGAAGCAAATTTACTTTTGATTCTTGAAATAATCTTTTTATTTATACAATCGGAAGCTAATGCAGATCAGCTACTTTTTTCAGCTGAAGCCTTGGGGTACCATTGCTTCATCTAATGTGTGATTGATGAAATGATTAGAATGATACATAAAGAGAATAACCTATTGTCCCATTCCTCCCACTGTCCCATTCCACCCCACTCTCCCCTACTTTTAACTATATGTGCTACCATATAGTATAGTACAATATGACATTAACTTTCGTCGCATTTTGAGGCTTAATTTTCAGCGATCACTTACTGCCGTGTGACCGAAATAAGCTTACTTAGAGACAATCAATAAAATTATTTTTGTCCAGAGAGAAAACGGAAATAATGGGGCACTGTTTGACCGTGATGTTAAAGTGCGCATCTATAGGTACACATTCACATGCGCACATATGTATCCACATACAAAAGAAAATAAAAGAAAGAAAAAAAGCAGAATTTTTACTAATGTTATGATTTAATTAATTTTTTTTTTTTGTCTTATATTATTTTTTCACCATTTTTAACTGTTAAATTTTAGTCAGCAGCATCCACAGTTAATGTTTTAGCTCTCCTTAACCACTTCGGGGCCATGGGTGCGTATATGCATCATCAAAAAGTGCATACGGCAGTTGATTTTGGTACCAGTAATAAAGAAAAGTAACATTTGTCTAATTTAATTGGGATATTTCCGTGATTAAATAAGTAAAGGTCTGCACAAAATCAATTCCCGCCAATTGCCGGAAATTGCTGAATGGGCGTTTTCAACTGTTATGCTTTTCCTAACTGAACTTCATTTTCCCATACAATGTAGCATATTTCCCTTTAAGACCGGAAGATTTTTGGTAGAAATGAAAAATTTTGGAGGTTTACCCTAATTAATAGGATCATATTTGATTGAAAAAAAAATATTTAAAAATATATCCGATGTCAGGCTATGCCAAGGAAGGATCCACGCAATTCTGCGGGTGCAGGCTTGACTTCAAATGGCACAAAAAGAGGAAAATATTTTTGCTTTTTCTTTCGGATCACCTACACAATTATGCAGGTCAAGTCTTAAAGGGATATACAAATCTGTAGATCATATGCAGGGCTTCACAAAAGAATTCAGATATTTTCCATTCGGACTATAGGTGGAAATTGCTGAAATTGGGTTTTCACATGTGTTACACTGAGAAAAAAATATAGTTCTGGCATCTAGAATGTAAATTGTGGCTCTAGAAAAAATAGTTCCCTGTCATCCTTATAAATTCTAGTTTTTTTTTTTTTTTTTTTTTTTTTTTTTTTTTTTTTTTTTTGCTAGAGAGTTCTAGAGTCTCCTACTAGAATTCAAGAGCGTTTTCCTATATCCCCGTGGTCAAACTTAGTTAAAAAATCTCTGCAAATAGATGGAACAAAAGAGGTTATTTTTAGCAACTATAATAGTTTATGAAACTATTCCAGAAAGCAAGCGATAATGTCTCACTACTGAAACGATTCATTATCGTTTGCTCACCTAGAAAAAAAGAGACTAAAAATCCTAGATAGCTCGAAATATTTCTAGTTTAGGAATTCAGAAAATGACTACCTATTCATTCTAGGTGAAGGCGGATTTTTTTTTTTTTTTTCTCCTCAGTGTAATAGTCCAGGCAATAGGGAATTTTACCTAGCAAAATTAATGGTAGTACTGGAAATCGGCTTTCTAGATGTTTTTTGGGTCGCTGAATCCGAATTTGTAACTTCCCACCAAAATTTCCCCCCGGCAACCTCCCCAAATTTTGGTAAAAAGCCTCCCAAAAAAGGTTTTTATTAAAAAATTCCCATTTTTTATTGTTTTAGAGAAACAGTATCTAGAAATTCAGAAAGTAGACAAAATTTCGAACAAATTAGATATGACATTATGACTTAGGATGAAGGGGAAGGGGGATCTGCCTCTGAACATGCGCGCGGTGCTGCGTAAACAAAGTTGCGCAATTCCACTTAACCACTCACACGTTTACATTCGCCCTCCCATCTCCCCTCCGAACTTTCTCTATAACGTTTACTTTAAGATTTTTGGGTCGCTGAATCCGAATTTTTAACTTTCCCTCAAAAATCCCCCCCCCCCCCGAAACCCCCCCAAATAGTTGTTTTTAACCTAAATTTCTTATTGTTTTAGGGGAAAAGCATTACGAAATCAGAAACTAGACAAAATTTGCAACAAATAGGATATATGACATTATGAATTAGGATGAACGGGGAGGGTGAGGGCTGCCTCTGAACATGCACTGCGGCGCTACGTGCACTAAATTATGAAGTCCAGGCAATAGGGGATTTTATCTGGCAAAATTAATACTAATTCTGGATTTCAACTCACTTTATGTTTTTTGGGTCGCTGAATCCGAATTTGTAACTTCCCACCAAAATTTCACCCGGCAACCCCCCCCCCCCCAAAAAAATTGATTTTTTGAAAAAATTTGGTTTTTGAGAAAAGCGCGCGGGGAATGTTCCGAGGCAGCCTCCTCTCTCCCCGTTTATCCTACGTCATAATGTCATATATCCTATTTGTTGCAAATGTTGTCTAGTTTCTGAATTTCGTAATGCTTTTCCCCTAAAACAATAAGAAATTTTAGTTAAAAACAACTATTTGGGGGGGGGGGTTCGGGGGTGAAAATTTTGGGGGTAAGTTAAAAATTCGGATTCAGCGACCCAAAAAACTTAAAGTAAACCTTATAGAGAAAGTTCGGAGGGAAGATGGGAGGGCTAATGTTAACGTGTGAGTGGTTAAGTGGAATTGCGCAACTTAGTCCACGCAGCACTGCGGCGCATGTTCTGAGGCAGATCCCCCCTTCCCCTTCATCCTAAGTCATAATGTCATATATCTAATTTGTTGGAAATTTTGTCTATTTTCTGAATTTCTAGATACTTTTTGTCTAAAACAATAAAAAAAAATTGATTTTTTTAATAAAAACCTTTTTTGGGGGCTTTTTACCAAAATTTTGGGGGGTTACCGGGGGAAATTTTGGTGGGAAGTTACAAATTCTGATTCAGCGACCCAAAAAACATCTAGAAAGCCACTTTCCAGTACTACCATTAACTTTGCTAGGTAGAGTCCCTATACGGTCGCTATTGCCTGGACTATAAGCGTTTTCCAAATTATTCCCTTGGACATCATCTTTCACATTATTGAATGGTAAAGTTTTATTCTGAATGTCCCGGAAAGAGTTTCATAATGTATATTTGATGCTTGATTTTCCTTTCTAGTTTTTATTGAAATGAAAAACTCCAAGTCGTTTAAAACCTGTGGACTGAATGTTTTATGTGCGCATCAAAGAATACTATTTTTACAATTATGTCTGAGAATAAAATGATATGATATTCATCGGTGACTTACTCGTATATGCAAATTGAAAGAAGTAGATTTTTTTCTTTCTATACAGAAATCGATCGAGATTTCCTGAAGTTGCGAAAACATTGCAGCAAATTTTAGTTAATGCATTTGTTGCTACATTTTTATTATGTAACAGAGGTGGACAATGCAGCTCCTGTTAAATATTGAATCTTTTCAAAGGACAAATTCTGTAATTTGAGCCTGGCGTAGTTTACTTGGTTTATTTTGAGAAAATTTAATAATAAACTGTTTATGACATCAGAGATAACGTCAGTAATGCATTAGCTAGTTTCATCATAATGTAAGCCTTTAAAAATAAAAATAAAAAATGACATGAAAACTTCTGCTAAAAATGATAATATTCATTAATTTATCCTTCACAAAAGCAAATAAATAGTCTAATTGCGTGAAACTTGATATGTGCGGAGATTAATTAAAGAAATGTAAAGTTTGTAAAATTTTGAAGAAAGATAATTAATAGATTGCATTGTTCTTAATATTAGAAGAGTATCATGAAAACTTAAAGAAAGCTTATACATGCGGATAATAATGCTTTTCATAGTATTCTTTAAATTAATGGTGGATTTTTTATTTCTTCCTTTTACTGCAAATGGTGCATAATGTGTAATTAATCTAAAAGTGCAAGAGTATAATTACTGCTCACCATTTTTGTTGGTTAATATATATTGATTACAAGAAATACTTTAACTGTGTTCAAACTAATTTATATATTTACATAATAATTATGTTAATGCATCAGCCTATTAAGTTAAAAAATAATGAACCACCTGCAAAAATCACTGAGGGATAATTTCCAATTAATTTTCTTGATTACGAAAAAAAATTCGCGTCAGCATTTTCAAAGTGCAATTTATGTTGCATTAAATTTCTGCTATCAATTATATTTTTATGGTCCACAACTGCTGATTTCTAAAGATTCTATCAGAATTTATCCTGTTATGTAAAATTTGTATGTTGCGATAACTGTTTTAATCAAAAATCTCCATACGACGTATTTATTGATGATTGTGTAAACCTCTGCTTGAAAGAGTAAAAAATATTTGCTTCATCTAATTAGAAAAATTTAATACATCGAAGCAAGGTCTGCTTCTTTTGCTCCCTGATCTGGTTACATTGTTGACGTTATTTTATTTATTTATTTATTTACTTATTTGACTAAATATTTTTTTGCCATAGAATTTTACAGTGCTCTGATTGCTCTTGAATATTTTTTTGTCCATTGGGCGAATTAGAACTGACTGTAATGTTTGCAAATTTTCGTCATCCTGCTTAAATTTTGTCCAGAGTTCTTTCTTTATTTCAATAAAAAATTTCTAAAATTGATTTTAGGTAAAAAATAATTTTAAATAAATTTTTCGCTTTTAAACTTAGATTTTTTATAATTTTATAAATTTGACGTTCAATTATCAAAACCTAACATTTTTTCTGCTTGAAAGAGAAGATTTAGACGGATTTTGAGCAATTTAAAAGTAAAGTTAGTCTATTTATTAATGTATTTTCAATTTTAGATTTTTTTTTGTGATATATCATAACCATAGGTCTAAAAACATAAAATGCACGAATATTTATGCATAAATTTATTTTGATATTTTCACCTTTTCGGGAAATACACTCATGTAATTTTCTTTTCACACTAATGTAAAAATACTTCAAATGGTCATGAGGCATAATTGTCCCATAAATCTACAACAATGAGTTTCCATTTTACACTACTTGATAAATCCTCTTTAGAAAGAGTTTGTTTTACTCATAAATTGCTAATTTGTAGTATGTCTGAAGTCTGGACCATTAAGAGACTGTGCAATAGTAAGATGAAGACTTTGGAAATGTTATACCAAAGAGCAGTGGTCTTTTCAAAATTCTTGTTTGCGTTTTAATATTTATTTTTTTTTCTTGCATAGGGTATCTTAGGTCGATGTCTAATCTAGTACTTACATTTTTTTTTTCTTTTTTGGTTGCAGCCTATTTATTTATTTTGAGCAAACCTTCAGTTTCGGAATCAGTTTTGAAACTGAAAATGTCCTAAATGTAAAGTATTCAGTTTCATGATCTCCAACCAATTTTTACTGTTTGGTACATTTTTGGTAATCTACTTAAAATAACCAGCATCTCATAAAATTCTTCCAATAGTCCATCGAATGAATAAAACATTGTTTTCATTTGCAACCTGTGCAATAATTTTCATATTGTATCTTGGATGAAAAGTTGCAAATTGCACCAGACGACGTCGATCATTAACTTGTCTATTAAAAGTGTTCTTTCGTGGTGATCTAATCTTTAACTAATTCCCTTAATCCTATTCAAAACTTTTCATACATTTAAAGATACGTGTTAATTGCATTATTATGCTCGTCCGAAAATAATTATCAGTTTCCGAGAAATTAATCTTAATTGAAAATAAGAAAATACGCTTTGAGTGACGCATTACATTGCCATTTCTTGTTTGCATTAAATATGACTAGTATAATGCATCTAAAATAATACTCAGGATGTATTTAGTTTTTCATGTGCAGTGAAACCGCACAGAACGGAATTTTCATAGTATGTAGTATAGTCTGTAGTGTATTTTTCTAGTATCTGTATATAATGTAGATTTCTGAGGACATAATACGCATTCGCGATATTATTGAATCATGTTATATCGGTAGTCTGTAATAACTGCGAATAATGTTTTATTCCTTCGTGTTACAGCGTTATTGTCACGTTATATTCGAATCAACGGTATAGCGCAAACCATGTTATATCGGATTTCTAATCGTACTTTTGATTATGTATTTAGAAGGTAAGCTAAAATTTACGAAAAGGGAAATATGAATTTTTGATACTTTCAAAAAGTTTTTTTATGGATAAAGTGATACGATGCTTCTTTAAACACACATTTTTGCAAAAAAAAAAAAAAAAAAAAAAAAAAAAAAAAAAAGTAGAAAAAAGAAAGTAAAAGAAAAAAAGAACAAACATGAATTAAAATTCTCTCCGTTTGAGACATTTTCGATTTTCGCCTTTTAATGCTAATGCTTATTTTTGCGTCAATCAGGGAAAAATCAAGGTCTATAGATAACTATTTTTCTCTTCGTTCTCATTGAAAAATGTTTATAAAATGAAAGTAACTCTATAAAGATGCATTTTTTGGCTTCAATTTACATTTTTATTTTTTATTTTTGGCTTATTTGCCATTTAAAAAAAAAAAATTAAATAACCAAAATAAAAAATCCCTGGGCTTTTTAAAATTGTAATGAGCACACTCCCAAAGTATTTTAAATCCCATTTATCTGCAGAAGTATATATCTTAATATTTGTACAGTTAGATGCATATTGAAATATCAGACTACTTTTTTGTATGTTAAAAAAAAAATCTTAATACTTTTTTGAGGAAAACATTTATCTTTTCATTGCATACGATGATACATGTGATGAAATTGAAGTGATTACATTGCAGTTCTCTCGACATTTTTCTTCACGTACTGAGGGTAATTTTATGTAAAAGCCACTGCAAAATTTTATGCGAAATATTATGGCGCATTTTAATGCCTGCGCGATGTTCTGAAAGATTCATGTGGCCCATAAAATCACGGCTAGTTGAAATTTGCTCAAAGCATGGCTGAAAGATTCCATGCGTGTCTTGAAATTAAATTATTCTTTAAAGCGCGTTTAGGATTTTAGTGCTAGTGGATCTTAATCTTTATCTGCAAATACATTTCCTTACTCTTAAAATATCTCCTCTTTAATATCTTCGGATAATTCATCAATGTTGTTAGACTTTAGTTTTTATTATATCTTATATTATACTAGAGTCCTGCATCGGGCCGTGTAACACGATTTTACTCGGTGGATGCTAATTTTTGTCGTTGCGGGACGGGTTGACTTTCAGTGTTTCGCGTTAGGTTTTGACTCTTTCGGGTCGAGTTAACCCGATTTTTTTAACGAATGTTCTGAATATTTTTCAAATTAAAATAAACTATATACAGTGAAACCTCCCTGTGCGACCACCTCCATTAAGCAGCCACCTCCATTAAGCAGCCACCTCCCTGAACGACCATTTTTTTCATGGAACGAAATTTATTCCCATAGGCTCAATACTAATTTTACCTCCATTCAGAGACCATCCCAGATGAACTCCCTCCATGAGAGACCAATTTCTTTGAAGAAAATTCCGCTTTTTCTTGGTCGCTTGAAGAAGATTTTATTAGAAAAATAATTCCGGAGAGCGCAATATTCATCAAACTTCTAAACTAAGTTTAGAATTTTTTTTATTATTCCGGTAATTTTAAGTGTTTTGTTACTCTTTGTGCTTTTTTAGGCAATGAATTTAACTCTGATGGCAAATTAAGATTGACGGTCAATAAACTCCCCTGCCCTATTCTGTCGGGAAACTCTAAATAAATAAATATATATGTTAATGAAATCGTCATTATTTGTTCCCGTCAAAAAAAAAAAAATAAAAATGCTTACTGAACTTTGAAAAGACTGGGGAATAAGATTATAAAAGATAAAACCCTAAAATCAAAGCAAACGTAAATGTATTAATTTTTTTTTTTAACTCTGCAGTAATTAACTTATGTAATTACCCTTTGTTTTGATACTTGAATTTTTATATTTTTTCCTAATGTGAAAAATAAATTTTAGTAACATCAATTGTTATCTTTTTTCAACAATTAAAATCCATATTTAAACATGACCTCCATTAAGAGACCACCTCTCGGAGCGACCAATTTTTATTGCAACGGAATGTGGTCGCTTTAGGGAGGTTTTACTGTATTTGAATATTAATGAATGTATTTGTATTCTTTTTTTTTTTTTTTTTTTTACAAAAAAATAAAATAAAATGGATATCAGAGTTATAAATGTAGCGTTTTTTCCATAATTGTATTAGAATAGGATTCATTTTCTTTCACTTCAGGTTCGGATCGGATTTTGGATTGACTTTAAGCAGAGATTTCGGGTTCACGTTGGGTACAACGAGACTCGTGCAGCACTCTATATTATACTGCTTAAAAAATATTCCTTCATAAATGTGTCGTGTTGTACAAATACTTTCAGTTTGTAAACACATAGCTACCAATCTTCCAGGTTTTTTCCCCAAGGACAAATCAACATATTTTGAACCAGAAAATTAATTTTATAAAAGTGTCTTGTCTCTGTATGATACTTATTTGATTTAATTTATTAACCCGTTTAAAGGCAGTGGTATATTATTTATACCACTTAATTTTAATTCAAATTGCCAAATTTAAACCAGGATTTTTGAATAATTTTTAATTTTATAATGCACGTGAAGAAATGTTTTTATTTATTTAAAAAAAAAAATTGTTAAAAAATTCTGGTGACATTCAACCATTTCAACATCTTAAGAACAGAATTACTGTGCCCCTCAAAGAATTTTGTAAAATTTCTGGTTCAAAATATGTTAATTTGACTTGGGGGAAAAAAAAAAAAAAAAAAGGTTGACAGCTATGTAACATACAAATAAATAATAATAATAAAAGCCTGTATTTCTCTAAACGATTTCCTGATATTGCCTATGAATTATCTTAAAAATATAAAAAAAATTTCAGTCAGCTGTCTAGATAAATAAAGGATTTAATTCAGAATGCATAGCTTAATTTAGCTACATAAATATATAATGCATTATAATACATCATGTTTTTTTGGGAGGTAGGGGATATCCATTATTGTACTGCTTTAAGGAAATAATCGAAAATGGAGCTTTAGGACTAATTTATTTTTACACGCTTGTTAGGGATATAAAAGAAACTGAATAAATTATTTTTCTTTATCTTCAATATTACGTTACTCTTCAAGGAAATAGTCTCTTTTAGAAATAATGAATGGGGGAAGGCTCAAGCATACGAATTGGCTGTGTTTTCTATGCCCCGACCTTCAAATGATTGAAGATACAGTAGAATCAATATATATATATATCCTCCACCAGGGTATTCTAAATGGATCTTATGGAAAAGAAAGAAGAAAAGCCCTTTTTACAAGTAACAAAAAGAAAGCTGTTTTATATTCTCTAACTAAGCGAAAGAGTGACGATAGGGAAAATTACTAACACTAAAATTTCAGTCTTGAGTAGATTTCGAATGTTATCTCAAGTACACGCCACACTTTTTTTGGGACTATTCTCTTTTGTTTTTAATGTGTATATGTACCGGGTGGGCCAAAAGTTCGTTACAACTTTAAAAACTCATAAAAAGGAAGAAATTATTATAAAGGAGTGCGGTTTGCAAGAAAGGGCGCACAAGTTAGTCGGATTTTTTTTAGAGGCAAAAAAAAAAAAAAAGTTAAAAATTCACATGTAGAGGGTGCTGACGACCCGAAACACAATGAACAGGGCACCAATACGCTCCATTCATTTGTTCTTCCAATGACAAATGTTCAACATGACCTCCAGAACATTCTACGCCACTATTGTCCTGTTCATTGTGTTTCGGGTCGTCAGCGCTCTCTACATATGATTTTTTAAGTAATTCTTTTTTTTGCTGCTAAAAAAAAAATCCGACTTCCTTGTGAGTCCTTTCTTGCAAATCGCTTCCTTTATCATAATTTCTTCCTTTTTTATGAGTATTAAAATTTTAACAAACTTTTGGCTTACCTGGTATATATAGTCAAACTTCTTGAAATTATAAACCATTTTAACAAATGAAAAATGACTAGGAAAATGAAATCATTTATGATACCATAAAACTGATTACCCAAAATGCTGTACATTAAAGTGGAAAAATAAAAAACGTAATAGGGAAAATTACAAAACGAATGTAAAAAACATGAATAAAAATTAAAACTTATATTGTGAAACTCTCTTCAAGGGCAATATTTCACAATATAAGTAAAACACAGTTGATTTCTGGGTGAGAATAGCAAGCTTAGCTTTGAAGGCTAATTCTCAAATTACCCTATCAACTGTATCCAGAAGATTAAGATACAAACAAAACGGAAATTAAATAAAACAATATACATATACATACGATTAACTTGAATTAATTTGCCAAAATATGGACTATATGTAGATGATAAAGCAATGTGACAACTGAATAATACTTTTAGACATGAAGCAAAATAAATACTATCCAAAAGTCCTTCCGGCCAGTGCCGGGAGGAAGAGGTAGCTTTCATAATCCTTATTTAAAAAAAGCCAACTTATATCATGCAAACACACGAAGCTCAATTTAGTGTAAACTGAATATAGGAGATTCAATACTAATTTTTATCAATATAATGAATGAGAATTTCGTGAAATTAGTCAGCTTTATCCAAGCTGCTTTTCTTTAAAGTAACTTACATTTGGCTGCCAAATTGGGCGATTTCTTAAAGTGCCTGCCATTTTAAGACAACATGGTGGATGAGGCTAACCAGTGAACTTGGTCGAGACCTTAGTAATTGCTGTGCACATGCTCACTCACATCGGAATCGGTTAATATATAGGAGTGCTGTCGCATGCAAAAAATCAGATTTTTCAAAATGTCACCCACAATAGAAATTGAAACTGCTATATCTGAGCCATTTTTTAAGGTAAAGACAAACAAAAAATGCTCCTGAATCCTTATATCAAGATCAAATACTTAAGAAAGAAACCTTTTTCAATTTTTAATTTTTTTGCACCTCATTTTAAATATATATATATTTTTTAATTTAATGGCCGCCATTTTGAAACAAGATGGCTGATGAATCTGGCCAGCGAACTTGGTCGAGGTTTTGATGTATACTATCCACATGCCTTCTTACATCGAAATAGGCGAATACGTGTGTTATCGCGTGACAAATACAAGATCGTTTCAAAATGTTAGCCATGCTAGAAATTCAAAGTGCTATAAATCAATCATTTTTTAAGATATCAACAAAAGAACAAATTTTCAGAGACAAAAACTGCTCCGGAATCTTTGTATCAAGGCCAAACACATAAAAAAAATCTTTTTCATTTTCCAATTTTTTAATACCTCATTTTGAATTTTAAATTTAATTTTTTTTAAATGGCAACCCTTTTGAAACAAGATGGCGAATGAAGCTGGCCAACGAACTCGGTCGAGACATTGGTATGTACTATGTACAGACCAAGTTACATCCAAATAGGTTCATAAATACGCCTGTTATCGCGTGACAAAAATCAGGTCGTTTTAAAATGTCAGCCACAAGAGAAATTCAAAATGCTATTACTCAGCCATTTTTTTTTAGATATAGACGAAAGAAAAACTGTTCCGGAATCTTTGTGTTAAGGTCAAACACATACAAAAAAATCTTTTTCATTTTCCAATTTTTTGGTATCTCATTTAAATTTTTTTATTTTTTTAATTTTTTTAAATTTCCGCCATTTTGAAACAAGATGGCGGATGAAGCTGGCCAACGAACTCGGCCGAGATATTTGTATGTACTATGTACACACCAAGGTACATCAAAGTCGGTTCATAAATACGACTGTTATTACGTGAGAAAAATCAGGACGTTTCAAAATGTCAGCCACGCTAGAAATTCAAAATGCTATAACTCAGCCATTTCTTAAGATATAGACGAAACAAAAACTGCTCCCGAATCTTTTTATCAAGGTCAAACACATAAGAAGAAAATATTTTTTCAATTTTCAATTTTTGGTACCACATTTCAAATTTAAATTTTTCATAAAAATTTAAATGGCCGCCATTTTTAAACAAGAAGCCGGGTGAAGCTGGCCAACGAACCCGGTCGAGACATTGGTATGTACTATGTATAAACGAAGTTACATCGAAATCGGTTCATAAATACGCCTTTTATCGCGTGACAAAATTCAGTACGTTTCAAAATGTCAGCCACGCTAGAAATTCAAAATGCTATAACTCAGCCATTTTTTAAGATATAGACGAAACAAAAACTGCTCCGAAATCTTTGTATAAAGGTCAAATACATAAGAAAAAATATTTTTCCATTTTCAATTTTTTGGTACCACATTTCAAATTTTAAATTTAAAAAAAAATTTTAAATGGCCGCTATTTTGAAACAAAATGGCGGATGAAGCTGGCCAACGAACTCGGTCGAGAGATTAGTATGTAATATGTACACACCGAATTACATCCAAATCGGTTCATAAATACGCCTTTTATCGCGTGACAAATTTCAGGACGTTTCAAAATGTCAGCCACGCTAGAAATTCAAAATGCTATAACTCAGCCATTTTTTAAGATATAGACGAAACAAAAACTGCTCCGGAATCTTTGTATAAAAGTCAAATACATAAGAAAAAAATATTTTTCCATTTTTAATTTTTTGGTACCACATTTCAAGTTTTAAATTTTTTTTAAATTTTTAAATGGCCGCCATTTTGAAACAAAACGGCGGATGAAGCTGGCCAACGAACTCGGTCGAGACATTGGTATGTACTATGTACACACCGAATTACATCGAAATCGGTTCATAATTACGGGAGTTACAGTGTGACATAGGTCATATATATATATATATATCAATTTTCAACGGAGGGTGGTTTCGGGGTCTGGGGGTCATGATCGATGAAAATATACCAAAATTTTTTGAAATCGCTTTCCTCCGAACGGCTGCAATAGGTAGCTTTTTTGTAAAGAAAGCTACCTAATAATAAATGCACATTTGCAGCTATTGATTATGGAAGTTTAATGTAATAAAACTTTATGTGATCATTAAAAATAGATAAATGAACCAATAATTATAATACACTATAAAATTGTATATCGGATAATTCGAAATTCATAAACTTGAAAGATTTAAGAGGAAAAATCCACAAACAGAATGTAATAATATGACTGGGAGAAAATGGAAACTTATATTGACAAACACGTAATCAAGGGCAATATTTCACAATATAAGTAAAACGAAATTCCTTTCTGTTTGAGCAAAGCATGCCAAGTAGCAAAAATTATGTAAAATTATGTATAATTATTGGTTCATTTATCTATGATAGATTTTTCATATTTAGATTAATATAGGTGTTTATAGTTAATAATTACAAGAAGTTTTATTATATATATATGTGTGTAATAAAGACTTGTAATAAAAGCGGGTGATCGCTCATTTCCTTTTTGCAGTCTTTGGATTATTGCGGGGTGTTGTTAGTCGTGGCATAAAGAGAGGACGCAGTTCATATTGGACCTGACTTAATTCCTTTTTCATTACATGTTAGTCCTATTTCTTAAATCAGACCCAGGTGGAGAGAGTATCTGCTTTTAATACATCTTCCGAAACTGTCCGCAAATATCGGGATTTAGGAGACCAAATGATTTCAGGAAAAAAAGTTCTCTTCTGCTTGTGGAGTCCGCTTTTGTGAATATCATTCTAACTTCTCCCAACTGTTGACCCAAGTATCAAAGTAGGACGCTACTGTACTTCTGATTGGTTTAATCTATTTTTAATACTGGGTTTCTGAGGTGACACCAGTCTTGCCTCAGGCCTGATTGCATCACTTACACTAATTTCCACCTTTGTCATTGATTTCAATTTACCTAATAAAAATAATTATTCAATTTTATTATATGCTCTGAATCTAACAACTGTCAAATATGAGGAATATTGATTAGAATTTATACTCTAAATTTAATCAGTTAACTTTAATTTATCACCTAAATCTAATAACTGTCACATTGGGAAAAGTTAATTGTTATTTATGGCTTTGAAATGTTTGAAATTTAATGTTGTTTAAACACTAGTTTGAATTTATGAGCCCAAAATAATTGTCATAACGAAGAGAGAAAGGTTGTCAGAAAGGGGGTTTGATGTTTATTATGATTTATGATTTTAAGTGCTCATTTAATGTTTTTTTTTAAACACCAATCAATGTCAAAGATGTTTGTGATGGGTAAATTAGTTTTACGCTTTAGGTTTAAAGTAAAAAAAAAAAAAAAGAGCTGGGAATTTTGAATTTCATAAAAAGATTTATTGAGTTGAAAAAAAAAAAAAAAAAAAAAAAAAAAGTATTTTTTTTTTTTAACCCTGTCATATATACACTGGTTATCAAAAATTAAGGAAAAGTCACAAAATGCTAATTTTCAAAACACTCAAAAGGAAATAATATAATTCGAGTAATTACTATCTCTACAACACAGCTAGCCCATATAACATCTCATTCAGGTCACACATGGTCATAAGTGTCACAGTCACTACGGTGAAGCAAAAAAATATGAAATTCCATACATCTCATTATGAGTCTCAAATGATCACTATATGTGACTCCACTGAGAAGTCAATTTGACTGCTGCTTTGTGACGAGTCACCATGTGACTTTACAATGTAGTTACATTGTGACTCTCATGTGACTGTCATTTGTAGACTCAATTTCAAAGTCATCGTGAACGCTGCATTGTGATAAGTCATGAAATAATGTCACATTAAAGTCACATGATGACTTTTACCAAAAGAACACAATGGTGACTTCACAGCAGTCTCTGTCACCTGAAAGTCATCATGTGACTTTAATGTGACATTATTTGGTAACTTATCACAATGCAGCTTTACGATGACTTTGAAATTGAGTCTACAAATGACAGTCACATGAGAGTCACAATGTAACTACATTGTAAAGTCACATAGTGACTTGTCACAAAGCAGCAGTCACACTGACTTCTCAGTGGAGTCACATATAGTGATCATTTCAGACTCATAATGAGATGTATGGAATTTCCTATGTTTTTTTTTTTGCTTCACCGTAGTGACTGTGACACTTGTGACCATGTGTGACCTGAGTGAGATGTTATATGGGCTAGCTGTGTTGTAGAGATAGTAATTACTCGAATTATATTATTTCCTTTTGAATGTTCGCGTATTTGAAAATTAGCATTTTGTGACTTTTCCTTAATTTTTGATAACCAGTGTGTGTGTATGTATATATAATTATATATATATATATATATATATATATATATATATATATATATATAAACCATTAATTAAACATAACCTACCACCATCAAAAACCATAATATTATGAATTAAAGCTGTAAGTATAAAAAAAGTGCCAAATAATTTATTTTAAGAATTATTATGGAAGAAAAAAGAAAGTGGACACCAACAAATAATGGAAAAGCTTATATATTGAAGTACGTTATCAAGGGCACAGAATTCAATGATATAAGCAATATGGTTGTTTTCTGTGAGAAAAATTAGCTAAAGCTAAAAATTATTTTTCCCTGTACCCAAACAACCATTAAAATCAAGTGAATTGATAAAAATTGAAAACAGAATAGAAACAAATAATATGAAATGGAAAAATCAATAAAACCTGTTTAAATATTTATAGGATATAAAATAGAAATAATAAATAACATACCGATTAATATTTCAGTATTTTTCAATATATCCACGCGCACATGGCTACCAAAATATCGTAAAGATTAAGGTGAATAAAACAGTTAAGAAATCACAGTAATTGATACCAAAGGATGCAGTTAATACATTTTGAAATACCATGATAAATACATTTAATATAATATAGAATAAAATAAATAGAAAGTAATTACATTATTTAAAATAACTAAAATGCACTATTAAATTAATTAATTACTATTTAACAATATCGTCAAAATTTAGCTAAAAAATCCACCTGGTGTAGTAAATTATAACTGAAAAGGAGCTGGAAAAAGCAAAATTTATAACTTATCGTCAAAAGACAAATTTTGGTGCTGCCATCTAGTAGTACTTTTATTATTCAAATGTCACAAGATAAACAATTGTAAGCTTTTGAATGTAAAAAATTTTATTAACAGCAAAACCAAACATATCCTTATATATAGATAATTATAAACCTAATATAAACCACACTATGTATTTTTTAAAAAAACTATTGTTAATAAAATTTAAAAAAAAAAAGCATACAAAATATTCTATTATCAAACTCATATAAACTACACTAAGAATTTAAATAATTCTATAACATTGATAATATTTAGCTATAGCTATATGCTATAAAAGAAAATAAATTCAATAATAATTAATATAAATAATTATTAAAAATAATATAAAAATCTTTAATAAAAAACTATTATATATAAGATAATTATAAAATGAACAGGAAATAAAAAAACATATGGAAGTATATAGAAGATTATCAGATACTTAAATTCCCATTATCTAAAAATCTCAAATATAGTGTGTGGATTATTTTCATACATCCATAAAAATCCTAAAAGTATGAATGTGGGACATTCAAAAACATTAAACCGATAATAAATTTTATAACGCAAAGTGAAAATAGATCAATATTAAAAAGAATAGAGGAATAATAATAAAAATAATTACCCAATTTTAATACATACAGTATAACTTTATTTATATTAAATATACTTATATGTATATTAATCACTATAAAAATGGCATACTATTAGTAATTGATATGATATTGTCCTTAGTAAATTAAAATTTAATAACAAATGATTGTAAATAAGATTAAACAATAATTAAGCTAAATATAATATTAATGAAAGTCACCAATTACATATAAAATATCAAATCAACATCCTTATAAAATACGTATCAAAAATATATTAATAATACAAAAGCCCCATTTTTTAAGTTAACCATTATCCAGACAACACCACCCTCCTCCGTACTCTAACATCTACCCACCCATCCAACCTATATAATTTTTTTATATTATTTTACAATTTTTAATTTTTTATAGATATTTTTTTATTTTATAATTTTTTTTGTAATTTTGTTTACGCATGTGTTAATTTGTTTTAAAAGATCATGTAAGTAAAGTACTAATTGTATATTAATGAATATATGAATTTTTTTGGAAAACCATGATTTAATGCATCATAAATTAGTTTTTTAATATTATTGTTAATTAGAGGAAAAGAACATAAACATTTTATTCTGTATAAATGATTAAGTATTATATTTCGAAATACAGAATGATGTAGACAAGATTTAAAATTTGTAAATGTAATATATATATATATATATATATATATATATATAATTTATACATTCCTTTAAAAATGAATAAATGACAGTTACTCCCTTAACACTGAACCTCGAGTGACACTCGTTCACTAGTAACAGAGCTAGCTACATTCTAAATTCTTGTTAACAAATTTAGTTAACAGATTTGTTTTTACATCTGAATAAGAAATACAAGAAATTTCTGAAACTGATTCTCCATCAAAAAATCATGCTTATATATATTAATTCAAATCATTAAATATACAGGATAATTCTGAACACAATGACAAAACATTACGGAAACATAGAACATCAAAACATCTTTCAATGCATGGCCGTAGCTCAAGCAATGAAGCGCCACGGGGCGCTTGTGGATTGTAAGATGACCCTTTTTACGTACAATATCTAGTAAATAATTACTGATTTTATTTATGCGGAATATTGTTACTAACTAAAATGCTAACATAGATGAAAATGGGAAGAAATCAAGAAATCGCAAAGTAACTTTATTTGACAAATAACTGAGCTCAAGAGAGGGGTATTTTAAATTACAGCAAATTTCCTTCAGAGAAATTGGAGGTGAATCATTTACAAAACTTTAAGGGGTGATAGAACACAACTAAATAAACACTTATCCTCGTGCTATGCATATGCTTATGGCAGGCAGTGAACCGTTAGAGGACGCTGTCATTAAACACATAAATCGTTGGTTTTTTACACACGTCGTCATTTCTACTGTGGATTGCAAAAGAGTTGACTGATTTGACTAATCAGGAAAAGGCGGGAATGCATTTCATGTATGGTGCTGCGGATGGGAATGCTCTGGAAGCGTAAAATTGTGTAATAAACATGGTTCTCCCCACAAACAGAAAGTGCGCTGTAGCGCTTCACTTCTTGAGTTAGGAACATACACTGTATGGTGTTTTGATCTTGGCCAGGTGGGTTCTACTACCTCTCCTTAAAATTTTGCGTATGAGTTCATAATCAGTCACCCTGTATTTAGTTTAAGTAACCATTAAAAAAAAGAACCACAGAAATTATTTTATTTATTTGGGGTGGAAGGGGGTGTTAAATGATTAACAGACTCGGCTGAAATTTCCTAAATTGTCGGATTATACAGTAACGGTGAAGAAATTTTGGTGCTATATTAGACGCATTTTCCATCATTCTGCTAAAATATTAGATCATTGTTTTTAATATTTTTGAAATATAGCTTTTATAAAAATATTATTGATGACTATAACATTGGAGATGTTTCCAATAAGTAGTTTTTTGTAGCCAATGAAGTTCCGTTTACTTTTCTACTATGAAGCATACAGTACGTTTTATGTTAAATTTATGATTATTATTCGTGATTGTTATTTTTAAGAAGGTAAAGTATATAGGAAATTAATTATATTTAAACTTTTTTGTTTATAAAATTTAAATATTGTTAATCTTTTTGTAGGCTTTAATTTCACTGAGCCCCTTCAATACATAACCAGAAACTAATCACTTTGTGTGAGTTTTAAAAACATAAATTAAAATTTAGAACGTTATAATGCGCAAATTACATCAGGATTACATTAAACCTCATACGGCCATTTCAAAGATACCCTGATCCCAGTCCCCTTCATCAATGTGGGGGGGGGATTAAAAGAAAGGGGGGTCCAAAGAACACCTTCGGCTATAGCCCCGGGTAAGCTAATGAACTCAAAGTCCATTATGTAAGTCTATAACTAGTTGTATAAGTAATGGACTTAAAGTCCAAAGTTTGAGTCCGTTAGCCAGTACTCGGGGCTATAGACGAGGGTGTCTTTGCACCCGTTTTAATTTTTGACTTTTTATTTTATTTTTAATTTTTTGTGTTTATTTTTTATGTTTATTTTCATACTTTTGAAGGAGATCAGGGTATTCTTGAAACGTAATATTCTTAAAATGTAATACAGTACAAAGTCTAAAGTCCGGAATCCTCGGGACTTTACCGAAGACTTTAAGTCCGAACTTCGGATTTTTACGAACTTTGGGTTATCAAAAATATTGCTTTTCCAATAAAAAGAAAAAGAAAATTCACTACTTAAAAAGGCAGAATATGACGTTCATATAAAAGAAATTGCATATAACAACTATTAGTACTAAATTAAACAATCATTTTCATTAAATAAATCATAACAAAAAGTAAAACAAAAGCATTTATTTAAGGCTGTTCTCAAATCCAAAAGGCCAACTTTATGACATAGGTTTTAAATTTATTTTTGTTCGGAGATGCATGAAACTAGCATGTGTTGTTGTTCATAAGCTATATAATGGAACTGTGTTTTCCGTTTATTTTGCAAACGCAATAGATCTTTCAGAAAATAGTGTCAAAGTGGACGTTTTGAACCGAATTCCCGCGCAAAAGAATAATAGCCATTAAAGTAAGGGTGAAAAACGCCTTTGTCACGTGATCCAAATTGCTCATAGCTCTATAGGTAATTTATTTATCAAAAAATGGGAAATACAATTCTATTTCAAATCGCTTCCATAGTCAAGCCTTCCAATTTTATATCTTTCCGTTAAAAAATGAATTTGCAAATGTGTCAAAACATTTTGCGCTAGTTGAGCAAAGCAGTTGGTAACGTTCTTAACTATTGAACATTTTAGTTAATGTGGGCTGCTTTATTAACTTAGGTATATCATTAAGAAGTTTTTCTTTTATTGTGTAATATAGACATGAGATAAGATTCAGTAATAAAGCTTCTTTGCTCTAGCTTTTTTACAATTTTGTTTTTCACTTCTTTCTTGAAAACTTTCGCTGGATAGTCCGAACTTTGGACAATTCCGAACTTTGGGTGTTCGAACTTTAGACTTTGTACTGTATTGGTATAATTTGTGCATTTTAATGTTGTAAATTTTATCTCTTTAATACAATTATACTCTCGCTACGATAATTTGGCCGATGGTCTCTTCAATACTTCAATGATGCTCCGGGAAAAGAAAGTAGCCAACACACACAAATGGTAAAATAAAACCTCATTATTCAATGGAAAACTAATATTCTGGCAGTTGCTACTCGCGATTGCCACCTTAATTAACAAATAAATTCATCTAAATTTACGTTTACTCATCGGCCAACTTATGGGCTGGCTGTAACATATTTTACAGTTTTCGCGAATAGTTTGCCCAGATTTTTCTTTAACCCATAGTATGATATATTTTCATCTTTTCTTCGTTTTACCATATTAATTTGGTTCTTAAAGGATCTCCTTTGATCATTTTTATATCAGTTTTTGACACGTTTTAAATGTATCCTTGGTAGTTATGATTTAAATAACGCGGGAAAAATTCTAATGAAACTGCTTTTTATGCACCGAGGAGATCCCCTCAAAAATATCTATCTCAAGATTGAGATGAAGGGTGTCACTCAAAGAAGTGGGAAGATACTTCAAAAATAGCATTTGGAAGTAAATGAGTTTGAGACGACACTTTTAATGATGTGCATCATACTTTATGAATGAAATGCTTGCCACTCCCTCTCAAAATTGGTTTTTTTTAGAGCAATTCTTTTTCATCATACGCTTCAGTTATATTCTAAAGCAGTATCTCTCAACGTAATTTACCTCACGGCACACCCATGGTGAGACTTACACAGACATAATTTTCTCTGAAAGAATTAAATTTATCTGATGATGTGAGACTATTTTTGTTATTTCCTTTCTTATTCTTGGGAATTATACAAACAGAGAAATAAACTTTATGACACTAAATCCCCTTTTGAATTAATCGCCTAATATGAAAAGTTGTGTGTTAAAGTATCGATATTTCTGTTAATTATTAAAACGTTCATACAACTCGACTTAATATTTTCACGCCACAACCCAGGTCCTCTCACGGCGCACCACTTCGCCACGGCACACCGGTTGAAAATCATTGTTCTAAAGGGATAATAGTTCATGAAAGTACCTTAGTTTCCCCTGAAGTAGGCATAGATGTAGATATTGCATGAAAAATGTGTATAAAACAAAGCGAAAAGAACGTTGAATTCCCAAAATTTGTCCTAGGTTTTCGAAAACGTTTTTGAAATAAAGGGGTCTCTTCTGTTGCCCGTAAATTTTGGAAAAGACGTTTTTTAATTTCAAAAACCCATCGGTTTTTGAGGTTTCTAATTGGTTCTTATAAGATTTCTGAAGATAAAGGAAATGATTCCAAAACCGTGGATAGTTACAAAGTTAAACAGTAAATTTTTATAAACTTTTTTTCTAATCAGAAAACGTTCCTGCATTTTTTTCTTAGTTTATAAGTAAATATCTACTGCATAAAGGCAGTACAGTGCGTCAGGACTTCTCACAGATTGATATTACTTGTCCTCTGAAAGTTTTCATTGCAACATTACTTATTATCTAATAATTTTTCCAAAAGTCAGTTTTCACTGTCAGAAAGTGTGTGATGATACTGAAGTATTGCACTTTCAAAAATTGTTTTCTTAAAATTTATCTATGTTTTAAGGTATCTACGTTCGAAGCTCTTATTTTAAAAGATGTACAATATTGAATAAATACACATATTTTTAGTACAGTTGTAATACAGAATGATGAAAAAACATAAAATCCTTCTAATATCTTCATATCCTTTTACAAAATTAGGGTTTTTTGCCCTTTTTTAGCTCACAGGCTATCAAAGCCTGAGAGCTAATGTGCCCGCCGGCTCTGTATGTACGTATGTGTGTATGTATGTACGTACGTAACGCGATAACTCTTGATAAAAACATCCGATTTGCTTCAAATTTTTTTTCTAGGTTCATTCTAATAAAGCGCTTCCCTCATTAGTTTTTGGGGTTCATTGGTTAAGTATAAAGGGGGGGAAAGGGGGGCTAGTCCCCCCCCTTAATTTAGATAAAAGGGTTTTTCGTGCAGAATAATTCGATTTGCTCCAAATTTGGTATACCGGTTTATTATGTTAAGAAGCTGCGTTGATTAGATTTGGAGGCTCATTAGTTAAGTATAAAGGGGGAAAGGGGGCTAGACTCCCCTCAATTTAGATAAATGGGTTTTTCATGCAGAGTTATTCGATTTGCTCCAAATTTGGTATACCGGTTTAGTATGTTAAGGAGCTGCCTTGATTAAATTTAGAGGTTTATTGGTTAAGTATAAAGGGGGGGGCGGGGGCTAGTCCCCCCCCCTCTTAATTTAGATAAATGGATTTTTCATGCAGAATTATTCGATTTGCTTCAAATTTCATATACTGGTTTATTCCGATATGGCGCTTCCTTCATTAGATTTAGAGGTTCATTGGTTAAGTATAAAAGAAGGGAAAGGAGGGCAAGTCCCCTCCCCTTAATTTAGATAAATGGATTTTCATGCAGAATTATCCAATTTACTTCAATTTTTTTTTCTATGTTCATCCTGATAAGGAGCTTTCCTGATTAGATTTGGAGGTTCATTAGTTAAGTATAAAGGGGAGAAAAGGGGGTTAGAACCCCTTAATTTAACGATATGGTTTTTTCATGCAGAATTATCTGATTTGCTTCAAATTAGGTGTACCAGTTTATTATGTTAAGGAGCTTCCTTGATTAGATTTGGAGGTTCATTGGTTAAGTATAAAGGGGGAAACGGGGGCTAATCTTCCTTCATTTATTTTTTGAGGGCATTATTCTTTGAAATAAGAGTATAATATACAATTAGTGTGAATAGCCTGTGAGCTCAATGCCATCTATTTAACTGGGCACTTTTCTTTTTATTTTAGCAACATTTCATAATTACGCCGGAAGTTTGTCGAACGTGGAGAAAACGGAAAAATTGATTTTCCAGAAATCGCATTTAAATACTTATTTTATATCTTTCCGATACACATAAAATTAATCTTTATGTGTCAATTTAGGTTTATTTGTGTTTTTAAGTAAAAAACGTAACAAAAGGATGCATAGAAACATTGTTTACATTTCTCCTGGCTTTCCTATGCTAGCTTCCGGTATTTGACTCATTACTTCCTGTTTATTAAATTACTGATAACGCCACTTCTAATAATCGTAGGAAAAAATTAAAACAGATTTGTAATTGCAAACGATTATTCTTTCAAATAAAATAATAAAAAAAAAATTTAAATTTTCACGAAAACGACCATTTTAATGTAGACGTAGGCAGATACCTTAAAAGGACCAAAAAGGTTTAAAATGACGAAAATTGACTGTAGTTTGATTGTGGATTAGGAAGACTGTAATTAATTTCGAAAATTGCTTCTTTTTTGCCTTCATTTATTCAAAATTTTTAAAAATAAAAAATATATTTGTTAAATTAAAACAGTAACAAAAGTTGAAATATTATACGACAAAATTTTCTTGCAAAACTAGTTTTGTCGCGATTTTGAAGTCTAGGTTTCACATTTTTGAGTCGCCATTTCTTCTTTATACTGCTTATTACGTTGCCCCTGTATTATAATACCTGAAGCAAGAATAAACACTCCAAAATTGGGAGGAGTGAAAAGTTCACTATTTGAAAGAGTGACAGGCATTTTTACTCTTTTTGGAGTGAATTTTTTAAAAATACACCCCTTAAAGAGTGGAATTTTCCACTCTCTAGAAAAGAGTGAAATGTCTCACTCCTGAAAGTGTGACTTATGTATGCATTGCTTATTAACCAATCAGAACAGCAAGGCGACGAAACCCTTAAAAGATAAGAAAAATGATCACTTTTTCGTCCGCCATTTTAAGATTAACAGATAAGGATATCATTAAAATTATTCTTTATGGAATACATAAAATAAAGGTAAGTCGTATTTAATTTAAACATTTATCCGTGTAGATATATGGAATGTTAATATTATGAGCTAAATAGTTGTATGTTGTATAGAAAAAGATTGATCGTCGAGTATTCAAAAGTGATTGTGAGATTTCTTCATGTAGCGGTCTGAAATGCAATTGTTTTAAGGGGACCGGGAAAGCCGTATCTCCGCCATGTTAAATTCACCAACTTTATGTACATTTTTCTCAGAAATGGTGAAAGATAGAGGTCTAGATTTTTTAGAGTAGTTCGAATAACATGCTTTACGTATTTTAACAGACCATTTTCGTTCTAAGTGAAATTCAAAACTAATTATTAATTATTTATTGAAAGTCATTTTTAAATTAGCATTTTTGGTTAGATTCCACTGCCTAAAATAAATAATTCTCAACAAATCATTAAATACCTGTGTTAAAGTATACAATATAACACTAAGTATTAAAAAAAAAAATCTGAGTTCTGAAGTTTAATAGATATTGAAACAAGTTGGAAATTGCTCGTCAAGCGTGGCAAATGAGGTGCGTTCGTACTATAACTAGTTTTAGAATTATTTTTTGCACCGCATATTGTACTGAATGTATATTTTAGTGCAATACATAAGTGCATATCCATTTCATTCTGTTGTGAAAGGCTGTAACATCATTAAAATGCACTTGAAATTTTTTTCCCCCATTGGCCGTCATGTAACGGAAAACTTTTGACTGTCCCTGTAACTAAACTATGCATCCGATTTTCCTGAAATTTGAAAAATGAGTCTGCAAAATTTTGTAACAATTATATATTTAAAATTTCAGATCATTCGGAAGGCTGTAACGTTATTAAATTGCACTTGCAATAATTTTTCCCATTGGCCGTAATGTAACGGAAAACTTCTGAATGTCCCTGTAATTAAACTATACATCCGATTTTCATAAAATTTGAAATGACTCGACAAAAGTTTGCAACAATTATATATTTAAAATTTCAGACCATTCGGTTGGGTAGTTTTTGCTCTGTTATATGCGGACGCAGTGTTGAATTCAGACACTTTCCCCCGGGAGGGATTTCTGTGGCTCCGGGGGGGTGACATTATAGAGTTTTCGGGGGGAAATTGCACTTTTTGACCATTGAAAACGCAAAATCTCAAATCTTCCGGGGGGACATCTCATTGCTCCGGTGGGGAATGCCCCCCCCCCCCCCCGGGCCACCCCCTGAAATCAACACTGGGACCGACGGACTGAACGACGACTATAGGTGCTACGTATTTACATAATTACGAACGCACCTAAAAAAGGAACATAAACAGGAAAAATCCAAGTTTTGAGAAAAAGTCAATTAAAGATTTAAATGGCCATTAAGCTGTGAACTACTCTTCGAAAGAATGAATAATTTCAACACTTATTTTTTTTTATATATAAACGTGTGTGACACGCACGTCGTTGGAAAGACAACAGTTTAAACTATTTAATGATATAAAAAAGTAAATGTTGATTTTTCGGTGCGTTTGCAATTATATAAATACGTAGCAGCTATAGTCGTCGTTCAGTCCGTCTGTCTGTCCGTCTATAACAGCGCAAAAACTACCCAACCGAATCGTTTGAAATTTAAAATATATAATTGTTGCATAATTCTGTCCCGTCATTTCAAATTTTATGAAAATCGGATGTATAGTTTAATTAGAGGGACAGTCAAAAGTTTTCCGTTACATTACGGCCAATGGGGAAAAAAATATTTCAAATGCATTTTAATGATGTTACAGCCTTCCGAATGGTCTGAAATTTTAAATAGGGTAGATGTACCAGTAATGGACACCCTTCCAGTAATGGACACTCTTTGATGTTTTTTGTTCATAAAAAAATAACTAATAAATATTTAACTTTAATTAATTTTTTTATAATTTCCCCTTGCGTGTTTTATAAAACTGGGTTATTGTTCACACTTATAATCAAACCAATTAGGAAGCAGAAAATAATGTTTCAAAGTTTTGCTGTTTTTCTGTGAAAATCTTAATGAAGAGGCTAAGAACTGGCTTCGTTTAATTAATTTATATATTATTTATTTTCTTGAAAAATTTGAATGCTTTTGTTTGAGTAGTTTGAATAGACTTTTATATACTAAAGGTCTGTTACGAAATTTCATTTATTTTTAAGATTTTAAGAGAGGTGCCCATTACTGGAATGGTTAATTAGCCATTTTCCACCCAAACTTTTATAAATAGCTGCTTTTAAGTTATTTTATGTGATTAATAAAATTTCAATATTTTATTCTTTTTTTATGTATATATACCTTGCTATTTTAAAATCGGGCAATCAAACCAGCTAGAAAGCAGAAAGTATTGTTTAAGAGCACAGTCAAAGAGGGGCTCATGGGTCTTAATACCTCTCCGTTTAAATAAAAACTATTAAGTTACAGAAGCTATTCAAAATCTATTTTTTGTCTTAAATGTTTGTTTATTCACCTCTGACGAAAAAAAAAAGCAATATTCATTAATTTATAGGCAATGTTCATGGAACTAGTAAATCTGCAGATCAGTAGCCTCGAACATCAGTTCTACAGTTTTATTTTGAAATTATTTTACTTAGCATTTAAAATATTCAACTCACAATATCATTTCTTTCACATTTGTATATTAATTATTATAAATGATATATCAAGTGGTCTTTGGAAGATTAATTGTTAAAAATAGCGAGACAAAGCTAAGCACTACCATTCCAAAACTTTATTTTTATTATTATTACCTTTTGAAATCCCCCACTGTTTCAATAATTTGATAGCTGTAATTGCCTGATATTTAGTATTTTAAACTTTCCATCTAAAATAATTAAAACATTGATCTTCTGATAATTACAATAATTGATGCAATCAGTAAATGATTATCAGAAATATTTTATTAATTACTGGTATCCTTATTGTTAAATTTATTTGAAAATAATTATTTTGTTTCAATAGTATGTATTCATTAAATTCTGGTTCTAAATACAGTCATAAAAACAGTTATATTTATTACTTTTTATGTGGTGTCCATTACTGGAACAGAGGGTGTCCATTACTGGGCTTTTGGGTGTTTTGATATATTTCTGTTATTAAAATTAAATTTCGATTCATATTGGGAAATGAGACTATAAGAAGGGTTAAATATTGTTGATAGATTAATATAATATTGAAAAAACTGGAATATAATAATTATAACTATTAATAAAAAAATAATTTTAAAAGAAATCCCTTAAGGGTGTCCATCAGTGGCACATCTACCCTATATAATTGTTGCAAAATTTTGTCGAGTCATTTAAAATTTTATGAAAATCGGATGTACAGTTTAATTACAAGGACAGTCAAAAGCTTTCCGCTACATTAAGGTCAATGGAAAAAAATTATTTCAAGTGCATTTTAATGATGTTACAGTCTTTCGAACAGAATGAAATTGATATGCACTTATAAAGTTCACTAAAATATACATTCAGTACAATATGCGGTGCAAATTTTTTTTTATAAAACTAGTTATAGTACGAACGCACCTCATTTGCCACGTTTGACGAGCAATTTCCAACTTGTTTCTATTTCCGAAGTCAATCTTTTCCTATAAAACATATAAAATCTATTTTGCTCATATTCACAAAATACAATATCTACGCGAATAAAAAATTTAAATTAGATGTGGCTTCCATTTTTCAGCAATAACGGACGAAAATTAGAAATCATGATTAAGTTAAGGAATATGTTTAAAAGAAAAATATATACATACTCCAGAGAACTTAAAATTTAGACACCGTGTTCATATTAAATAAAACAAAAGCAAGTGACAGCGGATAAAATATATAGATACATTCTTAATATTTAAATCATGCTTAGAACTTATTTAAAAAAGATGTGAGTTTATAAGCATTTGTTTTTTAAATCGGAAAATTAAAAATATTTTAGTACAATAGGACTTTGCAAAAATAGCAATAATTTAAGGAAAAAGTACAATTTTATATTTAAAACGAAAATTAAAATCAAATCAAACATTGTTAAACATATAACATCCACCTATTAAAAAGTTATTAATAAAACTTTAAAAGTAATATTTTTATAGGGCATGCAATAAAAGCAAACACAAAGGATAAGATTGGAATAAAATATTTTAGTTTATTTCTGTCAGTAATCTAATTTAAATTCGTATGTAACTTTAACTGAATTTTTCCTTAAAAGTTCAATTAGTGTTACGAACTATGAATTAAATAAATATTGCTAAAAAAGTATTTTATTCCAATCTTTATCACGCTTGTATCTATTTTCATTGCATGCTGTAAAAGATGTGATTCTTTTAAAATGACCATAAAAGCAAAATAAAAAAAAGAATCTACTACATAAAAAATGAACATTCACTCCTATGAAAGAGTGACTATTCACTCGTACCATGGATTTAAAACCGCACTCCTTTAGCAAGAGTGAATAGTCATTCCTCCGAAAAAGTGATTATCCACCCCTGTTTAGAGGGAATATTCATTAACCCAGGAGTGACTATTCACTTTTTCAGATAGTTAAAAATTTCACTTTTGTTCAGAGTGAATAGTCACTCTAAAGAGGTTGGGCATATTTTGACTCTGCGATAGAGTGTGTATTCACTCCTTGACTATTCACTCCTCCGGAGTGAATAGTCACTCCTTTTTATTTAGAGTGAACAATTGAAAAAATCATAATTCATAAAAATGATGCTATTTTTTGTTATAACATGAATGTTTTTCAGGTATAGATGGCAAATAATTTAATTTTCCTTATTTTAAAAAGAGAAACATGTAAATCTGTTAACGTGTTCAAAAGTGATCGTGGCAAAACCTCTGAAAAACACTGTTTCGATGTAATTGTGCTTAAAGTTGTCCCTTAGCAGATGTCGCCGGTCTGCTCGGCTCAACGTTTACCTCGTAAAATTACGTACGACCGTAATTTTAGGAATTTAACTATCGGACCAACTATACGAAATTCTTAAAGGTTCAAGCATTATAAAAATAACAATAAAAACAAATATAGTTTTTCGTGTAATTTCATGCCTTCCTAGTTCCCTTAACAATAAAATTTGTTTTAATGAAAATTTCAAGGTTTTTTTTTTTTTTTTTTTTTTAAATGTATTTGAAATTTAGAGAGAGAATTTTTCTTTTTAGGGTTCCGTACTTAAAAAGTAAAAAACGTAACCATTATAGCATCACTCCTGTGTCTGTCTGTCACAGCCATTTTACTCGTTAATTATGGAACGTGGAAAGTTCAAATTGGGGGAAGTAATAAAGACTATTGACCCACATATTTACAGATTATTAAACATTCACGAATATATTTAGGAAAAATGTAGAAGGGCTAATTAAGTTACTTGGAAAAAAAAATCTCTTCTTTGCATATCGTGTGAAAGCTTTTGTAATGCTGAACTCAAAAATACATTTCTTTTAATTTTAGGTATTATATTTTCAGAGATATCGTCGAAAATGTAGTGCAAAAATGTCCCCCCCCCCCTCTATTTTCGAATCTACTGAAAATAAAATTATGAAAAAATTAGAGATAATAGACGTTAGTTTAAACCTTGCAGGAAAACTATAGCGATTACCCTTGGTCGCATAGTTTTTGAGAAAAACACATTTTTCGTTACACACAAATTTCGATTTGCTGGCATTCAGCAAAGGTGTTGAGGAGCGGTGGAGGTACCTATCGTAGCAGAAGTATAAAAGCATTGTTGATAATGATTTTCGAAAAAAAATCGTCAGTAATTAGCCGAGATATTAACCCAAAGACACAGACGGTTTGGACATACATAATGGCAGGGGCGGCATACTGTATGTACCATCGGCTTTTAAAGCCTGGATAACAACTTTTAATGATATATTTGTGTGATACAATGCTAAGTAGCAGTATAAAAGCAATAAACGTCAAATTGGTAAAAACAGACTAATTTAATTGGAATTAATAACATAAATACTATGGGATTGGCGACTAGTTTGCATTGAGTGGATCTCTCAATACGCCTCACGTGTCTTTAAAAGTTAATTAAAAACTATCTGGAAAAACGTGGCCCGGACCAAGGCGGCGTTACAACTTTGCGACCTCCTTTCGCAGCGCGATTAGCACAGTGCCAAGTTTAAACTTTGAACAAATGTTTTGTTTTAGCTTAGGGATGCACCGAATGGTGATTTTGGCCGAATACCGAATATTCGGCCAACAGGCGAACCGAATACCGAATATTCGGCTAGCCGAAGAGTAACTGCTAGGCCGAATACCGAATATTCGGCCTGCCGAATAGTAACTATTCAGCCGAATACCGAATATTCGGCTTGTAGAATACTTGTATATTTCAAAGTTTAAAGGCATTAAAATGTTAAATTTTAAAACAATTTTATATAATATTTAAAACAGAAACTTTTATTCTAATAAACAAGAGCTTTTTTCAAGTAAACTGTATGCTGAAAAAAATCTGCTTTGAGTTATTTAAGAAGAGGATAGTTATAAAAAAATTTTTAATTAATAAAATTTTAAATTTCATGGCTTCTTCTGACAATTAAAACAAATGAATAAAATTTCTTAAATTCTAAAACAAACATTTTAAAATCAAAGAGAGATTGTGAAAAAATTGTACAGGATGATGTATTTGCTTGTCAGGAAGAGACTAAAGTAAAAGTTAATAAATAATACAATCAATTCAAATTTTATATGGTGACAACTCAGCAAGAATAACTGTTCTACTCCCTTTGATTAAGCAAGGAAGTTTTTAAATGCATCCTAGATCGGTGTCTGGAGTGGGCAATCATTTTCAGAGATTGTAAACGTTGATCTTAAAATCTTAGCAAGAAACAGATTATTTACCGGACAATGTTGAGGAACTTGCATTTGTACATAATTAATTCCTATGAAAATCCTCATGATTGGCTAATTTTCTTAAATAATACTTAACAAACTGCAAATAAATAATGTAAAAACATTCTCTTTTATTTAAAAATGATTCTGTTTCTAATTATTCTGAATATCTTTATAAGTTGACTGTTAAACGTAGAAATTGTATAAGGTTTTAAATTATATGTTTTAAAAGTCTTTTTTAGTATTCGGTTCGGCCGAATATTTTGATATTCGGCCAAACCGAATATTCGGCATGCCGAATAATTTGCTATTCGGCCAAGCTGAATAATCGGCATACCGAGTAGTTTGATATTCGGCCAAACCGAATATTCGGTAACATGGCCGAATAGGCCGAATACCGAATAGATACCGAATATTCGGTGCATCCCTATTTTAGCTAAACTGTAAAATGAAAAGATTGTTACTACGTTGAATTTAGTTTTATTAAATGCCAAAAAGAAGTTTAAATATGCACTACTTTTATCGCCAGTACCGAATTAAGTTCATCATAAACAGATTAGATTAAGATTAAAAAATATGTTATACAGAATAGCAATATTTGATATTATTTAGGCATCATATCTCTTTGAACTTTTATAATATACCCATTCATAATTTTCTAGTATATACAGCTATACCGAACCCTACGTTGTATAGTTTTTACAAAGTCTTATTGTTGGCGCCGAAATTCATCTGACAAATAAATTTTCAAAATCCAAGTGAGATGGGAGAGCAATTAGGTTAAATAGTTTATTAAATAAAACTGAAATAGTATGTAAATTCTATTCATCATTAGAAGTTAATAATTGTTCCATAATAGTAATTCTCCGTATTTAACAGAGCCAATACAAAAAAAAATGTGTTCTCTGCTTGGTTGCAGAGTCAGGACTTCCACTATACACTCTGTATTAAACAGAGCCATGATTTAACAATTGGCATCTCTGATTACAGAGTCAGGACATGTTACATGTTCTCTGCTTGGTTACAGAGTCAAGACTGACCATTTTAAAAATGATACATATTATATAAAATAAACATCAAAATAAAAATTATAATATGCAGTTATAAATCTTCTAAATAGCTATAATATTCATTTAAATGACATCCAAGTAATTATAAAACTAATAAATCACCATCAATTCAAAATTATTATAAAGTAAATAAATCTATATTACATGACCTTGAAATCATAATGTTACTCATAAATATTGATTCAGGGTTATAAACAATTTAGATAAACAGATTAGATTTTTTCTGTCAAAAGAAATCAGTTTTATAATTATATTTCGCAATATGAAAGATAAACAGAGTTAAATTATAAACAAATAAATTTGAGGGCATTTACGCCGTAACACTTATTATTCTTTTAGTAAAGATTTTTTAATAATACAGTTAATAATTCATATTTATTGTACGGAACCCTCTGAGCGCTTGAGTAATACTATTCGCACTTGACCGTTTATTTAATGTTTTAAGTCTGTATCAAGTATCTATTTTATTATTGTAAAAAATGAGTTTTTTAAATGTATTAGTATAGTGGGTAATCCTTAAAAAAAAAAAATTGTTGGTTAAGAAGGTTGGTTTTATTAAAATCTATGAGGATTGCTGATACGTTCCTTTAAGTAATATGTCAGTTTCCTTAAAAGGAGTGAGAGGGTTTCGGACTTTTTTTTTTAAAGAAAAAGTAAATTTTTCCAGTTTGTGTTCCGTATTGGATTTCAACCAAATCATTTGTTTTTCATCACATACAAAAATATATTCACTTTCATCCACAAACAAAAGAAAGTTTCTCGAGACTGTTTGTAAATTAAGCTATTTCTGCCAGCCATATCGGTTTACATTTGTTTTTGCGTATGGAATTAGGAGAGTTGTTATTTTCTTCAAATTTTCGAGTGAATCTTGAAAATGAAAATTCACAATTTCTGTAGTTCAAGATACTTTGAACTTTATAATCATTAATTACGTGTGGATTATTTATGTGTGTGTTCACATTATTTTTCAATATTGTCTTTAGCTTTCGCGCACGTAAAATTATTTCAATAGCAATGTTCAAAATATAATAGAATTAGTATGTATATAAATATAATAGATACAAATATAGTAGCTATCAAAATACAATAGAACTACTAATAGAGTTACAGAATTAGGTAGTCATATGTAATTTATAATTTAAAATATATTTTTACAAATTTTTATAATCTTTTGTCGTTGTTATGGTAATATTTTTTCTGAAATATATTGCTGTAATATAGATTTAGCAGGATGTGTTTATTATTTACTTAGGGCGTTTTCAAAAATGCAATTAATATTTTAAATCTCTTTCAAAATTAACACTTGAAGGATAACACTTGTCATCCCCCCCCCTCCCCCCCCCACACACACATCTTACATACTATATATACCATGTTAGGTATGTGAAATTTGCGAGTGCTTTTTGTGAAATATTGGGTTTCTTGTAGAATCCAAATAACTTGACTGGAGACCTTGCTGATTGGATGAAAGTCTGAATGCATATCCATAGTTGTGGGACGTTCGGGGTAGGTCCCGGAAGCCATGAAGATTAGTTTTTTTAATTCTTACATGGTTACAGGACAGGTCAAATCTCTCAAATCTACGAAAATCTGTCTTTTTCGCGCGACATCTGGCTTTTCCATCAGCACTTGTAATATTTTCCCAGCAGGAGATGAACTTGTTTAAAACCCCTTATGCCCCCACGGTACTTTAAAGTACCATTGGGAACTTGTTATAAAATTAATTTAATACATCGGTTAGCAGTAATACAGATTTGAATGAGTTCTAGATACTACTCTACTTTATCTTGTTCCAAAAGCATTATTGGATGCACAAAACAGAAATATTTTTAACAAGTAAAAATTAAATTAAAAAAATCAAAACCCCGACTGCGTAAAAAGCAAACTAATTAATTATTTCTCATCAATGTGAAACTATTTTTTATATTACTTACCCTTTTTTTATTTGCTTGTATTGATGACTTTTAAGCTGTGTTTAATTGTTAGTTCCTATCTATAAATACTGTTTTGATGAGGCCTATAGATGTCTATGAAGGCTAGAGTTCGAGTAAAGCTAGAGATCCTACCTACACAACTTCCAGGTTGTGTAATATTTAAACGGAGCTTCTGACTGTAAAATAGTCAATGAAACATAGTCTTCATTTTGAAAGACCTATCCAATGTCATGCCACTCAATAGGGTGCGTAAAAAAAAATTTCGTCTCTACCGCCATTTTGTATTTTACGGCCGCCCTTTGGAATTTATAAAAACAAAACCTAGCCTATAACCATCGGACGGTTAAGACGAATCGATATAGACCTAATTCATTAAAATCCATCCTGCCGTTGGGCTGTTTCGAGGGTATAAAGAAATCCACATACCCAGATATGCGTGAAATACATAACCCTTCTTGGCAGTCGGGTAAAAAGATGATTTCATTTCATTTACATTTTTTTCAGCTTTCTTGGCGTTGAAAGAGTGTGGGGGAAAAGTTTCTGATAGGAAATATTTCTATATTTCTATTGTAAGAGTTAACATTTAAGAGTTAAGAGTTATATTTGTACATTGCCTAATTTTATAAAATACCAAAAAAAAAAAATAAATAAAAAAAATAAAGTAAAATAAATAAATAAATAAATTCGAGTGGAGCATTGCACAAATTTCCTATAAATTAAAATTTAATGAATTAATTTTAATTGCCAAAATCCTTTTAACATTTATTAAATGATTGTGTTAGTATTCTTATGTAGTTTCAAAAATTCACGAAAAATGCTTTAGGTAATGAAATTTTCTTGAATTTATAATTTGGAATATAAAGGGTTAATAGGGAGGAAGCTAAATTGGTTTAATGGATTTTGATTGATGTGTGGTCAAGACTCGTACTATTCTTGAGGCTACGCTTTACCAGAACCAATTGCAGGTGACGTTGACGTTTGCATTTTGAATCTTAAATTTCATTATAACTTAATATCCGAAAGCAGTATTTGTTAGGCTGGCAAAATAAAATAAAAAAGGGTGGGGGGCTGTTTCAGATTGGATATTAAGAGTTATAAATTATTTAACTGGAAATTAATTTAAATTTGAGATTTAAAATGGGTGTTTAATATTTTAATACTTATATGTATGCTTTTCCATTCAAGGTAAGAAAAAGTGGCTAAAAGTATAGCAAAAATTGTTGCCAAAATAGGTACCAGATTTTTTTTTTTCTGTAAATTTACTGGAAAATGTGTTTGTTATGCTTTTCTGTTCACGATAAATAAAAGAGGCTACAGTTTTGGCAAAAGTTGTTGTCAAAATAGGTACCAGATTATATTTTTCTTTCTACCATTTTTCTGTAAATTTAGTATAAAATGTGCCCCCCCCCCCTTTAACACTACAATGACACATTGAGTCCTCATTAACTTCACGGCCACTTACATTTTGAGTATAAATGCACCTTTTTCGTTCCAGTGTATTGAATGCTATTCGACACCAACTTCGATATCGATTGGAATCGCTGCGAATTTTTAGACGGCTAGAAGATGCGGAGAGTTGGAGAGATGCAAGAATTTGGCTAATGAATGCAGTTTTGTACTTCGTGTTCTTTTTTCCTATCGTTTAAATAACGTAGTTGTGTTTTTATCAATAAAAATAAAATTTAGCCAAAAAATCTTTTGGGTTTTGTAGACCCCCAGTGTGTCAGATTTGTTCGAAAAATATATGTGTGTCATTCTAGAGCTAATACACATTTTTTTTCATCAAATAGGAGAAAGTATAGGGGAATGGCGCTCATTTAAGGGAAAACATGAATAGATAGTCAAATTTAGACAAAAAAATCAATATTTTATTAACGAAGTATAACTCCAAAGCATAAGGAACAGTTTCCAATCAACTAATTTTCATAAAAGTTTTAGGACTTTTTTTTATCGTTTTATTTAAATGTCTATCGATTGAGCGGTAATGCCCGACATGGTAGGGTAATTGAGCTCAGAGTTTGAATACAACATTTAAGTAAGACAAAAGTCACATATGTAGTTGTGTGGGCTGTTCATACCACTGCAGAACTTTTGCAACCGCTTTACACATATTGTGTTACACATATAGTGGGCTACTATTTTTATATTTAGGTTTTTTGATTTTCACCACTTTTTTGATATCGTAAAATTATCCTTGTTTAATGACATATTAATAAAGGCGAAAACAGGGAAATTTTACCATTTCAAAAAAGTGGTGTCAATCAACAAATTTGAATTTTAAAAAAAATGCCCATTGGCAACACTTCTTCTGGAATTCCACGCGAGCGCCATTACCCGTTATTGCCATGTTGGGTTTTAATGCATTATAATTGGCGTAATAACGCACTACAAAAATAAATAAAAGCATGAATGTGCAGCTAAATGTATATATTTTGTAGACAGAATGAGTAAATTAATATTTGAAAATAAGAGTGTACACTTACCTTCAAGTTAGATGTTGTAGAATTTTATAATAAAACAACTTGCAAACTAATAACGTGAGGACACAAAAATACTTTCCTCCCGACGGGCACTAAATTCTTACTGGGAACTTAGGATGAAGTTCGCTAGGTGCCTGTACCGATCGCACGTTTTCAATTCTATTCTGTTTAGAGATATTTGGTGAGTGGGATTACCCTTCTGAGCGTCATTACCAAACTTTCCCCTATACTTTTTTTTTTGTCTGTTTTTGTTTTTCATCTTCTTTCCATCATTTGGTCTATATAAAACTTACACAATTGTGTTTTTTATCATTAAAAAAGCGAAAAAAGAAAGTTTTGGGGTTTTGTAGACCTCATTAATGTCACATATGTTCGAAAAATATGTGTGTGTAATTCTAGGGTTAATGTTGAAGAATTTGCAGCAAAATAATATTTAATCTTGTGATATTCGACAATGAAAAAGGCTGGAGCATTTTGTCCTTCTTTTTCTTAATGCAGGGTATGTACGCTGACACTCCTTGGAATTTCCAAGATGTCTGCCAAGAAGAAGCCACTCTTTCTAATTTGAAAATTTATATTTAATATTTAAATCACCGACTTTGTAACCACGTTCTTCAATTTAAGAATTTGTAGTTTTTTCCGAGTTTAAATAAGATGAAAAATTCATTTAAAAATTGCGGTAAAACAGTACACATTCTGTTAATGTTTCCGGGTAAAAACAGCGAAATAAGTTATATTGAATCATAATGAAGGGAACGAATATTTTTTCCAACTGGATTATATCATATTCAAAGCTGGAGTAGCACAGTTGAAGTTTATTCCAACAGAGCGAAAAATGTCCAGACCAGGGATCGAACCTGGATACTTGGCGTGCCGTGCCAATGCCTTACCTGTTAGGCTATCCGGACCGATATCTGGCTGACATAATTCACTCTTATTAGTTGGACTTGGCTGCGAACTGCAGCGCTATTTCATTCATCCGAGCTATAACTATAGCATTTACATGATGAAACTACTTTAACACGGAAACTCCTGTATACCATGTAATTAGGTCATAATGAAGGGAACGAACATTTTTTCCAACTGGATTATATCATATTCAAAGCTGGAGTAGCACAGTTGAAGTTTATTCCAACAGAGAGAAAAATGCCCAGACCAGGGATCGAACCTGGATACTTGGCGTGCCGTGCCAATGCCTTACCTGTTAGGCTATCCGGACCGGATATGTTAGGCTATTCGCTCTGTTGGAATAAACTTCAACTGTGCTACTCCAGCTTTGAATATGATATAATCCAGTTGGAAAAAATATTCGTTCCCTTCATTATGACCTAATTACATGGTATACAGGAGTTTCCGTGTTAAAGTAGTTTCATCATGTAAATGCTATAGTTATAGCTCGGATGAATGAAATAGCGCTGCAGTTCGCAGCCAAGTCCAACTAATAAGAGTGAATTATGTCAGCCAGATATCGGTCCGGATAGCCTAACAGGTAAGGCATTGGCACGGCACGCCAAGTATCCAGGTTCGATCCCTGGTCTGGACATTTTTCGCTCTGTTGGAATAAACTTTAACTGTGCTACTCCAGCTTTGAATAAGTTATATTGAATTTTGTTTTTTAAAGTAATCTATACAAATTTTGTAAATTGAAACAATATTAGATGTTTAGACAGCATTGTTTAGCAAATATTTGATAAATTTAAGTTTGATAACTGGCTTATTACCCCCCCCCCCTCCTTTTTTTTAAAGAGTTTTCCTTATAAGGCATGAAGGGGCTGTGTGGATTTGCCATTTCTGGCTTTTGCGCGCCTCTGGGCAATCCCTGACGTTCTACTTTTTCAATCTATTTAATACCATTTTTGCTCCAATCACTTAAAATGAACATCAAAGGATAACTAACTCATATTAAATTTATTCAAGTAATTCTGAATAATGAAAGTTTTTAGATAGAGATATTTTCCTTGTTTTTGCTTATACTTTCTCTATTTTTCTCATTTTTAGCAAGTTTACCGTTTCTATTTCTATGATAAACCACGCGTGAGAAAATTCTTCGTAAATAAAATATTTCAAAGCTATAAATTTAATATAAGTTTATTTGCATCTGAATACACTATACATGTTAGAGAAAACCGTGCATCTGCTGTTATATTACCTTTCTGTGTTAAATCGCCCTGTTTCATCCTTTTCCAACCCATGTTGTTCACTGCCTGCCTATTCATATGTTCTGCTTCTCCAGTTTCAGAGTGGTGTTCTTGTAATCCTGGTTGAATATCTTATTATAACACCCCGCTCTACTCATCACCTCGAATCCTCCTCCGCTCACTGATTTCTTCTGGGCACAATCAATTATTTGGAATGTCGGGAAAGAAAAGTATTGAATTGGTGAGTGTCTAACACGCCGTGCAGGAGAATCTGGTTCTAAATTTTTAATATACATCTGAAATTTTAATGGAATCGGGTACGTGCTGAAGACTAGGTAATATTGCTTGAGGTTTCGAATTTCGATAGTCTTCTGCGAATTTATCTTCCGTGTGATTAATAATGGAGTAGATTTGCGCTACTAAAACGCACGTTTATCACTTGGAACTTCTGTATACTAATGGAAATTAATATATAATGAAGGAATTAGAATTTATAATTAATAGCTTTAAATTTGCTTGTAACTGGAATGAATAATCCCCTGTGCATATACAATTTTCTGCACTTTTTTGCTCTTGGGAATCCCCAGTTTTTCGCATTTTGAAGGATTTTAATAGCTTTTTTGCATCAATCATTTATTATTTAATGTCACTTGGTAGCTTGGTTTGTTTAAGTTTGGTGTTTGTTTGTTCGATTGTTTGTTGTATTTATGTAGAATGAAATCCATATAGGTAGGGACAATTTCCTCTTTTTGAAGACAAGTTTGCCGTTTTCATCCGTATTTAAGAAGCACTTTCTCTAAAGGTCTGCACGGGTCCGATGCCCTTACTCGACCCGGCCGACAAAATTAAGGGAAATTTTTAAACGGGTCGGGCCGGCAGAATAAAGACAAATTTTATAACGGGCTGGGCCGATAGAAAAATTAAACAGGCCGCCTGCCTGGCCGATAATATATGAACAATTTTCAATGGGCATTACAGGTGCCAGAATATGTATACATTTGCTGCACAAGTCAATGCTAACTTGACAACATCAATAGAGAAATATAACATGTTCAGCGTAGAAATCGGCATCTGACAATTACATCGTGTCTAGCTTATTATTTTTTTCAGCGGAATCTGGCCCGAACAAGATGAGGCTTACATTTTATTCTACATACTCGAGCCAGGCCGAAACTGAACTTAATTGTTCCCAAAACGTGTGGTTCAAGCAATTTGTTTGGAAAAAATACTAATAGCGGTAATGGAATCTTTGGAAATATACTTTAATAAATAACAGAGAAATATTTTCAAATTCTACTTTTTTTTTTATTATACAGCTTCAAAATTTATGCTTTGAACCATCCATTTTCTTTTATTCTAAACTACATTAGTTTTTTTTTAATGAGTCTTTATTTGAATAAGAGTCTAAGTAGTCATCAATGTCGCTATTCTCTATTCTATGGCTTGCGAACATATAGCAATCTAAAATATACCAAACATATGGTAACTAATCTTAAAATTTTCCATAAATATGGATGCAATATTCTTTAAAAGAATTTCAATTGCATGTTAAAAAATCGGAATTTTTTCTAGAAAATTAGTCGGACCGGGCCTGGAAATTTCGGCCCGTGCACATATATTTGAAAAATGGAAGGGAAAATATTACTAGGCTAATTTTGGCCGCATTGTCTAAAAAAGAGTGGCATTGGAGGTTTTAAAGTGAAAATGAACTAATTTTTTTTGCAAGAAAAACTTTGAAAACACTATTCAAAACGAGTCTTCCTTTTTAGTGCCGGAAAATACTGAAAATTCATAAAATTCCAAATTATCACAACCAGTGTTGTAGTTGCAAAAAAAAAAAAAACCCCAGAGGGTACACGCTAGAGGCAGAGGGTATAAACGTCATGACGCCTCGGGTATTACGCTATAGCTTTATTTGAGAAACGGGGGGTATACGGAGCTTCTTTAAAAAATCCAGAAGGTATACGGCGTGTACCTCCGTATACCCTCGACTACATCCCTGATCACTACTCGGTAAGTGTTGGACGCAAAAGAATGAGATCGTTCGTAATGTCCTTCTTAGATGCAGAATATTTTTTTTTTTAATATAAGTCATAGAAGGAGGTAGTCGTATAAAAAAAATTAAGTTTAGTCTTTTAATATTTATTGTATAATGCATATTAAAATACGAAATGCAATATAATATGCATGTACAGTCATGGAAAAAAAAGTAAACACCCGCTACTAACTTTGCAACTAATTATAATAGAAAAAAGTTACTGGTACCAAACGATTGCAAATAAAGTCTACTTTTAAATATATATATATATATATATAATTTGGTTGGGACATCTACAAATCAAAACCAGACCAAACTTTTTTTTTCAATGGCAAAACCTAATTTTGACATTATATTTTAAATCTTCGGTTCAAACTATGCCAAGAAACGATATTGAAATAATAGTCATTTGGATGATAAGTTTTTGAATTATAAACATAATTTTTTGTGTGGTTATAATACTAGAAAATCGAAACATAAATACATTGAATTTTTACTTTTAAAAATTATATAATATGATTAATGAAATTAATATTAAACAAATATGAATTGCAGCCTACAATTTGTTTGATAGATTTATATTTATTATGTCTTGCTTTATGCGAATTCTCAATTCCAAATTTTCCTTCCATGTAGTTTTCGAGTTATGATTAAAAAACTTCAGAATGATGGTTTAAGGAACCATCTATGATGTGCAGACAAGCATAATTTGCAATATATATATTACTCATTTTATTGAAACATTTGGGCTGGCAGTAGTCAAAATATATTAAGCGAGTGAAATGGTCATATTGTCAAGAAATAATACATTAATAGAAGTGATATAGTTATTCTGTAGCATTTCAAAATCGAGTACCGAACTTCAGTTTGGATACAGCCCTAAAATATGCTCATTTTAAAATAATTAATTTCTCTGAAACTAATCGTGCGAGTTTCATGAAAATTTGTATTTAGGCTAATTGAAAGGTGTAGAATTTATTTATGGGGTCAAACTTTGGTTTTGCTACAGGGAAAAAAAAAAAAAAAAAGAAAAAAAGAAAAAAAAGCTAGGGTTCGTTTTGATATGGAGATGGCCCCGTAAGCAAATTTTATATACATCATTTAAAAGTAGACTTTATTTCCAATCGTTTGGTACCAGTAACTTCCTTCTACCATAACTTGTTGCAGAGTTAGTAGGGGTGTTTACTTTCTTCTCACGACTGTACATATTTTTTTGTGTAAGTATTTATATATTATTATATGTATTTACTCCTTGTAAAACAAATGCCCCATCTGAAAGATTTACTTGATTTGTATGCTTTATGCAAGTATGCTTCTATCGGGAGTTTAACCCCTTGAAGGGCGGTGATGCAATTATGTCATCACCTAATTTTAATCCTTAACTGTCACATTGCCACCCGAATTTTTGAATGAAAATTTCACTTTTATTAAGTACGCGAAAATATACTTTTACTTGTTTACAAATAAATTTTCTTGTAAATACTGGTGTCAGTCAATTATTTTAACGCTTTACGAATACAAGTACCTTGCCCCTGACAGGGTTAAGAGGTAATGCGTACATTAAACCTTTATGTCAAGTAATATTTTACTATGCGTTTTTTTCTATGCGTACTTCACTTACGTGTTTGACAAATAAACTGCATTTAGTTTATGGATTAAGATAAAACTGTCACCGTTATCATTCATTTTGATTTAGTTGCTTAACTTTCAGAATACGAATAAGTTATGCAAATTTTGGTAAATTATTCTTCAACGAACAGTTCCGTTATTACGTTACGCGACCGGTCACGGAATATAGATAGAGGCTTGCAGTATCTCTTTCTCTTATATCAAAGCAGTCATTTATGTTGTTATTTTTTCTATGAAATTGAACGATGTTTCCGGAAAAAAGTTCTCATTGAATTAATTTAATGCATATAAATATGAATTATATTTGTAAATGCTGATTGTGTTCTTTCTTTTTAAACATTTTATTATTTTTTTTAAATTTGTCGACACTCTTCATAGTTTCATCTTAGTTTTTCGTTGGAATTTAAACATCAGTTTAAGGGCGATTCCGTGCGGAGAGTCACACACGTAACGCAGGCTTTAATTTTCATTTATTCAATTATTTATTAAATGTTAATTTTAATTGTGATTTTAGGTGGTAAGAAAAAAAGCACATTTTGAGTAATGAAATTAAATGATATACTTCTGTGTGTTTTATTGCCACACATTTAAATTAAAAAATATGGTAATAACTTATTTACCATACCACTTAAAATCAGAATTAACTTTAAAATTTAATAAATAATTGAATAAATGAAAATTAAAGCCTGTGTTACGTGTGTGACACTATCCATGGAATCGCCCTAAAAACGCTTATTTATATGATAAACTATTTTCAGTTATGATCAATATTAAAAAAAGTTTTTAAAGAAATTTAAATATTTGTCTCTAGTTTTGGGCCCATCATTTTGCATTCTTGGCTATCATATTTTTCGATTTTTGGATCCATCATTGCGTATTGTATATACTCGCGTATAAGCCGAGAAATTTTAACCTAAAATTGTCTTTTAAAAATGGGGATTCGGCTTATACGCGGGTCAGATTTTCGGAGAAAAGTTCTAAGCCACGGAGTTTTCTGACTGCTTTAGGCGAAATGATGTTTGCACCAACAAACCATTTAAAGATATTAGATTGAGAACAAGTAAAAATTGAATTTAAAAAATCAAAAAACCCGACTGCGGAAAAAGCGAACTAATTAATTATTTTTCATCAATGTGAAACTATTTTTTTTTTTTTTTTACTTACCTATTTTTTTTATTTACTTGTATTGATGACTTTTAAATTGTGTTTAATTGTTAGTTCCTATCTAGAAACTTTGTTTTGATGAGGCCTATAGATGTCTATGATGGTTAGAGTTACAGTAAAGCTATAGAGATCCTACCTACACAACTTCCAGGTTGTGTAATATTTAAACGGAGCTTCTGACTGTAAAATAGTCAATGAAACATCGTCTTCATTTTGAAAGACCTATACAACGATAGGCCCACTCAATAGGGTGCGTAAAAAAAATTTCGTCTCTACTGCCATTTTGAATTTATGAAAACAAAACCTAGCCTATAACCATCGAGCGGTTAAGACGAATCGATAGAGACGTTATTCATTAAAATCCATCCAGCCGTTAGGATGTTTCGAGGGTATAAAGAAATCCACATACCCAGATACGCGTGAAACACATAACCCTTCTTGGCAGTCGGGTAAAAATTCGAACTGAGTGGATGTGTTCGCCAGTTGTGCAGAAAGAAAGGGCTGGCAAATTTGAAAAAAAAAAAAAAAAACGGGAATTGATGTTATCGCCTCTTGGGTAAAAGAGACGTGAATGTCAATTCCAAGGGAGATGATTGTGAAATCATTAAAAAAGTGCTGTATTAGCAATGCCATAAATGGCACTGAGGGCGATTTTATTTACGAAAGTGGTAACGATAATTCATCAGACCCTGGGTCGGATTTTTATGACAAGGAAGCAACGGAACGGGACTTCTCAAAGAACTCAAAGATAGTGATTCTGAATTTGAAGGATTCGTTTGATGTTTCTAAATTTTTTTATATAAGTATTTTTTGCCTGTTTAGTATTTCATTAAAAATGTGATTTTTGCTCGAAAACATATTGGAATTCTTTAGGGTCGGCTTATACGCGGGTCAATAATTTTACCAATATTTTGTTGTTCAAAATAGGGGGGGTTGATTTATACACGAACGGGCTTACACACGAGTATATACGGTATTCCTTTTTTTTTTTTTTTTCGTATTTTAATTTTTGATCCATTTTGAATTAATGGATATCTAATATGCTGTTTTTATCCGTATTTAAAGAAGAAGAATTACTCTAATATATGTGAAAAATGGAAGAGAAAATAAAACTAGGCTAATTTGCCCATGTTGTCTAAAGAAGAATAGGACTGGATTTTTCAAAATGAAAATGAACTAAATGTTCGTTTTTTGGCAGTAACAATTTTGAAAACTTTATTCAAAACTCGACTTGATTTTAGTGCAGGAAATTACTGAAATTTCATAAAATTCAAAATATCGTAACTCGGGAGTTTTTGTCGTAAAAGAAGGAGGCTGTTTATAATGTCGTTCTTAGACGCAGAACAATATTTTTTTAATAAATAAAAGAGGGGGTGGGGGACAGTGCATAACAAATTAAATTTAGTATTTTAATATGTGTAGTATAATAGAGAAAAAAAAAAAACTAAATACCATATGCATCTACATATTTGATCCGTCATTTTGAATGATTGGATCTCAACAAATCCCTGGGACCACCTATATGCGTCATGAGGAAAAGGACTTTTGAACAAATATTTCGCTAATCTTTCATGTGAAGATCCCTGAAAATTGTGATAAAACCGGGTAATCCAATGAAATAAGAAACCCTGGATAAGCTTATAATGAAGATAGTCGTGAGGTCTTTTGTTCAAAATAATGTTATTAGTATCGGAAAACGTTTGTGGGGTCTATTTGCAAATCAGATACTTATGGGAATTTTTTCTTGCTATAGCAAAACAAACATCATTGATTTTCGGAAAATAAAAACTGTCATTAAAAAAATCCCTGCCGGCTCGGCCTACAGGCGCAGGTAGATTTCGAATTTAAGTACTAATTTCACCAACAAAAACTAAATCATGATTAGAGGTAAACCCACTTTAACAATTTTATCTGGTCGCTTTTGATGAATTTTTAATTTCATATTTATATAAGAGCTGGTTTTATCAGAATCATGAAGTATGGCCAGTATTCAAAAAATAGTTTTCCATGCTCAACAACTCGAAATTTTCTGACACATTTTCAGATTCATTTTTAAAAGGAAAAACATGAAACTTCGTGACATGTTTACACTGGTCAACAAATTTGAACTTTTGCTCTGTCCTAAAACAAGAATTAGTTATTTTATACGATTTTTTTGTGCTGATTCCGAATTTAGTTTTAGATTTACTCCAGCACGTCAAGTTTGAGAGATATTTGCATATTTCTATTTATACAAATTTAGTAAATTTTATGCAGTTATTTGCAAATTTAAGGTATAAAACAATATCAGACAGAGTTTTTTGTTTTATGTTATGATTACTACCTAATTTACTTCACAAAAACGTTGTTTCTGAAATTATACTGACTGTGACTGTGAAATATTGTACCTAATTTGCATATTTTTCATGTTTTTCTAATAATGTTTCTTGGCGTTCAAATATTTCTGCCGCACGAGTACGCTAATATGTTTATAAGCCAGTTTTTTGAGCTGATTTCAAATCTTGTATCTGTTTCTATCTATCACGTCTAGTTTTTGAAAAAAGTGAAATTTTAATTTTTGGTCAAAAAAGCCAGAAATAGCTTTTTATGATACTTTGTATGATAAACTTCAACTAGTTAGGATAGATTCTACTACTTTTTTTTTCGATTATATAAATTTTTGTTTATGTCTCTGATATGAATCTGACCCTTTTCACCTTCTTTTCAATGAATTACACACCCCTAAAAAGCATCTTATATCAAACCTGTGTTAATGCCGTGCAAAAGTGGAAATTCATCTTACTCAAAAACTAGACATGACATAAGAGAACAGACTACAGATTTGAAATCAGCATAAAAATCTAGTCTAGAAAAAGATTACGTCAATTCTGTGGCAACTATTTTAAAGTTGATAGTGATGTAAACATTACACCATTGAAAAATATGCAAATTAGGCTTAACTGATAAATAAATGTTAAGAATATGCAAATCGTGACATTTATCTGAAGCAAATAGTCAAGTAGTCATTATCTAGAAAACGTAATTAGATGTGATATATATTTTATCTAAAATTTGCATAAAATAGCACAAAAAAGCTTAAATTTGCATAAATTTAAATATGCAAATTTCTCAAAACCTGGAACATCTAGAGATAAACGGAAAGCATATTCGGAATCAGCGCCGAAAACTGATTAAAAATCAACTAATTTTAGTTCTAGGGCGAAACCACTGTTGTTCAGTGTTATAAGCAACCTATGTTTTTATTATTCGTAAACATTTTCTCAGTAGGATCATATTTTTCTTTTCCAACAATATCGCTTCGAGGATCGGTTCAAAATGCCCATTTTGAATCATTTTAAAAAATATATTCTGATTCTATCGAAAAATCGACCATTACGGCACATTATATAGTTTCCGAATAAGAGAACCAACGTACCAATTGGTTGCGTTTGAAAGCAAAAATGAACTTAAAAATGAGTCAGAAAATAAGCAGTTTGGATTTGAGTACATCCTTAATTCAACCTCGATGTATTTTTAATTTGTTTTTGCTGTAATAATTGGTCCTATCAAAAACTTGTCAATATAAAAGTTGTAGATAATATTAAGAAGAGATATAATAAATTCATGCGGATTGGATAGCTTGTGAATTGACGAAGTTGTGGATTTTTTTCTTCAACCCCCCCCCCCCTTTGTTTTTGTTTTAAATTTTTTTGCGGTAAGAATCTGTCCTATCAAAAACTTGTCAATATAAATGTTGTAGATACTATTAAGACAATTTATAATAAATTTAATTGGATTTGATATCTTGAGAACTGACGAAGTTATGAATTTTTTTCTCCGCAAAATCCTATTTTTTTTCGCCCCTTGAGCCCATTTTTAATTTTATCAAAAATCTGTCATACATAATTTTTTGGCCCATTTTTTAGAAGTAATAATAACTTTAAACTGAGTCGATATGTATTATAATTAAGAAGTTAGGTGGTTTTTTTCGTTTTTCACTAAACCCCTCCACCCCCTTGGTCCGATTTTGCCCATTAACCAACTTGACCGAGATTTTATGCCCCTTGATTTTTATGTATCAGTTTGGAAAAGATTTGTGCAGAATTATGGAAGTTATGTCCAGAAAAAAGTGATATATACATATATGTATATATATATTTTTTTTTTTTTTTACTGGGGTTGGTTTTGGGTTCTAGGGGTCATGATCGGTGTAAATCGGCAAACTTTTTTCCGAAATTCCAACATAGGGGAGATCCTAATAAGTAGTATTTCATACGAAATCTACCTAAAACTGAGGTCGAGATTTTAAAAGAGTAACTAACATTCTTTAATAAAAACAATTTTCGAATATAATCCCACAGAATTTCAATCTACGGTGGATCTAAGTAGGAGCCATTGGTGTCACAGGTATGTAGTGGAGAGTATACATACGCCATATAATATCTGGATTTTTTTAAGGAACTTCCTACACCTTTATGAGGACTTGAGTTTCAAAACTCGCCTTATCCAGAAAATCAAATTTTGGGAAATCGGGCAAATCCGCTAATTGCGGCCATTGGTTTTCATTAACCACGATTTTACAATGCCAGAATCACAGGATTAAACTAGTTTGTTTGTTTGTTTGTTTTTATTCGATAGAGGTTTATCAATAGAATATATTGATAGAGAAAACACGATGTTTTAAAATTTGGATAAGGCGAGTTTAGAAACTCTTGTCCTCAAATGTAAATAGGGGAGACCGGGAGAATGGCGGCATCCCGCCTAGTTTAAAAACTAATGCCAGTTTGAGATGGTGATTGCGCCTGCACTATAGCGGCCAACAATAGAAACAGTGCCTAGAGTGAGAGTGATTTTGCTGCTCGTCGTTCGTTTGTTCTAGTGAAAAATTTAGTTTTCATCTAGTTGCTTCTTATTTTGAAGCTTCAAATGAGTAGAGGTAAACACCTTTTATTGTAACATTAGGTATTTAAGATATTACCCGTAATCTACATGCATTCGCCGACATTTTGATGCAATTTGTTGAACAAGTTCTGTTCTTCTTTCGGCTTTGCTTTTGATTTTCCGCCATATTGTCCTCTCGGGGTAATGCCGCCACCATGGCAAAGGTGGCAAAATGCTAAATGGAAAAGCCACTCTACGATACTAACTGGAAGTCCAATGGAGAAAGAGTTAGAAAAATCAGCCGCTAAAAGGGAGGAAAATGAATTAAAAAAAAAAAAAAGACGAGCAGAGCTAAAACATGAAAACTTTTAGGCATGAATCTATCAAAAAGACCAAAAATAGTTATAAAAAAGGATAAAGTGATGCCGGAAAAAAAAAAAAAAAAAAAAAAGCGAGGGTGCAGCTAAGAAAAGGAAGCCTTCAAATAATTTCGTCGTCTTCTGATGATGCTAATGACGATCATTAAAGAGTGGCGTCATTACTCCGATACAGTGGCGGAATGACCCCAGTATCCTGGGTGATCCCGCCACTGTACAGGGATTGAAAGAAATTTTTTTTATGCTTGCTTATGTTACAGTAATAATTACGGTTAAATTTATGCAGATACTAAAGATCCTAATTCAGCTTTAGAATTTTTACTGTTTAAAAATAAACATTTTTTAAATGTGAAAAAATTTAAATTCCCTTAAGGTGGCGGCATTCCCCCGGTCTACCCTACATATTAAGGGTGCATGAAAGAGAAAAAAATGTTTCCGCTGAACAATGAAATTGTTTTTGGCATACATTGTCATTTAAAATGGAAAAGCGTGAAATTTGCAGACATTGCTCTATCAAGCGTAAAAAAGCTGAGCAACTTGAACAGATGAAAACTGAACTACAGCTTCAATTGTAATTGATTACTGGCTAATGATAATCTTTTCTTGACTGTCAAGTCTCTAAAATCGGCGTAAAATATAAACTTTGGCAATATTTTCTGAAAGTTCCTTATAAAGATATGAGAAACTTTGTTCAATATATTAGTATCTATGAATAGAACTTGCAACTTTTATACACTTACGAATACAACCGCAAAATTTATGATTTTTGAATGGAAATAACTTCTTCGTTAATGCGTCATAAAACAGTTAATTTCGAGTTGTGAACAAATTTAAGAAATTAAAACTGCTTTTGTATAGATGTGACCCTCCCATCCTTAAAAAAAAAGTAGACATCCCCCCCCCTCACCTTTCAATAGAGGGCGTTATCCGCCCCTGATTTCGATGACGCATTGTATTTACCTCTTTTTTTTTTTTTTTTTTTTTTTTTTTAACCAGAAAAAAACTTCCTTTTTTTAATCTCTTGGAAAATGGAATATTAAGTATTAGTTACTTTTATTCTTGAAATATAAAATCCGAAAATTATACTTACAATTTCTTTGTTAAAATTACATTCTTGAAACGTGATGATAATTTAAAGAATACAGTTTTTAAATCTAGGAATAGAAGGTAATTTTCTTCATTTTTAAATGCCATGCATTTTATTTCTAAACCATGTAACCTGAATGAAAAAACAATGAGCTTCATTTCTAATATGTTTCTAAAATGCCTACCTTTCATTTGAAACATTTCCCTATATAAAGTATTATTTTCTTTAAAAAAGGGAGAAAAAAAATGTGTTCTTCACAAGGGCTCACGGCTAATCCTTGTTTGAGATCTTCTCCACCTGTTGTCACAGATTTAGAGACATTGTTCCCACCCTTTCGTACCTTCCCATTGAAATACAAACGTTTTAAGTTTAAATCGATATTCTACCGCGGCCTCTCGTTGTTCAGATGTTCTGTCGTAGAGCCTCGAATCGATTTTGGTTTCCGCTAGATTTGTTGTCTGTATATTTTAATTCATGCATTTTTGAATTTTTAATTTTACCCCCCTTAAATTGTCAGTCATATTATTTAGTTTCCTTAACTTTGAGAATAATGTCATATTTTATAATCCCTGCTCGGAAACGCAATTTTTAATATTCGTTATGACACAGTTTCATAATCAATTCCAAAACTTAGATTAGTGTCTCTTAGCTATTTTGGATCAGCGACAGACATTTAATTATATTTTTGTGGCGCATCGTAAGTTTTAAGAATAACATGACTTTTCAGGTCTTAAAGTTTTTTTTTTCATTAGATTATTAAATAAAGTTACAATAAGTTTAACTTTATTTAGTTTATTTTTTTTAACCCCTTGAGTGTTATTGACACGATATCTCGTTTGCTTCCAGGGATTTTCTTCTGTGGGGTGGGACATTCTAAGGGAACTTAACCCGTATTTATGCAAGCTAAGCAATCATTCAAGAAAAACGGGGAGAACTTCGAAAGGTTAGGCCAACTAGCGCGACATCAGTTCGAACCCAGCATATCTGCCTAAAAGCTTTGAGAGCAGAACCTCTCTGGTGCTGGTGGAACGGTATTCAATGTAAAAACGGGATACCTTGTAAATGGCTGTCCAGGAGTTGACGGTGATCTCAAATCTTTTCTATTCCCTGCTCGGCAATACAATTATTTAAGGCACGATTATGAAATCGTTTCAACCAGTGTTTCTCAACTATTTTGGTTCAGCGATATACTTTGGATTTAATAGGATTTCGGTGGCACACCATAATTAAAAAATAATAATAATAAACCTTAATCGCACTGTGACCAAAATGTGAAAGTACCGTGATCCAAATGTAACTCTTACTCGTGGTTGTGTATCCCCGTCACTGTAAATTCAATATTCCCTATTTTGTAATGAGGTGCAAATGACTAAAAAATCCATCACTGTGACTTTACAGTGGAATCAAGTTCATATTTTAATATTTTCCGTCAAATTACAATGAATTCTAATTTTATTTATTTATTTTTTTTAACTTTTAAGGGTGATCTGAAATCTTTTCACATTCCTTGCTCGACAGCAAATTTTGAATTTTCTTTATGACAGAATTTCGAAATCATTTGCATAACTTAGATGAGTGTATCTTATCTATTTTTGGATCAGCAACACACTTTTTATTTAATGAGATTTCTGCAAAACAAAATAATGAATACAAGTGTCGGCAAATTGCAGGTCCACTCCATTTTGTGCGTTTTTCCCTGTCAGTTTATGCAAAATAATTTTCTTTACTTTACTACAACATTTTCCAGTTTAAATCATGTGTAATATACTGTTTCAATTTAAGTATTTTGCAACTTTTTTCCCTGCTTTTTTTTATTTCATTATTACAACTTACGACTTAATTATACCCGAAAATTATTATTACTTTTTCTTTCAACTTAAAACTTCAACTTTTTCTTTCTTCAACTTCTTAAATTTTGAGAAAAATAAAATGATGAATTTTAACTAAATTTAATTGGGTATTTTTTTTATTATTATTATAGAACATATGTATCCAAATATTTTGCTTTATAAATTATCCTTATAATAAATAAGACAAGACGTCATTAAAAGTATTATATATTTCAGCATCTTTCTGCGGTAATTCAAGTATTTTGAGCGATATTTCTACCCTTCTGCTTTCGCCACTGAAACGAGGGCGATTTTCGCATGCTTGGTGCTTTTATTAAAAATTCCACATCTCCAGCTTAAGTTTGTAAAAATTTCTCAAACTTGTTTTCTCATAACTTATTTTATCCTGTTTACATTATGAATAATGAAGTCTGATTTTAGTGCTCTGTTATGCTGAAATTCTTTTAAAAGCAATCCTTAATATCTCTAATGGAAATTTCCTTAAGTTGTAATTTTACGGAGGAGCACTTTTATGGATTTCTTTTGAACATGCTTTAATGGCTTTAATGAATGCCGCGAATGAGAATTCGGTGTCCCTGGAGATTTCGTTCTTGAAATCAAAAACTTGTTGCTGCCAGCCACTCGTCTGTTACCGGAGAAGATGCTTCAGTCTAATTAATATCTAGCGTCAGACAATTTGTTTGAGATATTAGGTTTACATTTTGTTTTACTTGAATGTGTTTTAATAAACGAAGCATTTTCCATTCAGTTTTATGTTAATTAATGCAATAAATTATTTTCTGGAAAGAATAGGGAGTGAAGTGTGCGTGCTTTGTAGAAAATTTTACTTCTATTGTGAAATAATTTTAGACTTCTTTAAAGGATTTTAATTGATTTGTTGATAGATGGAATAGTCGTTTTTTATGTTTCATTTGTGTCTCCTCTTCTTTATTAAGAATTTAATTGAAAAGTCTCATGCAACGGTAGCGAGTCGGGAAATATAAACACACGAACTCACGTACGTGGAAACTAGTGATGCGCTAAGGAAGGCAAAGTATGATAAAATGAACGATATTGATTCAGCGGCGCAGAGGATTTCAAAGTGGGATTTGGATTGAAAGTGGAACATTTTGATTGAATCCGAAAGATACCCAGTGTACAGATAAATGAAAATAGTGTTAAATAATTTTTGTTTTGTGTATCATGTTTTATATAAAGTATTTATTTATTTATTTATTTTTTGAGCGCAGCAGATGCCTAGATGTTTGATATACTGAGTGATTCAAATTAAAATTTTCCTGTTTGTAATGCTCTGGAGAAACAACCCGTGGACGTAAAGCATGTCCATATTTCGAGGATATTTAAGATCACGGTAATCTGATTGACGCAATAAAAAAGTTTAATTGCAAAAATGACCGTTAGATAAAATGTCGCGCTATGAGCATTGTTACGAACTGAATGTAAAACTGCACTATCAGTAAAGAAGACTACACATCATACGAAGCGTCATCATGTAAATCTATTAAGTAATGCAATACACACACGGAAACTTTTAATTACGCAGAGATGTCGATAACCCCGCGAACAGAACTCACGTAACTAACATAATAGCAAGCTTCTAGAATCTATGTTCAAAATTCCCATCGGGCTGCTAGAACAACTGATACCGTATCACAACATGAACAACACGCAAATGATCAGTAGAAATATTATGTGTGTGCGGCGTTATACAGGGTATCCGGTCTCAACGGTGTCCAATAGCTAATTCCTAAACCGTTAGTCATAGACATATAGTTCCAATTACAAAAATGTTTTAAATCAGGTAAAGAAATGTTTAAAAAGCGATTTGGGTCAATAAAAACATTTCTTAAAAAATTACGAAATTTAAATTTTTATACGGTCCCCCGGTCCTATAAGTTATATTTAGTAAAATTTTCCTTTTACACTGACAAGTAATACAAAAAAAGTTCCGTTAATCTACGATTAAAATTGACCGAGTAATAGCTGTTTAAAGTTGGAGCATATTTTTTGCTGCAAATTGGGGGTCATTCACAAATTTACTCGAAATATAATTTCGTCAGATATATTAAAAATGGTTGAGAGTAAAATTAACATTGCAATATAAATTTGAAATCTTTAATCATTCTGACATATTAAGGCAAAATATACAATTTGTAATAAACATTAAAATAAATTAAAAACAGAATTTTTGTTAAATAAAATGATGCTAAATTAACAGCCTCAATTCTTTACAAAATTATACGCATTTTTAAATATTATTAGATTGCACTAGCCTGCAAAATTTGGGTTATGTCATGTTTTTTAGCTTTTGATAATTGATTCTTATGTATTCTGTACCGCTGAATCCGAAATTGACCTTTATTTTAACCATCACATCAGGATTTTTCGCAAATTGCAAATTTCAAAGTTAAAATTGAATCTCCTACCCCATCTCTTCGGACCTTTCAGCTGTTTAGCTGTAAAAGCCCCAGGATAAGCAAAAAAATCGAATAAATTATTGAATAAAATAAAATAAAAATGTTTCACATATGTTTTATAGTATGAGATTTTCGCTATATTTTAACTTACGCATTTACGATTTGCAAAAAAATTGTAACGTGATGGTTAAAAATGAAGGTCATTTTCAGATTCAGTGCTAAAAAGTACGTAAAAATGAATTATCAAAAGTTAAAGAACACAACCGTCTCCTCTATTTATAGCATCCGATTTTTGTTTTTCTTTAAATTTGACAATTTATGATTTGCGAAATATCCTGACATGATGGTTAAAAATTATGGTAATTTTCGGATTCAGTGTTAAAAAATACATAAAAACTAAAAAACCCAACAATCACAGTCTTGTATTATCTATTCTAAAACTTTTTCTTAAACTTCTTGGCGGTAATCTATCCGAAATTTTTTGTGTTATCCTGTGAAATAAGTATAAGTGGTAACCGCCGAAAATCATAATAATATTAGATTGTTATCGGATGTGCGCCAGTATGTAAAATGTATTCTCGGTCGGATATTTGAAAGTGAGTTAAAGTTCGCGTACAAATTTTGAACTTGGAAAAACATGCATACGATCGTTGAAGTAACATAAAAACTTATAAAAATAACATAATTTTTGTTAAAAGAAATCATAAAATAAAGTGTCTCAAATCCTAACAAAATAAAACATATGTTATTTTAGCCAATCCGAAACTTAATAAATGTTACCTTAATCGTAATACTTGTACGATTTCTTTCAAAGCGCAGATACACGTGAAATAAGATCTTCGAATACTTTAAGCACTTGGTATGTGACCCCTCAAAGCCAAGCCGAACTCATTTGTTTTCAGAGCAGAAAAGTGGCATAAGTTATACATTTTTAAAGTTTCATAACTCGCTCAATTTTAGTGTTACGTGAATGGGACTTTTTTGTCTTACTTATCAGTGTAATAGGAAAATTTTACTAAATATAACTTATAGGACCGGGGGACCGTATAAAAATTTAAATTTCGTAATTTTTTAAGAAACGTTTTTATTGACTCGCATCGCTTTTAAAATATTTCTTTACCTGATTTAAAACATTTTTGTAATTGGAACTATATGTCTATGACTAACGGTTTAGGAATTAGCTATTGGACATCGTTGAGACCGGACATCCTGTATGTGTCTTCATGTGTCTTCCTCTTTCAGCAAACACCTTTAACTCTTGCGTACGACAAATTCAAATTCCTTGCTATGGCACGAGCATTGTTGAAATACACCAACGCGACGGAGTGCAGGACCATTTCGGCTTGTTTTATGTGGGAATTCCTTTGCGACATTAGTTTAAGAGAATCTTTGACATTTTTATCACCTCCCGTGAAAAAAAAATTCTTTTGATGATTTTGTTTTCTTTTCTTCGAAACTTTTGAAGCGCAGAGGAATAATATATGGCTCTGGCCACAGTATTTGCTCTATGCGCAGCTCTACACGTTCCACTCGATTCTCATTAAACAGCTCAACAACAGCGGTTGAAGCATTTTCAGCCACTTAAGAGATCCTATGTTTTCGTCCTCATAAACTTAAAAAAAAAATCTTCCTGTCTTCTAGAACCAAAGAATCATTCGACACAAACCACAAGGTGTTAGATAACATGTGAACAATGCCTTTTGTCTCCTGTATTCATAAAAAAGGATTTACAGGCATTTTCACTTTTTTGGTAGAAAATTTTAATAGAAAGGCATGTTTCTTCAAAACAAATCGTGTTCGTCGAAGAATGCTCCGAAAGATTTTGTACAAATCCCTCTGTCGGCGAATTTTGAAGCTAATTTTTATTGCATTAATCATTTCCCAAAGGTTTTCAATGTATATCTTCCAAATAGGAAGGCATTGCGACTATGGGTCTTCTCTCCAGACCAGGGACGGTGAACCCACGTGGCAGAAGGCCAATTGTCACCATTTATTCAGTAAGTATTCGTCGATTTATTTAATGAAAGAAATTCTGAGATTATATAAGGCAAAGAAAACTGTTAAGGAAAAATGGTGGCAATTAGCTTTCTGGCACTGGGTTCACCGTCTCTGCTCCAGACCGTTCCAAACAGGAAACATTAATAATTTGGATAGTCCTGTAGTCAGTTTTGCTAGGCGATATCGTCATCCATGTGGTATGTGTGCGTTATTCAATACAATGGGATACATGATACTATTATTGTGCTGGAATCTATTACTAATAGTAATAGGTTACTCGAAACTTCATATTAATTTTTGTGTATCGTCTAGCAACAGAATCACTCTAATCCTTTTTGCTGCTGATAGAATAATAATAATAAAATAATGCTTTGAAGACTATACCGATAATACACTCTAAATAAAAAGGAGTGACTGTTCACTCCAGAGGAGTGAATAGTCATTCTATCGCTGAGTCAAAATATGCCCAACCTCTTAAGAGTGACTATTCACTCTGAGCAAATGTGAAATTTTGGACTCTCTGAAAGAGTGAATAGTCACTCCTGGGAAGTGAATATTCACTCTAAACAGGGGTGGATAATCACTCTTTCGGAGGAGTGACTATTCACTCTTGCTAAAGGAGTGCGGTGTTTCACCCCTGGTAGGAGTGAATATTCACTCTTTCATAGAAGTGAATGTTCATTTTTTATGGAGTCAATTCTTATTTTATTTTGCTTTTATGGGCATTTTAAAAGAATCACATCTTTTACAGCATGCAATGAAAATACATACAAGCGTGGTAAAGATTGGAATAAAATATTTTATCAGCAATATTTATTTAATTCATAGTTTGTAATACTAATTGAACTTTTAAGGAAAAAATCAGTTAAAGTTACATATGAATTTAATTTAGATTACTGACAGAAATAAACTAATATATTTTATTCCAATTTTATCCTTTGTGTTTGCTTTTATTGCATACCCTATAAAAATATTACTTTTAAAGTTTTATAAATAACTTTTTAATAGGTGGATATTATATGTTTAACAATGTTTGATGTCATTTTAATTTTTGGTTTTAAATATAAATTCTTATCTTTTTACCGTACTTTTTCCGTAAATTATTGCTATTTTTGCAAAGTCCTATTGTTCTAAAATATTTTTCATTTTTTACTTAAAAACAATGCTTATCAATTGTTTGAATTCAATCGCAATTCAATCAACTGGAAAAAAACTTACATATTTTTTAAAAAATGAGTTCTAAGTATGATTTAAATATTAAGAATGTGTATTTTTTTCCGCTGTGATTTGCTTTTGATTTATTTAATATGATCATGTAGTCTAAATTTTAAGTTCTCTGGAATATGTATATATATGTCTTTTAAACATATTACTTAAACCTTAACTTAATCATGATTTCTAATTTTGGCCCATTATTGTTGAAAACAATACATATTAATCAAACGACACGGTAAGTCATATTTAATTTAAATTTTTTATTCCCGTAGATATTGTATTTTGGGAATATGAGCAAAATAGATTTGATATGTTTTATAGGAAAAGATTGACCTAGGAAATAGAAAAAAATAAATATAAAAATAAACACATTACATTTATTTGTATCTGTATGAATTTTAATAAAAATAAAGTGAATGACTGCATATAAAAGTTCTTATTGTTTGAAAAACATTTTAATGTAAAAAAGTAGTTATTAATCTCTTTAAAAAAATATTCAGTCCTAAATCATGTAAGAAAATATGAACTTTTTAAAAAATATACTAAATCTGTCTTATCGATAAACTTCAAAACAGGCATAAAAAACATTTTATTTCAATGCTTAAATATCATGTTTTATTTTTTAGTGCCAAAAATTACGTGCATCAAAAACGTAGAAAATGCGTTTAAATTGAAGGAAATTTAATAACTGATGCAGAATGTCTATAATTATTATTATTTTTTTTATATTACTCAGTCTCGAAATTCTAAAATCATAACCCGCAGAAAAATGTTTAGATACAATTAAAAAAAATTAATATACAGGAAAACATCCCTAAAACGACCACGTACTGTTCCAATAAAAATTGGTCTCTCCGAGAGGTGGTCTCTTAATGGAGGTCATGTTTAAATCTAGATTTTAATTGTTGAAAAATGGTAACAATGTTACTTAAATTTATTTTTCACACTAGGAAAAAATATAGAAATTTAAGTTTCAAAATAAAAGTTAAGTACATAAGTTAATTACTGCAGAGTTTAAAAAATGAACACATTGAGCTTTGCTTTAATTTTACAGTTTTATATTTTATAATTTTTATTTCCGAGTCCTTTCAAAGTTCAGTAAATAAATGCATTTTTTTGTGGACGGGAACAAATAATGACGATTTCATTACTTTATCTATTTCTTTGAGAGTTTTCGGACACAACAGGGCAGAGGAGTTTATTAACCGTCTGTCTTAATTTGTTATCAGAGTTAAATTCATTGCCTAAAAAGGCACAAAGGGGTTTAAACACTTAAAAGTTACCGGGATTAAAAAAAATCTGAACTTAGTTTAGAAGTTTGATGAATAATGCACTCTCCGGAATTATTTTTTTAATAAAACCTTCTTCAAGCGACCAGGAAAAAACGGAATTTATTTTATTTTCTTCAAAGAAATCGGTCTCTCATGGAGGGGGTTCAACAGGGATGGTCTCTGAATGGAGGTCAAATTAGTATTGAGCCTATGGGAATAAATTTCGTTCCATGAAAAAATGGTCGTTGAGGGAGGTGGTCGCCTAATAGAGTTGGTCGCACAGGAAGGTTTCACTGTACCAACCTTTTCGTAATATCATAAACATCAAATATCATATTTAACTCCGAAACAATAATAAATACTCCTAACTGTATATAATACGAAATCAAAATTAAACCAAAAAAAAAAAAAAAAAAAAACTCATAGAACGGCAAATAATTAATGTTTTCGAATGACGTGTCTCCTACGATTGAGAAAATCTATCTTCTCTTATGAGTCAGTCACCCTTTCAAACGAAAGATATAAAACTTCTTTATTTTGGTCGTTGGTAAAAGTTTTATAATTGCAAACACAGCATTGAAAGGGAATAAAAAAATATTTTCACTCATTTTTTTTTAAATTCACATTTCCCGAACTAATGAAGTTTGGATTATTTTCTTGCTAAGTATTGTGAGCTTAGAGGTCTGCACGGGCCGAAATTTCCAAGGACACGGCCCCCGACTCGTAGAAAAAAAATTCGGCCCGGCCCGTAGAAAAAAATTTGGTCCGGCCCGGTAAAAAACTTAAAAGTTCTGCCCGAGCCCGGCCCGGAAAAAAGTTAAAATCTCGGCCCGAGTGAATTTCAACAGAACATTGATTTTTTATTTTTTTGAAGTGTTAAAAATCTGGAAAATGCTATACAGTAAGATGGAATTGTATAGAAAAGGAAAAAAAAAAATGCGTTATAGACAAGTTCCCTTCTTAGCGAGTGTAAATGTATTATATATTCTTTTCTTACGTATTAGTATATTAATTATGCATGGATCAATACGTTAGTGAGTTTAAAACTGGGTTCCGTCATACGCAGGTTCTTTTCACACGTTTTACTATGTTTTAATTTAGCTATATTTTAATAAGCGCAGAAATCTAGTGTTCTTTAAAAATAATAAATTTTAATGTTTAAGGGTTGAATAATGACGATTTAAAAATGTATGCATTTTTTGCAAACATTTTTGGGCCAGACCTAATTTTACTGACCCTTGAATAGACCAGGCCACGGTGAGACAATGATTTTCATACGGGCTGGGTCAAAATTAGGACTGAAAATTTTGGGTCGTGAAGACTCGGAATGAACCAGCCCCGGCTTTGTACAGAAAAAATAAGCTAGACCCGGCCCGAGCCTTCAGAAAAAAGTGTGGCCCGGGACCGGCCCGAGTTCCGTGAGTGAAAATCGGCCCGAGCACGAGCCGGCCCGTGCAGATCTCTAGTGCGTATTCAATTGTTAAAAGAATTATATTTCAAGCCTCTACATGAAGAAATATAACAGACAATCACTTTTGAACACTCTAACGATCAATCTTTTTCTATACAACATACAACTATTTAGTGCATAATCTTAACATATCTACACGAATAAATGGTTAAAATTAAATAAGACTTACCTTTATTTTATGTATTCCATTAAGAATAATTTTAATGATATCCTTATCTGTTAATCCTAAGATGGCGGACCAGACGAAAATGTGATCATTTTACTTATCTTACGAGGGCGCTGTCGCCTTGCTGTTCTGATTGGCTAATAAGCAATACATACGCAAGCCACTCTTTCGGGAGTGACAACTTCGCTCTCGATAGCGGAGTGAGATATTGCACTCCTTTCTAGAGAGTGGGAAATTCCACTCTTTAAGGAGTGTATTTTTACAAAATTTACTCCAAAAAGAGTGAAAAGTCCTGTCACTCTTTCAAAGAGTGAGCTTTTCACTCCTTCCAGTTTTAGAGTGTACTAAAAACTTGTACAAATATTTACTTCGTTAATGATTACTTAAGATACCTTGATATGCATGAAAGGTAATGCTAATAGCAGTTGAAGGAAGCATTAGAGTCTCTTGGTCTTACGCTAGGATTAATTGTTTGAAAAAGAACAAAAACAAATCTATGCTGAAATAACTAAATTATTATAAATTTAGAAACAACGTTAAAAACGCCAGAATGTGTAAACTATGAGCAGATTAGTTTTGGTAGCATTCAGCATACCATCCTCATGCAAAGATTAACGGAAACTTGCTCAATTATATAAATTGAGCAAATTATATAAATTGCAAAGTTTCCGTTAATCTTTGCACTGGGGACGGTACACTAAATGCTACCAAAACTAGTCTGCTCATACTTTACATATTCTGGCGTTTTTTAACGTTGTTTCTAAATTTATATTATACTGCGCCAAGCATCATCTTAATAATTAACTAAACTTACTTATTTTCTGACCTATTTCATTTCGTAGATGAATATAATATAGAATATTGCTGCTAATGGAAATTTTATTCGTCACACTTATAGCAAATAAAAAAAAAATAAAAAATTTCCCTTTTGACATTTTTGAAGACAAGACTAGTTAAGTATTTATCATGTAAGCTTATATAAACTGAAGTATAAGATTACACGATAAGTTGGTTGCGTCCGTAATTCACCAAACCTCTCTAGTGATGAGGCTATTGCTTACTAATTTGAAGGTGCCTGTTTTGAGATTTAAATGTAAATTCGATGGTATTCTATTAAATATTATTATATTCTATTATACTCTATTTAAATTTAAATGTACAGTCGTGGAAAAAAAAAAAGTAAACACCTCCTACTAACTCCTCAACAAATTATCGTAGAAGAAAGTTACTGGTACCGAACGATTGGAAATAAAGTCTACTTTTAAATGATGTATATAAAATTTACTTAGGGGGCCATCTACATATTAAAACGAATCCAAACTTCATTTTTTTCAATGACAATACCCAATTTTAACGAGATATTTCAAATCTTCGGTTCAAACAATGCCTAGACACCGAATTTCAATATGATAATTGAATTTCACCGAATTTCAATTGATAAGTTTTTGAATTATAAACATTCAAAATTTAGTGCTTCTAATGTTGAATTACATTTTCATGTTTTTATTTATATCTCCAGAAATTATGCTCCTAATGTGCTAATTTTTTGTATAGCAATAATACTAATATACCCAAACATAAATACACTGAATTTGCAATTTTTATAATTTTATGATATGAATTATGAAATTAATATTCGAAAAAATTATGAAGGGCAACCTACAATTTTTTTTATGGATTTAGATTTATTAAATCCTGCTTTATGGAAATCCAAAGTTTCACATTTTTCTTCCAAATAGTTTTCAAATTATGCGTAAAAAACGGCAAAATGGAGGTTTAAGGGGCCGTCTATAATAGAAGTAACTAGATATTTTGAAATTTCTTCTGCTGCCCTGTAATCTAGCAGGCTTCATTGAATCCTTAAGGTGCCTTGATCTAGATGGGGGCTCTCTCGGTTATCTATCGAGTTCGGAACTTCAATTTGGATACAGCTATTAAAATACGCTCGTTTTAAAATAATTAATTTCTCAGAAACTTATGGTACGAATTACATAAAAATTTGTTTTTAGGCTAATTGAAGGGTGTAGAGTTCATTTATGCTGTCAGAATTGTGTACTTCTATTGAAAAAAACAAAGTTATGGTTCTTTTTAATATGTATATGACCCCCTAAGCAAGTTTTATCTATATCATTTAAAAGTAGACTTTATTTCCAATCGTTCGGTACCAGTAACTTTCTTCTATCATAATTTGTTGAGGAGTTAGTAGGGGGTGTTTACTTTTTTTTCCCCCACGACTGTACATTAGAGATTCAGAAACCATTTAAGCTAAAGGTTCAACCTAATTAGTTTTCGCGTGCATTAAATACGACTGTAACACCACAAAACAAGCAAACAACCTAATTTCCTAACGACAGCTCTTGGCAGTACTACCTAATATTATCCCTCCAACGCCGATAAGTAAACTTATATATATATATTTTTTCAAATTCATGGATTGTATTGTATGGTTTTCCCTAAATTAAAAAGTAATAAAAGACAAATTTTATCAAAAAGCGCATGTACGGATGATAATTTGGACTGTCACTTATGGATGGCACACAAATTCAAGAACGTATCACAACAGCAAAAAAATAATCAAACATCTGAAATCTTATAAATATCAATTTAACATTTACTTAACTTTAACATTCAGGCAATAAAATAAAATATGAGACTTACTGCTTTTTTGACATTCTTATCCCAAAAAAGAAGACCAATTCACGTGCTTTCTTGTTTGGAGGAGGTATACAATTTTGGAAGGTTATAGTATGATATCAGCAATTCCAAGAGACATGGGACTACTTTCTTCGATTAGGTAAACTTTTCTAGATCCCCATAAAAGCACCACGGTACATATTAATTTAAAATCTAAGCCTAGCAAAGGTCCTTTCAAACACGCGCCACTTGGAAGTGACAATGGGCGTTGGCGGGTTAAGTAGTTAACATTTTTTTTTTTTTTTTTTTTTTTTTTTTTTTTTTTTTTTATGTTTGCTAATGTACATATTTTTCATACTTTATAAGTTATAGTTATATTACATTTGAAAAAATTCTCAATTCAAATTACAGAAAGAGTTCCATTTTTTTTCCTTCGAGCACGAAATCAGCTGTTGTTCTTAAGTAGATTTATTTATCTATCTATTTTTTTATATTAAACTTAGAAAAAATATCGTTATGAAGTAGAACTCATTACATTTGAATACTACTTAAATACAGTTCCACTTTAAATACGGTTAAAGTTAAGCAGAGAGGAGTCATTCGCATGATTTTATGTTTCTTGTTCGTACAAAATTTTGAATTCTAACTTAGTGCTAATTTTAAAATGGTTCGCGAATGTTCCCTTACGGCTGATCTCAAATTATCTCATGAATAATGATCTAGCTGTCTTTTGTTTTTGCCTCTTCTGTTAAAATTCTTTTAAGGCTACCTTATGCATTCCTCTAATGGAAATTCTTAAAGCCTTAGAGTCTTCATTGTCGTTTATTTAAATACTTTAAGAATTTCTTTTTTAATCCTTCCATACGTGGAATTCTTAATGAACGGCACAATTAAGGGACTAGAACACGCTAAGTGTTTTTATTTTAAAAATTAAAAATTTATTTCAGCTGCAAAACAAAATAGATAAACTGGGAAATACACGGCTTAATTTTAGTGCTTATGATTACGTATATAACTCATTGAGCTCTCGTAAATAAAACTTCTTAAACTTCGTATGAAAAGTGTAAGGTTTTATAATTTTATCGTTAGTGATGGATTTGGCTCGGGCGTGATCAATAAAATATTCCAGTACTCCAAAATATGGGAAAGCAAAAAGGGGCGCAATTGACAAGAAGACTCGAGTATGAATAGATGAAAATACTTTAATTCTCCAGGTTCACATAATAACGCACAGGCACACATACAGAAAAACACAAGCTTGTTGCTTAACGGCTGCCGGTGGTAGTTGCACCCGGGATAGTTGTGTATATTTCCAGCACTGCATGTTGATAGATAGAGCGGTCAGACCATAGCCCTCTGAATGCTAGCCGTACGTGCTGACACAAAAATGGCCGTTGTCGTAGGTGGAATTTTTTTTCCTGCGTTCGTGCGGTCCCTTGAATTTGAATACCAGTATTTTTTTTATTGTTTTAAATTTTATTTATTTTTTTTTTATTTTTTAAGTATTCATCGCCTTCTTTTTCTGTGATTAAATAACTTGAAAATTATTTTTAGAAAAAACTGGTATTCAGATGCAAGGGACTGTACAAACGCTGAAAAAATATTAGTCTGTGACAGCCGCAATTTTTGTGTCAGTGCGCAGGGCATTCAGCGGGCTATGCTCTAACCGCTCTATCTATCAACATGCTGTGTTGGACATATATACAACTATCCCGCGTTCCACTGTCATTAAGAGGACTGCGATCAAAGAAGAAATGATCAAACTTATACTTCTCAAATTCTTTCCTTTGGCTTATTTAATTTGGCTAGAACATGTGAATGAGAAGTTATTCGTTAGGTATTAACATAAGAAGACTTTTGGATTTATAAGGAAAATTATGGTTAGTTAGTAACACTGAAAGTAGTGGTGTACCGAGTAGTACTTTGGCCGAGTAGCCGAGTACCGAGTACTCGGCCACTGACTACTCGGCCGAGTACCGAGTACCGAATACCGAGTAGTTGTGTAATAAGGGAAAAAACGCTGATAAGCACATAATGTGAGCTTAGGTGTACATATGTGTGTACATATATATAAATATGCCTGTGTACATGTATATATATACCTGTGTGCACATATATAGTATATATAAATTAACTAATTAAATTTGAAATTTATTTGTGCACCTTTTAAAGACAATTTTTGACAATTCAAAACAGTAGCAAAAAAAAGGAGAATTGACACATAACAAGTACGATTATTACCCAATATAAAATTAAAACATTCTTCAACCCTCCAGTTTATTCCGATACATGAAATCTGTCTATCAAAAATAAAAATGATTATTGGTTACTGTAACAATTCATTGAATAATGCAAAACATTTCATATTTATTTTGTAACTGTACCTTATTTTCTTTTGATTAAAAATAAAAAAGAGAAAAATACAAAGAGAAGTACAAAAGGCGTAACAGTCTTTCTTAACAGAAGACTTAGGTAAAACTGCACTGCATTTGTTTGGGGGGGGGGGGGGGGGAATTTCCGATTATGTGCAACCTTGCAAAAAAACTCTTATGTGCACCTTCAACCACTGTTTATTCTGAACGTATATTTTCAGAGTCAGGCCAAATTTATAGTAGTAAAAGAAATGTCCTGTCTACTGATAATGTTTGGTGTTTTTGCACCATAATTTGAAATATAATAAATTTAATTATTAATTTTTTATTACATTTATTGTATTTTCAGTTTCTTTATCCAAAATAATAGTATTTTCTGTTTTCCAAATATTTAAAAAGAATTTATTTTTATTTGTATAAATGTGAAACTAAATTTTAATCTGGAATTATTTTATGAGGATTTTTGTTCTTAACTTTTTCTATATTTTGTAGACATAGTGTTAAATACCGAGTAAATAGTTTTATGAATTATTGCATTGATATTCGAATAACTTTTTACAGATCAGTTTTAATTTCATATGCTTAAAAAATGAAATTCTTACAACTACTCGGTATTGGCCGAGTACTCGGCCAAAATTTCACCGAGTACCGAGTACTCGGCAAACTAGCCGAGTAGGCCGAGTACCGAGTATTTACCGAGTACTCGGTACGGCTCTAACTGAAAGCATGCCAAGATAGTCCAAGAGCCGACAGCACAAAAACCTATATTATCAAGCACAAGAAAAAAAACCGATATTTTATGAAAGAGTAGAAGTAGGGGAATCTAATGATCCATGTCTGCCGGAAGTGAAGTGGTGCATAAGGAAAAAATTAATACCACTAGTGGTTGTCTCGTAGGTTTATGATTGTGTTTGTCCTACAAACAAAGATGTGAAAACATGCAGGACTGGGAGCAGGAAAACACAATGCTAAACCTACGAGTCAACCACTGGTGGTACAGTCGAACCTCTATTTAACGAAGTCACTAAATCCCGAAAAAAAATTCGCTATATGGAAAATTCGTTAAATAGAGATTCACCTTTTAAAATACTATAAAGTTCATAAAACAGATTTTAAATTCATAAACAATAAATATTTTTACTAAAAGTAATTAATCACATTTTTTTTAATAAATTATATCGATTTGTTTTATTTGTTTTACCCACCAATATCCACCATCAGTTCATTTTTTCTATGTGTTTAAATCTTTGAAATCTGCAAATAAAACAAAACATTGTCCGGGAATACACTGTATTTTCTGTTTAAAGTAAATAGTTTTACATTAAAATTAACGAATTTTAATGACCTAATCGTATTTATTATTATTATAACAAATAATTTTAACCATACATTAACATATGCGTGCTTAAATTTAGTTTCTGTAAAACTCTGTTAATTTTGTCCGAGTTTTTTCTTTTAAAAAGTGCTTTCTCTCATAATATGTCTCGCATCTTTGCAATGCACCAAACACCCCTTCATGCGTATTATCTTCTATAATCCGCGTCGAATTTTTTCAAATGATTTTAGCATTTCATCATACGAAGTTTTGTTAATTCCTGCATCATGATCATTTCCATCATCATGATATTCGTCTTCGTAGCTAGTGTATTGTTTTTATTTTTCACACTGTCGAAAATATCCAATTCGGATAGTGTTTACGATGTCTAAATTTCAGAATTAATTGAAATACAATAATCAATCAGGACATCGTGGTTAATTTCTTCTTTTTTTCTCATCTGTATCCACATTTTTTAAAGATACTCTAAGGGATTATCGTCTTCGTCCTGCGTACTTACCGAATTATCACTGCTGGCGAAGAAGGTGCCTGGTAAAACCAGTTCAAGGCCAACATCGTAAAATGTGTTTAAAGAAAGAATAAGTTTGAAATGTCCAGAAGTATTTTTAGAAATGGGGAGAAAAAAAATTTAGATCACAAGAAAAAGTTCGTTAAATAGAGTATGCAGTTCGCTATTTGGAGGTTATTTTACGAAGAAATTCGCAAAATGTTCTTGGTTCCAAGAAAAGTTCGCAAAATAGAGGTTCGATAAATAGAGGTCCGACTGTATTAATTTTTGGCTTATGCGCCACTTCACTTCCGGCAGACATGGATCATTCGATTCCCCTGCTTCTACTCTTCCATAAAATGAAGGTTTTTTTTTCTTGTGCTTGATAACATAGGTTTTTGTTCTGCCGGCTCTTGGACTAAGATTACGTTGGGATAATTTTGGAAACCCGAAGAGAAATACATAGATCAGCTAAATAAAAGGAGGGCTACTGCTTAGTCATTATAGGATTCACAGAGAAACAAATGAATAAATGACAATTTGTAACAGACTCGTTAAAAAAAAAAAAAGCAAATAAACCTCTATAGCTGGCATACTTCTTTTATTTTTATCTGATTTAGGCGGTTGATCTCGCGTGATGACTAAAGATTAGAATTTGCCCTTTAATGATACAAATAGCTTAATTATTTCTTTCAAGGGGAAAACATAGAATTTAAATAAAGTTTAAAAGAAATTAAACAATAAACTATATGTAAATATATATATATATATATATATATATATATATATATATATTAAATTTAAAAAATCAAAAAACCCGACTGCGTAAAAAGCGAACTAATTAATTATTTCTCATCAATATGAAACTATTTTTTATATTACTTATCTTTATTTTTTATTTACTTGTATTGATGACTTTTAAGTTGTGTTTAATTATTAATTCCTATCTACAAACACTGTTTTGATGAGGCCTATAGATGTCTATTATGAAGGTTAGAGTTACAGTAAAGGTAGAGATCCAAAGTACACAACTTCCAGGTTGTGTAATATTTAAACGGAGCTTCTGACTGCAAAATGGTCAATGAAACATCGTCTTCATTTTGAAAGACCTATCCAATGATATGGCTCTCAATAGGGTAACGTAAAAAAAAATTTTCGTCTCTACCGCCATTTTGTAGTTTACGGCCGCCATTTTGAATTTATAAAAACAAAACCTATCCTATAACCATCGGATGGTTAAGACGAATCGATAGAGACCTCATTCATTAAAATCCATCCAGCCGTTGGGATGTTTCGAGGGTATAAAGAAATCCACATTACACAGATACGCATGAAACACATAACCCCTCTTTTCAGTCGGGTAATAATGAAGGAAAAGGGGTAATTTAAAACATATGTGATTTCATATCACAATGTTGTAAAAATTATTAGGATTTTGCCTCAGCACCGATTAATGGTGAGTACAATATTATTATCTGTTTCCAGATTGAAATCACTCGGATAATTAGCAATAAAACAACGGCCTTTGGTTTTGTTTTTTCCTAAACTTTATATTCCAAGTTAACCTTCAGCACAATTCCAGATCCGAAGATTTTTACCCTAAGACCTAACCAGTTCTAAACCTGAAATGAAGAAAAATTATTGCTTATTTGATGAAAGTGTTTAAATGATTACTTATCACAAAATATAGTGAATCGGATGCATCACGTTAATTTTCAAATATGTTTCTCCAACATTAAATAAATTTCAAAGGAGTTCAACTCTATTTTAATACTTATTTCTTAATCGAAACATCTATAAAAAAATTTATCTATCCATTATTCTGATTAAAATGTAACCTTTTAAAATCATATAATGCAAACGAGATTCTTTTTCACTTTGTATTTAGATGAGTAAAATTTCTGATTTCTTGTTTGTTTCTTTGCATATTTGAGCGGGTGGGTGGATGGACGTGCTCACTTAATCATCATAATTAAACAATCTTTTCAATTTTCTCTACTTTCATCTAATTTTATTGATTTCTCTACATAAGCTTATTTCGATCACCTGTTAATGATAGCTGAAAATGCAGTGAAAAATTATTGCTACCATCAATGTACTGTGCACATAAGAAAATGCAACGCAGCTGAATATTCTGTACGCTCAGTAAACAAATAAATAAATAAATAAAAAAGAAAGATGCTTCCAATTTCCCGAATTGGCAATTATGGTTACCAGATTTATCCATGATAAAAGCCAGATTTTTATTGACACTAGTTTCTTAGTCCACTAAACAATGTTGAATGTAAGGATCAACCGAAACAGGTTTTTAAGACCGAAACCGAATATTGGTAATACTCTTATTTTCAGCCGAAAACGAAAATGTTCAAGTGTTTTAAAATAATTAATACATGCATAAATATACACATTATTAATTAATTATACGTGTTTATTAAATATACATATTTATTAATTATACGTGTTTATTAAATACGCATAATTATTATTAATTATACCTATGGCCCAATTTGGCTCTCTGTGTCTCTGACCAAAACGTTTTGTTTTCATATAAAAAAAAATTTAATTAATTCATCAAAGACACAGGATGATTTTCTAATTATATGAATTTCATCTAATCAGAAAATGTTTTAGGTATAGATACATCGACTTACCTTTTATAATGATTTTTGTAAATGGTCATCTGTCGTACTAGAACTTTCTCAAATAATATTCAAAACACTTCTGTTGTTTCAAACTTGATTTTTTCTATTGCTGTTAAGTCTGCACATTTTAATGAGCACATCAAAAGCGTCTTTAAAGTTTAGTCATATATGCATTACTTGCTTTATAATTTGCACCCACGTCTCGAGTCAGTCATGACTGATAATTATAAATAGTGAAGTTCGTGACAATAAATTGTGTTTCATTTGAGACGATACAGCTCAAATCAATGAGTAATGTTGAAATTTTCTGAAAGAAGAAACGAGATTTTTAGAATGCAGATAGTTTCGGTCCGATCAAATTTTCGGCAGCATTTTCGCCGAAAGCGAGTTTTCAGATTTTGAGACAGAAACGAAACCGAATTTTCATTCAATCTCTAGTTGAATGTGCCAGTGATGTTTTCTTTAAGGAATATTCGTCAAAAGCAATTTTTTATTAGTATTTGTTATTAATATTTTTCAGCAACATTTGTATTCCCTTATTCTATCAACGCGGAAAATTAATTGTAAGAAACAAGTCAAAATATCCAAAAAATCATTAATGGTCAAAAAAATTTTAGTAATGGAATGCCCACAAAAATAAATGTTTGTATTGTAATCTAAAGTAAGAAAAATAAAAACATCAAAACTTAAGATAAAAATATACTAAATAAAAATTTTAGAATGTGGATACTCTTAATTTAAAATAATTTTAAGCTTACCTAACAGCAAGACAATAAAACGAAAGTCAGTGTTGATAATCCACAAATGACTGAGGAAAAAAAAAAAATCCATAAAACAGAAAAATGCATACATAGGTGGAAGCGCACATATGATTTTACTTTCCGAATATATCATGTAAGGAAAGTATTGTAATCATGACGTGTGTGTGTGTGTGATAGAGAGATTGAACACCATAACGGCCAAACGGTACTTCCGATTGAACTTCCATTTGGCGGATATGCTATAGAACTTTGTCGGAAGAACTGTATATAGATTTTCGTAAAAATCGGCCGACTCATTAGGTATTGAATCCGTTTTAACTATTTTCAAACCATTTTGCGACAGATTCTATTGGGTTCACAAAGGAAATATGGCATAATAAAAGTGATAAATAGTGCGGCGATGTAATCAAGCACAGGATTGTCGCTGGATTTTGACCAACATTAGCGATTTGGCGAATAAGAAATAAAAAACAGTAACCAAATTATAAAAAAGGTTAGCAAAATAAATTCGGCGTAAAACACTGAAAAATGTATAGTTAACCCCTTATTGTATCCTTTTTTTTTTTTTTTTCAATATGTTCTAAAATAACCCAATTTTTTATAATTGCTTATAAAATAGAAATTCGAATATCCGATACAGAAATTATTAAAAATAATTACATTCTTAATGTCTCCTAAATGTGTAAATGCTTCAGACATTCTTTTAGCAGTCTAAATGAAAATTCAAAACAGCTATCGTTGATGTACCATTGTGAAAATAGACACTAAAAATTGCTAATGAGATTTAGATTTTAACTAATAGAAAAAATTGACCGGTAAATGATACTTTGCATACAACTCATAAATAGTATGGTAAATGGCTAATTTCAACGTCGCATTCCAGCAAAACTTTACTCTATTTGGCTTTTGATGTGAGTAATTTTGTTTGTGTTTTTACTGGCGCGACTTCGGCGCATAAATAGTGACTAACTGACAATAGAGAAATACCTATCACATAATCCTTTCGGTGTCTTTGGCTGTTTCTGAACTGAATTGGTGTTGAGTCAGTATCTCTATAAATACAGTAATGTAAATAGCATGGTGTGACTGAGCATGAAAAACAACATTAATCATTCAGTAACGAGTATAAGAATCTCGATTATATTGGCACATACACACACAAGAAAAAAGAGCAGAAATTGAGCACTCGCAATTTGGCGAGTCTGATTCTTCGTTTACTCGCCAAAGGAAGCAATTTGTCGCGATTTGGCGCAATGGCGAGCGGCAGCGAGAACCCTGATCAAGCATTAGTAGCGCAGAGGTTAAATAACTAAAATAAGTATAGTATACAGAGTACCCATAAATTATTATCTGGGTTCTGTTACCTCATTTTTGATTTAACTTTTAACCCTTAATTCTCGCTCCCGTGATATTCACGAGCTGTGTCTTTTATTCAGAATGTTTGATTCCCACCAGTTTTATAAAATAGTGTAATTGACTTTATTGTGGTATCATTTTACCTGTCATTAAATAAGGTGAATATTTCTTTCTCAAAAAAGTGGTGCCAATAAGCAATATGAATTTTTAAACCGTAATTTAATGCGACCGTTAAAAGGGTTAAAAAGAATCAAATAATAATTAATATTAAAAATTTATCAAAGTTATTAATGAATCATGTATATCTATCTTCTATCTATCTAACTTTATGCTCATAATTCATTAATAGTTTTGTGATAAATTTGATAAAATTTTAATATTATTATATGTTTATAATCGTTATTTGATTACAGTCGAACCTCGTTATCCCGACACTCTAATGACCTGAAAAATGTGTCGTCATAAGCGAAGTGTCGCGGTAACCGGAGTTGAAGAAAAGTATGTTTATAAAAAGCTGTATTTTTAATTAATTTAAGAAAATTTTAAATTCATATCTGTTCTTGCAGTTTTAAGCAATAAAACATTATGTTTAAACAAAATAAACACAAAACAAAATGGAAAAGAATAAAAATCAGATTTATGATGACTTGTTTTTTTATTGTTACATGAAATATTGAGGAATTAAGATCTGCTTATCCCTAGATGTGCTTCCTACAATTCTCTTTTGAATATTATACAATGAATAGTAATCAATATTCGTAGTTTCAGAAATTAATGTTAGATAATTTCTACTCATTTCAATGCAATGTGCAATGCTTCGGTTTTAGTCGGATGAAAAACGCCGTGTAACCACAAGAAAGCGCCGCCTGACCGGTACAAAAAGACCGCGAGTAGACTGATACGTCTATCTGGACCTTAAGTGGGTCATTCATACTGTGTGGGTTTATTTATTCAGATAAAGGATTGAAGTAAATTTTATCATTTACCTCAATGGGTATTTTAGACACTTTTGTGAAAAGTTTGGTTGAGACATCAATTAAATCTTAATTTCCGTGCTTATAAGATGGATTAGGAAAAATGGACAATTTTCTTAAACCGTCGGGAAATCCGGAGTTGAAAGTTATCCTACGACGTAAAATTCAGAGTTTATTTTCATTAAAATCATATACAGAAAATCGGAACTTTGAAAAACTGACGTGATAAGCGGGGTGACGTGGAAACCGGGTGTCGGGATAACGAGGTCCGACATTAATAACATTTTGAGTTGCAACTTTACGCATATGTAACTGTTTCTGTTATTTAAAAAAAAAAAGCTTTTGAGTTATACTTTACGAATATGTAATAATATTCTTCGCCATGTTCTTAAATCAAAATTTATAAGGTAAGGGAGACTCCGACAATAATTTAAGGACATCCTTTGTGTCAATAGAATGTGTACGTTAATTGGTGCTTTTCAACTGCATACGATTTGAGTCTTTTATTTTGACGCAATCTCCATCACGCCCTTCAGAAGAAGTGGTGTGTATTTTCATTTAATATTGATCTTCCAGGATCATCGACTGTTTCGAAGTTCGGTGAACACGTGCGTTGTATGAGTCACGCTTATGAATCGAATAGTGGTGTGCTCCTATTTTTTCCACGAGAGTTCGAATTTCAAAAGCGGAACTGTTGAAAAATCAAGCGCGCTGCTTTTCTTCTTTTTCCGTAGATTTCTTAAAAGTAAGGATCGATCGAAACAGGTTTTTAAAACCGAAACCGAATTTCGGCAATATTCCAATTTTCGGCTGAAAACGAAAACAAAAATGTCCAAAAAATTTTATTTAAGTAATTAGTACATACATAAATATACATAATTATTAATTACTGTACGTTTGGCCCAAGCAGAGTTGGGCAAATTTGTAATTCCAATTATCTGCCTGTAATTACAATTTAATTGTATGTAATTAGTTATAGTTAAAATTACATGCCGTAAAAAATTCTTGCAGCACTGTAACCGGAACCGCCCCCATCCCATTATTTGCAAAATTTCTGTGTTTGAATGTATGTAACTATAATCAATTACACGCAATTAACCTGTAATTAGTTTGCGGATAATTGAGATTACAAATTTGCTCAACTCTGGGCCAAATGATTTATATTTGACCCAGAATATATGAGTTTTATCTAATTAAAAAATATTTTAGGTATACATAATCTCGATTTATCTTTTATAAAGATTTTTAAATGATTATCTGTTCTACCAGAACTTTCTCAAAGAGCATTGGAAGCACTTCTGCGGTTTCAAACTAAAAAATGTTCTGGGGTCATTCCATGGTAAATTACGTTACATTTAGGACAATTTACTGCAGTAATTTTTGTAATATGACACCAAAAAATATTCAAATGTAAAGTTGACATGATTTGCTATTTAAACTTATCCAAAGGTCAATTTGGATAAAAATTACTTAAAAAATGAGAATGAAAATTACATTTTTTATGGTAACTTACGTTTCTTTTTCAGTAATTTCAGTTACCGCAATAAATATAACTGCCAGATTTCAAGAAATTACACTAAAATTAGGTAATTTCCATCTAAATTGAGGTTTGAATAGGTTAACAAATAATGTCAACTTTACATTTTTAATATATTTTTGTTGTTATATTACTAAAATTACTGAAGTAAATTGTTCTAAATGTAACGTAAGTTACCATGGAATGACCCTCTGTTACTATTAAGTCTGCAGCTTTTAATGAGCTCGTGAAAAGATTCTTCAAAGTTAAGTCATATATGCAATTTTTGCTTTATAATTTGCACTCACGTCTTGAGTCACTCCTGACTGTTAATTATAAAGAGTGACGTTCATAGCAATAAATAAAAGATGTCTCATTGGAGACGTTACATCTCAAATCAATGAGTAAGGTTGATAATTCCCGAAGGAAGAAACGAGATTTTTGGAATACAGATAGTTTCTGCCTAGTTTTGGTACGGCCGAATTTTCGCCGAAACTCAGATTTTGTGTCGAAAAGGAAACCGAATTTTCGGTTGATCTCTACTTAAAAGCGTCTGTCCTATATTAGTGAGAGATCAACGCGGTTGATGTAATAATGCCCATCTCTAGTGACCAACAGATAAAAAAAAAAATCTATACAAATTTTCAATAAAGTGCTCTGTAAAAAACGACAAATGTTTCTTAATCTGTGAAAATGTTGTATAAACACGAAAGAAAATATATACAATCATCTCTTCTGAGTTACCCAGGTCCCTTATTTTTAGAAATCTCATTTTATATATATATATATATATATAATAAAGATGAAATCACAAATATATGAACAAATGGTAAAATTCTAAAGATGAACACGATATGAACATAGGAAACCAGTATGCAAAATAGGAAACTATTAAAAACCCACAGAATCATCAGAGTTGCTTGTTCGTAATTCATAGTGAAGATACGTTATTTCATCCAGTTTTGTCGGCATTAAGCCTAAAATGACAAAATTTAGCACCTAATAGCGCATCATAAAAGAAAATAAAATAAAATACCAAGAGATCTAAAGAAAGATACACCTCACGCAGGATATTAAAAATTATAAGAGCACAATACCTCAATTACATACAAGGATCCAAAACATTATAAAGTTGACTCACAATGTTAAAACATGTAAGGATACGAACAGATTTAGGACTATTAGAACATGTGGGTAGAAGTTGCTGAGAACCAGAACATTGCTGCCAGCTGGTGTGAAAAAGGAAAACTATATAATTGAATAAACACAGAAAAAATCACTAACCTTCCCATATAAAAGGAAAAATTAAGAATTAATATAAGATAGTACATGTTTAGTATAAAGTATATGTCAGAACTATGGTAAAAAGTGATGAAATAACAAGTTAATTTATGATTGAAAATCGTATATAAAAAAGGCTAAATTTGCAATACACAAAAGGTTTTTAAAAAATAGTAAAATAGTAAAAGAGAATGAGAATAGTTTTAGAACAGAAGGGACAACAAACAAACATTTATATATAATTAACTAAGTGATTAATGCTAAAGTAGATACATTTGGATTTCAAGTGAATAAAATAGCAACAATGGTACTTAATCAACAAGATGGAAACAAATTGAAGACTATGAAATAATACATGAGAAACGCTCTAGTGCAGCTATGAATACATGTATTAAAGGAATTAAAATGAACAAAATGAAATTGAACTGCTAAAACTAAGCTATATTAATTGCCAAATATACAGGGTTGTTATAATTAAAGTTCGCCTATTCAGAAGGCTCTAGAGCCGGTTCTATGGCTCCAAACGAAACAACATTTCACTAGTACGTAGTTGAAGAGATGCGCTTTGCGAAAATCGAAAAAAAAAATTAGTTAAAATTTTTGTCAATAGGTGGCGCTGAGCCAATATTTAAGGCGATGTTTGCAGATTCATTATATCAATTTCAGTCAATCCAGACGAAGCACACAAATTTAAAAGTTTCAACAAAATTCGAGGAACTGCGAATTGTTATAATTAAAGTTCACCTAATCAGACAGCTCTAGAGCCTGACCTATGACTCCAAACAATACAGAAAAATGAATATAATTTCATGTGATGTAATCTGCATCAACAAAAATAAAACATGTCGCTCGGCAACGAGGAAATAACGAAGAATAACATTACGCATGCTCAATGAATCCTCCACCATTTTCAATAACGCATTCCATTCTCAGAATTGTGCATTCTACAGCATTGCATAAACTGTCCTGTGAGATTGAGCGAATATGAAGTCTAATACTGTCTTTCAGATCAGAGATTGTCTAACATCTGTCTTTAGATACAGAATCTTTCAAAAATCCCCACAACCAAATATCGCATGGTATTAGATCAGGCGATCATGGTGGCCAGACTGTTTGAAAATAACGACTTATGATGCAGTCTTCTGTTAAATGGCTTGTTAAGAAAGTCCGAACTGCTCTAGTAATGTACGGTGGTGCACCGTCTTGCATAAACACAATATTTTGAAGGCAGCCTCGCTGTTGCAGCTCGGGAATCAGAAAATTTGACAACATATTGAGATACCTTCTCCCATTTACGGAACATGTAATGTGTCCTGTGGATGTTAGTTCCTCAAAAAAAAATATAGCCCAATCATAAACGTAGCTGTGAAACCGCACCACACCGTCACTTTAGCTGCATGCAATGGAACTTCTTGGACAACATTAGGATTCGCTTTCGCCCAAATTCGACAGTGTGTTCACTTGTCCATTTAAATAAAAATGCGCTTCACCAGTCCATAGAATATTCAAGGGCCAAGAATTGTCCACATTCATTCGTGCAAGAAACTGTAGTGAAAATAATAGCCGACTTTCGGTATCACCCTGTATTAGTTGTTGCACCCTCTGAATCTTGTATGGATAGTAGCGCAAAATTTGACACATCACTTTTCTCACAGTGGAAATCGGCTTATCGACTTCATTCGCAATAGCTGGCACACTTGCGTTACCAAATGATGACTGGCTTGCTAAATCCACGGCAGCAGTAGCAATATCTCCAATGCTAGAAATGGCTACATTTTTTCGTCCACTGCCAGGAAGACTGTCGAGTTTTCCTGTTTCCTCGAACTTTTTAATCATTTTGTGAACTCCACGATCCGACATTGGTCCACGTCTAACATCTTTTAGTTTGCGGAATTTTCGAAGAGCTGCAGCTGCGTTGCTGTTATTTTGATAAAATAACTTTACAAGAAGTGCCTTTTCTTTCAAAGTTACCATCCTCCACAAAGCGTAGATTCAAATGCTTTTCAGAAACAATCAACTGTTCCAGTGTCAAAGAAATCACAGACACACTTTATCAGCAAGTTTTAAATTGTCAGGTGGTTAGAAGGGTATTTCAAGTTTTCGAAGTTGCGACGTCACTTTGACGTCGTACGTCGAAAATTTGAATAAAATGTGATCTTTTTCAAGCGTTGGGTGAAATTTTGTGATTTTGTGTGTTTCATCTGGATTGACCGAAATTGATATAACGAATCTGAAAAAAGTTTACTTTTACCAACTGTGAAATAAAATTTCCTGTATTTTACTTTTTACAAAATAAAGGAATATCGGCTTAAATATTGGCGCAGCGCCACCTATTGACAAAAATTTTAACTAATTTTTTTTTCGACTTTCGCAGAGCGCATCTCTTCAACTACATACTAGTGAAATTTTGTTTCGTTTGGAGCCATGGAACCAGCTCTAGAGCCTTCTGAATAGGCGAATTTTAATTATAACAACCCTGTATATATACCGAGTGAGCCAAAAGTTCGTAAAAACTTTAAAAACTTATAAAAAATGAAGAAATTATGATAAAGGAAGTGCGGTTTGCAAGAAAGGCCTCAGAAGGTAGTCGGATTTTTTTTAGCAGGAAAAAAAAAATCGCATGTAAAGGGCGCTAACGACCCGAAACACAATGGACAGGACAACAATGCGCTCCATTAATTTTTTCTTCCAATAACAAATGTTCAACATGACCTCCAGAACATTCTACGACACAACCAGGTTGTGTCGTACTACCTGTTCATTGTGTTTCGGGTCGTCAGCGCCTTCTACATGTGATTTTTTAACTAAATTTTTTTGACTGCTAAAAAAAATCCGACTACCTTGGGAGCCCTTTCTTGCAAACCGCACTCCTTTATCATGATTTCTTCCCTTTTTATGAGTTTTTAAAGTTTTAACGGACTTTTGGCTCATCCAGTATATATAATAAGATTTCTTTTGCTGCCTCTGGTTTTTGGAAACGTTTCCGAATAATTTTTATAGTATATTAATGAGTTTTCTCAAACCGGGATATCGGTTTTTAGGGTGCTATCCATTCTCAATGAAATATTTTCAGCTGCTTAATTGAATTTATACATGCAAGAGTAACAAAATAATATTAATTTTAATGTTAATGGTTAATTTATGACGTTTGTCTAAAAAAGATGTTTGTTAAACATGAACATATTTACTTTGGAAATGCATAGCATCTAAAAAAATTGTATTCCAGTTTGAGAAAACTGATTAATACATTATAAAAATATCTGAAAATCAGTCGCAACAAACAAAATTGTATTGTAAATGCTTCTTTAAGGCTGTTCTTAACTGCTCTGCTCAACGAGCGCATAACGTTCTGACACATTTACAAATTCATTTTTTAACGGAAAGATGTAAAATAGGAAAGCCTGGTCATAGAAGCGATTTGGAATCGAACTGTGTTTTCCATTTTTTGATCAATCAATTACCCATTGAGTTATAACAATTTCGATCACGTGACAAACCCGTTTTTCGCCCGCTCTTGAGTGATTTTTCTACTTTCGCGTGGAAATTCGGTTCAAAACGTCCATTTTGGTACTATTTTCTGAAAGATCTATTGGGTTGGCAAAAAAAAATGGAAAAAACAGCTCGATGACCTAGTTTCTGAACAACAACACCAGCTAGTTTCATGCATTTTCGAACAAAAATAAATTAAAACTTATGTCAGGAAGTTGCCCTTTTTCATTTGAGAACAGCCTTAAATTAGGAAAATAAATTTGTTTCTGAGGTTTCTAAAAATAAAGAATGCTTCTCGGAATCGTGTGTAACTCGGAAAAAGTTATCGTATATTTTCGTTTGTGACTGTATTATATTGTAGTAGATTAATAAACATTTTAAAGATGTACCGTCAATTTGCATTACTTGGACCCTAGACTGCTACTTGGACCTAAAACATAAAAAAAAAAATTTAAATCAGCCCTGGGTCTCCTGTGCTGTGAGCATTGATATGGTTTACCATTATTCTTCACCATTACGGGTGGGTAACAGCATTCACTAGTAACACAGTAATTCACCCAGGACTAAGGATCAACCGAAACAGATTTTTAAGACCGAAACCGAATTTCGATAATCTTTCTATTTTCGGCCGAAAACGAAAATGTCCAAAATTTGTTTTGAAAAGTAATTAGTGCATACATAAATATACATAATTATTAATGAATTATAGGTGTAATTATGCATGTGGCCCAAGTTGGTTCCCCAAGTTGGTTTCCTTTTTTATGAGTTTTTAAATTTTAACGAACTTTTGGCTCACCCGGTATATAAAAATTCACAATAAAATAAATTAGGTGTATTTTGATATTAATCTATCTAAAATGGGATAAAAGGGCTCTTTATTAAGTAGTGAGTAAAAAATGTATTTGCACGTCTTGTTATTTTGCATTCAGCGGACATAAATAAACAGAAAAGAAATTGCGAAGGGATAATGTCAATATTTACAAAACAAATAAACATATTTAATATCTTATTCGATATTTATATAAAAAATATGTAACAAGAAAGAAATGATAATTTGTAACGCTAAAAACATATTTGCACGCTAGCATTGATAACACAAAAATAGGAAATATTCAAAATAAAAATCTTTGCTAATGTTTGGTAGGTTTGCATACCCTTTGGATCGATAACAGTCTGTAATCGCCTGGGCATTGATTCTACTAATTTTTGACAGGTTTCTACATTGATTTTTGGCCATTTCTTCCTGCTATATTTCTTTCTTTTTCTCACTTGTACATCCAAAATATGGCAGATTATCAAGAGGATGTTGATGTAGGTCCGTAGATTGTGGAAAAGATTATTTTACCTCACCTAAAGACTTCGTTATGTTGGCCGTACGTTCTGATATTTTGATTTTTATGCTATGTTGTTCCTTTACTTTTACCGATTTTGTCCTTCGGACAGACAAAAACGAAAATATCTAATAATACTTTTTTTCCTTAAAACTTAGAATTGAAGCATTATTTTGTATTTCAGCATTCCAAATTTTACCAGAAAAATCACACCATGGTCAAGATTTTTTTTACCTCGCCTAACGGCTTCGTTATGTTGAAAGTGCGTTCTGATATTTTGATTTTTATGCTATGTTTTCCTTTACTTTTACCGATTATGACCTTCGGATAGACAAAAACGAAAATATCTAATAATACTTTTTTTCTTAACCCCTTAACCTACAATGACGGGCATAGCCCGCGTACGATGATCGAGCCAAATGTAAATTCTTCTTACCACTAAAATTTCACAGTAAATATAGTTTAATTTAATCGTCGAAATTCCGTGATTAAACAAGGTGAAAATCTCTATTAAATTTTAGTGGTAGCTATGGATTTGCCAAACCGTGAAGCTGTTAAAAGTAAATCGTAGGTTAAGGGGTTAAAGCTTGGAATTGAAGCATTATTTTGTATTTCAGCATTCCAATTTTATCAGATAAATCACACCATGGTCGGAATACCGTTTGGAAGGGAAAATTCGTTATTGTATGCTGTTCAGCTTTTTAAACTAAAATTTCTAATACCCAAAATTATATTTAAAAGAAAATCAAAATTTTCTAAACTGGTCTACTTTGAGTAAACTTCTTTTATATTTGCGTTATTTCTATTTATACTGAGATGCCTTCGAATGTACGATACGAAATGCTGACTTGCAGTTAATTTAAATGCAGAAACAAATTAGTTTCGTTAAACAAAATATGATCTGTAAAATAAAAGATTTTAACAAGAACAAAAAAGAAAAGAAAAAGGTCACCTTGTTTGAATACGTTAAATATAAGTACACATACGAAATTATTGTCTTTGAGTACTTATGTTATATTCGCAGAAATACTAATAATATAAATATTTAATATAATTAGAATAAGAGCAGGGTTTTATAGCTCACAGCATAAAAAAATTGCTTTTCGATTTATATGTAAATAAATCATCTATTCTTTCGTTTTTAGATGATTATGGAAGTGTTTACATTTTGAATCATTGATTGCTATAATCATTTAAAAATAACAGGAAACCGAAACACAAAGTTATCATATATCGCGATATATTTGATTTTAAAATTCTAAAATATAGTCACTTTCTATGTATTATGCTGCTAACATTATGTATGTATTCAATATGAAATAATAAACATTTACTTCTCTACATTGTATTATATCATTTTAGTTTTTACTTCTGTTATAAATTTCCCGGAGAAAATAATCAGTACTTGTCCTTCCTAAATATATTTTGGCTTTTGTTTTTGATTAATAATGCTTCAAAAGATTATTAATTATTACTAAATATTCCAATTCAATTTTGTAAGGAATGACTGCTAGATGGCAGCACTGTCTAGTCAGCTGTTTTATTTTGATCAAACAGCTGATTCCTTTTCTTACTTTTATTTCCTGTTTCAGTTCCCCTTTCAAAACAGATCAATGAAAGTTCCAGCATTGTATAGGTATAGCTAGCCATACATTTTAGCGCAAAGTGTACTTTGGAAATCCCTTTAATTATGTAAAATAGGATGTAAAAATAGATCTAATCCTCTTAAATATTTATGAAATGCATGAATAAATAATTATTTATTATCATTTTACATCGGACTTTATTAAAATTTCTTTAATCCATGCGTAAGTCGTTAAAACAGATGTTTCACGAATATTTCGTTAATTTTACTGAATAATAATGTTTTATTGTGTACTGTTCGTGCTGTAGGATTCTGTGGTTTTTAGATTTCAAAACAAAGTAACCATTAAATAAACATTTTATTCGGTAATCTCTTCTGAAATATACTTTGAAAACGCGATTAAAAACCGCCCAGAAATACAATGATACAAATTATAGTTCTAATTGAACTAAGAATGAATGTAAATACAGGTCGAAATTTACGTATCTTCAATTACACTATTGTTAGGACTAAATATACAGAACACAGGTGATGATGATGGTGGGATCTTGTAATATACATTTCTGATTTCATTGAGAAGTATTATTCAAATAAGGTCACCAAATAGTTGTTAAAAGTTGATAATAGTTTCGTAAAACAAATTAACAAATTTTCTTAGTCTGAACAAACATAATTTTTTTTAAGGGAGGGGCCGGGGTTATTGCATTTATTGTCGAGAAAATTGTATATGAAAACCCTCGCCTACTTTATTGCTTAATTCATTCTCCGTTGATATTTTAAATAACACAACAATACATTTCTTGTAATCGAAAAATGAGTAAATTTAAACTTACAAGGCAGGCTGATTTCGTTTGTTGGGAGCTCTGTGGTAATCTTTTACACAAGGGGGTTAAACAGACCGCACCCCCCTTTAAATATTTTTTCCCGCTCAACATTGCGAAGTTTTCTGACCCATTTGTAAACATTAAAGCATGGTATCTGCAGGCATGATATTGAAGTAATCTGTAATCAAATAGTTTTTCTTTATCCGGTTAAAGAATTGCAACTTGAATTATCACGATAGTTTTTTTTTTCATATTTGTGAGCTTTTCAAAGAAAATTCGATTCAAAAAGCTAACTTTGAGAGCATTTGCTGAAAAATGGAAAACAGTTCGATTACATAGTTTCTGAATAAGAGCACCTGCAATTTCTTGCCTTTACGAAGAAAAAGGAATTAAAAATTGTATCAGAATGTACCCAGTTTAGATTTGAGAACAGCCGTAAAGCGGAATCCGACCCACTACCACTTCCATGCCTGAGTTGGGATGGAACCTGGCACCATTTGTCCTATAGCCACTGCCCTAACTACTAAGACAAGCATGTGGTCCTTACAAGGTAAGTATATAAACAAATATGTGAATATGCGCGGGGTAAGGTTTTTCGGAATTCACATAATTCGTACTGCTCTCCAAATCCTATCTTGCCACTTTCTAAGACAATCACGAAAGTATTTTGAGACGTAAAAACATAAATTTTGCTGAAATTCTTATTGATATTCCATTGATTGGAACATCGTTTTCCTCCAGAAATTGCTTTTAAAGGGGGGTGTTTTAAACCGATTTTCGAAAAAATAGCAATCGCGAAAAGGTGGTCATTAGTTAACAAGATATATTTCATTTAGAAACACTGCTCGGTTGTTTAGCGTGTGAAATTGCGTATACGTGAAATTTTCGCGCGTGTAGGTATACAATTTATTTCATAATAGTGTCAGAAAAATTCGCTTTGTCAAGCAGGGGTAATGAAAAATTTCATATTTTGGAAATACAGTAGCATACATATTTAGATTTATATGTTTTAAGATTTTTTGCATTTAAAGCAGGATACAGAATTCCTTTTATGAATATGATTTAGACGCGTTTATTATTGTGGCTTTTGTATTTAAAAATTTCTAAAACTTCATATAGTGGAGAAAGAACATTTAAAATTTTTTTGTCGAAACTGAATTTTTAAACCAGTTTTTCGGCCATAGTAATAATAATAAGCTATTAATCTTGTTCCACGACTTATCACATTTATAGGTATGTTTAAAAGAAACTGTTCAGCTGTTAACAATTACAATTATAATAAAATAATTTTTCATGAATGGATAGATAAAAATTTACTTCGTAATTCTGTACTCAAAATTTCATTAGCAATGCTTTACGAAAATGACAAAAAATGTGCAACGGGAAAAAAAAAAAATATTTCCTTAAACTAATTCAAACAATCCAAATTAATTATTCAATATATTAAAAATAATTTGCGATTGTTTTAATTTAAAAATTACAAATTAATTAACTATAAATCAAAATTTAAAAAAGTGTCATTTGACATTGATAGGAAAACTATTATATTGTTACTTTTCATTGATAGGTGGCGCCACATTATCCTTATTTGTGACCTGTGTATCTACAATGAAAGACTGACTGCAAGAGCGCTTTTTTGAAAATACTGTTTACAACTTGTGATCTAGAAGAGCACATGCGATTTGTTTTCAAAGCCTCGTTCATATAAATTTAGTATTGTATTGCCAGGTCCAGTGTCACAAAAACTGGGACAGAGGCTTCTAAGTCGCGACATAAAATGACAGTAAACCCTATGAAACCAGAACCTGTCTATAACGGTATTTCTGTCTTAAACATTAAAATTTTATTGTTCCTACGGTAGAAATACCATGCGATTATATCTGCTAAGACGGAAGCCTGTTTAAAACGGAATGTTTCTCTTCTCTCTTGAGATTCCGTCTTAGCAGGTTTTATTATATATTAATAAGCACAACAATTTTATACTGTAAAACCTTTGAACGCTGGATCGATAGTGATTGAAACACAATTCCAATTTAGCATAGCAGGTATAATTGTATAGCATTCCTATCATAGGGGTAATGGAATTTTTATTTTTAAAACAGAATTCCGTTAGAAACAGGTTTTGTTTACACAGGGTTTACTGAGCATAGTACAGTAAAACTCGTGAAAACAGAATCGCGAGGAACCACAGACAATTTCGTTTTAGACAAGTTTCCGTCTACGCAGGTAGATTATAAGGTAAAATTTTCAGTTATAGATAGGTTACGTCTTCCTATGTTTTACTGTATTAAGTTCAACTCGATGTAGACTAAGAAATAGCGTGGTACTAAAATAAATAAATTTAAAAAAAATGTGCATAAAAATAAAAAAGTCGGGGCTTTTGGCGTCCCGCGCAGTGGTTACGCGGGACAGGTCTTGGAACCATATATATATATAAAATAAAGATGAAATCATAACCATATGAACAAATTGGTAAAATTCTAAAGATGAACAGGACATTAATATTAGAAACTAGTATGTAAAATAAGAAACTATGAATAACCCACAGAATCATCAGAGGAGCTTGCAGGTTTAATTCATAGTGAAGATGCGTTATTTCATCCCATTTTTGTCGGATAGATTTTCATATAATTGTTTTTCCAATTTTTTTCCGACTTTATTGTGTGCTGGTAGCCCTAAATTTGTATTATTTAACTTTTTTATGGCTAATACGAAGATGAAACCACACACTTTATTTTTAGTACCTAGGTATTTAGGGCCTGGGGATTCTACCTTGGTTCTACAAATTTCCATTTTATTCTTTTTTTTTTACTTTTACATATATATATATATATATATATATATGAGTATATTATATTTGTTGTTTTTAAATTGTGCGGTTTGAAATATTTGAAAGGGAAGCACACATGGAAAAAAAAAATATTATTTATTATAAAGTGTATTTATTTTATTGTTGGGGGGGGGGGGGGTGCATCATGTTCACACTTTTATATTACATTTATTTTGGTTAGTTTAGTTTAAAGATAATCTTTGCAGAAAGGAGCACGATATATGTCCATATTTGAGATATGTCGATATATCGATATTTGAGAAAAGGGCGGTGTTAAATTCAGGCACTTTTCTCTAGAAGTGATTTCTGGAGTGTGTGTGTGTGTGCGCGGGGGGTACTTGTACTACAAGATTAGCGGTTCCCAAACTTTATAATTACGCGACCCACCTTAAAGTTTCAATTTTTTTAGCCGTCTTTTGTATAATATATTCTAATGAATGGCACACAGCATACACGGGAGCACAGAACAGTCTCTTCTAGTATTTTAATATAAATGGTCTCTTAAATTTTACTGAAATTAACCTTATGCAAAATATTTTAATATATGAAACTATAATGAGCAGTGTTGTATTAATCTGTTTACACTATACATTAAACTAAAGCTATTATTTCGCATGATCTATGGTTCTTCTGCATGGAAATATAAGATATTTTTTTTAAGATGAGTATGACTTTTGTTTTCACTTTGTGTGTTGTCACTATCTATATGTGCATACTTAAATCAGTTAAAAGCATCGTAAGTCAGCATCTAAACTGGCCTTGCTTGTATCTCATTCCACAAAGATGTCATTTAAATACAATATCCAACGGACTAGAAGTCTGTGATGGTTTCGGCTAGCCGTGGATTCAGGGGGTTAGCCCGGGGGGGGGGGGACTTTCTCTCCCGAAGCATGGAAATGTACTATCCGTATGAAGATTTTATACTTATTAATGGTCATAAAGGCAAAGCCCCTCCCCTCCGGGAATTCTATATTGTCCCGTTCCTGTGCCACAGAAATCCCTGTAAGAGAAAAATATCTGAATTCAACACCACTAGAAGTTGCAAAAGAGTTGAAAAATTGGACATTTTAGATATAATTCCTGTTCGCTCATTTTTAATAATAAATAAAAAATAGGGAAACAGTCTTTATCATAACCTGTCAAAAATACCATCTGTGCTAAGGCGTGTGTGTGGAAAAACAAGAGAGGGAGAGGGAGAGAGAGAGAGAGTATATAAAACAGAGAGGGAGAGGAATAGACTACGGCCAAGTAGTTGGCCGTGATTAAACACGGATGTAGAACTAATCTAGTTGCATTAGAATTAGGCAAGTGCCAGTTCCGGCCACGATGTTATGCAGGGATAGCCTCAGGTAGAGGCATACATTACATATACATACTGAACCCTTTGATCTAAGACTCCTGTATTATAATAGCCCTGCTCTGACCCTTTGAGCCATTGGGTATTGAAGGAAAGTTTAAGAAGTTTACTAATCTCGAAAAGGAAGTGTTGTTTGATCCGGTTGAATTAAAATAGAGGATAAAATTTTATCTAAATATTTTATAAGTATTCTTAACTATGCAGCTCCATTGCAATATGTTTTTCAGTATATCTTTGACCGGAGCTGATATTAGCGTAAACAGTAATATCCGCTAAGAAAAATAATACAGGAGCTTTTATTTTCATATTTTATTATAGAAAGCTCCAAAAAACTTAAAAAAAAAAACAAACATTCTCCGGTTTAAAAATGATGTAAGAACTTTTGAAAAATTGTTTATGCTTTGTTTATTCTTAACTATTCATTTAGTTAACATTTTGATTCTTAGTTGCCCTTCGAGAAAAATTAATACTATAAAAAGTCGCGTATTTTTCGCACTCCCTACTTTTAGAACCGAAGAAATTGTGAAAAAAGGGCGCAAAATATGCGAGTAAATATGGTATATTGTTTTATTATCCAATAATCCAAAACTAACGTCTGTGTCTGCCTTTAATTTCCCGTTTTAATTTTCGAAAAATAAGCCAAATATCATGAAATTTGGATATAATGGCATACATACAATGTACATAGCATTAATTTACTGTTTAAAAATTTTCACCGTGTAGTATATTATTTTTGCTTGAACGTTATATATTTTCGTACTATTCTTACTTTTCTCTAATCTCTATCTTCCATTTACAAAATTATCTTGCAACTCTTCTTGCGTCTTCCGCTATTAGATATCACGGTTGTTTACATCTTAGCTCCTACGAGAGTATATGTTATTTGATTCAAGCCAGCTTCACCCCCTTTTTTTTTTTTTTTTTTTTTTTTTTTTGGCTTATAGTAACATGGTCTATCAACAGTCTTAATCATTCAGCCGATTTGTTGATAGTCCATAATCAACGTAAACAGTTAAAAAAGCATATACCTAGTTCTAAAGTATGGTTCATTAAAAAAAATTTTCAAATACACTTACTACGTTCCGTGTTCTCATTAGAGCCGTTTCATTACCCTAGCCACCCAGAAAATTTATTTAACTATCCAGCTGCAATTTTATCCAGTTTATATTAAATATATATATTTATATACTCAAGCTCCCACCCATCTGGTTTCCCCTATCGCCCGCCTGCAAATTCATGGAAAAATGCTGCGCTACATTTCTTTTTCTGAAAATTCTTTGTCATCCTAATGGCATATTAATTTTGAGAAGACTAAATTGTACATTAATATGTGCTTTTAGAAGTTAAAATTATTTCATGATTACGGTTCAAAATGAATTCAGACATATAATTTTATGAGGACAGCCTTCATTTGAACCAATAAAACGTGCACACATTTCTACAGAAACTAACATGCACACTCTACTAAAGCATCACTACATATACTTGTATTTCCACAGAAAGGAAAAAAAACATTCTTCTTATTATTATGCAATTTTAAGTACATACCCCGGTGGATTCATGGGTGGCCTAAGAAAAACAAATCTTGCTCTCTGAGATTCCTCCTAAAAATTTGAACTTTCAACTTATTAATTTAAAATATTGATGTTGTATTGTAGGTTCTAATCTTTTTTTCATCCTGAAAAATAGAAATCCTTCCAGGGTAAAAGGGTGAGTGAAAACTTCCAGATTGAACTTTCAAAGGTTTTACTGCATAATTTCCTAACATTTAGAGTTAGGGGAGGGGGATGTTAACGTACAGTGAAACCTCCCTGTGCGACCACCTCCCTGAACGACCATTTTTTCATGGTTCGAAATTTATTCCCATAGGCTCAATACTAATTTTACCTCCATTCAGAGACCATCCCAGTTGAACTCTCTCCATGAGCGACCAATTTCTTTGAAAAAATTCCGTTTTTTCCTGGTCGCTAGTAGAAGGTTTTATTAGAAAAATAATTCCAGAGAGCGCATTATTCATCAAACTTTTAAATTAAGTTTAGATTTTTTTTATACGGGTAACTTTCAAGTGTTTAAACCCCTTTGTGCCTTTTTAGGCAATGAATTTAACTCTGATGACAAATTAAGAATGACGGTCAATAAAGTCCAATGCTCTATTCTGTCGGGAAACTCTCAAAGAAATAGGTAAATTAATAAAGTCGTCATTATTTGTTCCCGTCCAAAAAGAAAAAAAAAGAAAAATTGCACGCATTTACTGAACTTCGGAAGGACTGGGAAAATAAAGTTCAAAGCAAACGTCTATGTATTCATTTTTTAAACTATGTAATTAACTTTTGTTTTGATACTTAAATGTTTATATTTTTTCCTAATAGGAAAAATAAATTTTAGTAACGTTAATTGTTACATTTTTTCAACAACTAAAATCTAGATTTACACATGACCTCCATTAAGAGACCACCTCTCGGAGCAACCCATTTTTATTGGAACGGGACGTGGTCGCTTTAGACAGGTTTTACTGCATTTGAAATCCTTTAAACCTTTATGTCCCAAATTATAAATCAGAAATTTGCTCCTCTTCAATAATTATATCGTCGTTAATGTCTGAAGATATCCAAAACAACTTATATAATAACAATTTGGTTTTTAGATAGATTTTTAAATAAAACTAATTTAATAAATCAGTAGTTAGTATTTTTTTTTTTTTTTTTTTTTTTTTGTAAAATATTTAAAGAATAATTAGATTAATTAACAAAAAATACTGTTATCGAAACCTCACAATTCTAACAAGAACAATGTAAATAAGTGCATTGTGATCCTATCTGTAACTGTGAAGTGTTTTGATGTTGCAAATTTTTCGTAAAACATTTTTTAATAGGGGAAAAGCTAAATCCTAGTAAATGGTTGAGAAAATAACCACATTAAAAAATATTTAACTTCGACTGTTTCGATGGGCTTACTGAATGTGAACCGGCAAAGTATTTTGTATGAAAAGTACCATATAATTTTATTAGTAGGCGAATTAAATAAATTTTATATTGCATTTTCTTTAATGGGGCTTAAAATTCCCGTCGGGGCATAAAGGGTTAAATTGACTCTTGTCAAGAAGTCAAAACATTACGAAATAGGAAAATATTGTAATTTACTTCAGCTACCTGTATGAATTTCGTCGCCCTATTACGACAGTCGAAATAGCAAAATCTTTTCAAATAAGATGGATTTTGTTTTAAAAAGGGCATACTTAACTGTAGTAACTGTTTTATAACCATGCGTCGATTCTGTTTCTTCATTAGGAGAGGGGGGAGGGGGAATTCTTTGGTTTATTTATTATTATTATTTTTTTTACAACTTTTGCATCCCTCAAGTATGTTGATCGTTGCCCTTAAGCAGTTTCGCGTTATTCAATTCCTTATCTTTTTTTCTCATTGAACATAACGTTATGGTAAAACTTTAAACTTCTGGAAACACTGTTCTTCAAACTGGGCAACCGTTTTTCTCGAGAACTATTGGACAGATTTCCTTCTCTCTTTTTTTTAAGAAAGCTATTCTTTTCTGCTGGAGCTTATACCGCCAAAAAGTATAATTTTCCTTTTTTTTTTCTAACTCGTAAAAGGTTTAAAAAAAAACAAGTCGGAAATTATGCGTCAAACGTGGTAAATGACGTGAAAATCTTTAATAGGAGAAAAGCTATATCCTAGTAAATGGTTTAGAAAATAACCACATTAAAAAATATTTAGTTTCGACTGTTTCGTTCAAACTATAACTAGTTTTATAAATATTCAGATCTTGATGCAATAGCTGTTGCACTCTTGTGCAAAAATGCATGAATACAAAATTTATTACGATTATACATATTAAATTCAGTACTACGCAAATAATATGACTTCATCTTAAATAGGGCGTAATCACCATGGCAACTTAGAAACATTACCTATCATCGGATATCATTGAATTAATTACGTGTGATAGGAATTAATAGAATGAAGATAACTTTTATTCATATCTTGTTAAGTTTTGATTCGATTTTCATAAAATTTGAAATGACTCTACAAAATTCTGCAACGATTATATATATATATATTAAATTTCAATCCATTCGGTTGGCTAGTTTTTGCGTTGTTATATGCTCACAGACAGACGGGCGGGCGGACCAGGCGACGACTATAGGAGCTGCATATTTATATAATTACGAACGCATCTAAAAAGGGGGGGAAATGACCTTTTTTGTTCTAATGACCGCCGTCTTTTTTTTTTTTTTTCAAAAATAAACTTTCATAACTAAATGTTGGTATAAGTTCCAGAGAATTTAATGTCCTTTCTTAATGTGTCGACCAAATTTTTTTCAGATGCTTGCAAACGGAGAAAAACGATCGCCCGATTGGAAGTTCGCGGCCCGCACCTGCAGATATTCTCCGTCGCACATGGCATGTTATTCTTTTTTTTTTTGCACACGAAAATCGAAACTTATTAGTGAAATGTCAATAACTATAACGCAAAAGTCCGAAGGTGATATCTCTTTTCATTGTTACCGAAAAATAAAATCATAAAACACGTGAATTTTAGAGCCAAAGAAGTACAGCCTCCCCTTACGGCTGTTCTCAAATCCGAAAGGGCAACTTTAGAAACTATGTAGTCGAAATGAGTTTTCCGTTTTTTTTGCAAACGCTATAGATCTTTCAGAAAATAGTGTCAAAGTGGGCGTTTTGAACCAAATTTCCGCGCGATAGAAGAATAACCAATCAAGGAAGGGTGAAAAATGTCTTTGTCACGTGATCAAAATCGCTTATAACTCAATAGGTAATTTATTTATCAAAAAATGGAAAACACAGTTCTATTCCAAATCTCTTCCATAGTCAGGCCTTCATATTTTATATCTTTCAGTTAAAAAATGAATATGTAAATGTGTCAAAAGTATTTGCGCTTGTTGTACAGAGCAGTTGAGAACAACCTTAACCCTTTCAGGGGCAAGTAATTATGTCTCCGTAATGTGGAATGCACACCGGAAATTCGGAAAAATTTTACTCCAAAATAAGGAAAAGCAATTGTACAATTTTTTTCCACAAAAGTTATAAAAGAAAAGTTTTATTAAAATTTTCTGGTGGAAATTTTGATTAAAATTAAGTGGGATAAAATATAGCCTACCGCAACTCAAGGGGTTAAATAGGATTCTGTTTCTTTTGAATTTTGAATGCAAAAATAATTTTTGCTGCACTGCTTTGTCATAAAATAAGGGTGTTAATAATTTGTATCTCTCGGCATTATCTGTACATTCTAACGTTTTGATATTTCGCCCTGCTCATACCCTGATGTATTTCCGCGGATTGAAAAAGTGCATTTTCTCTAGAGATCGACCGAAAATTCGGTTTCGGTTGCGGTCGAAAATCAGAGTTGCACCGAAAATTCGTTTTCGGTGAAAATACTGTCGAAAATTCGGCCGAACCGAAACTATCTGTATTCCAAAAATCTCGTTTCTTTTTTCGGAATTTTTCGACATTACTCATTCATTTGAGCAGTATCGGCTCAAATGAAACACTCTTTATTTATTGCTATGAACTTGACTGTTTATAATTTTCAATCGGTACTGACTCAAGACGTGAGCGCAAATTATAATGCAATTCATATAGAACTAAACTTTGAAGTCGTTTTTCACGTGCTCATTAAACGCTGAAGACGTATCAGCAATAGAAAATTTTTAGTTTGAAACCGCAGAAGTGTTTCGAATACTCTTTGAGAAAGTTCTAATATAACAGGTGATCATTTACAAAAATCATTATAAAAGAAAAATCGAGGTATGTATACCTAAAACATTTTTTAATTAGACGAAATTCACATAATTAGAAAATCATTCTGTGTCGTTGAATTAATCACATTTTATTTTTATGTGAAAATAAGATGTTGATGAGAGGAACAGAGAGGCAAATTGGGCCACACGTATAATTAATTAATAATTATTTATGTATTAATTACTTTAAAAAATTGGACGCTTTCGTTTACGGCCGAAAATAAGATTACCGAAATTCGGTTTCGGTTCCTGTCTTAGATACCTGTTTCGGTGGATCCTTAAGTTTCTCTATACAGATTTTTCTGTTGTTTTCACTGCATTGCCATGCCATAGACGTCACGACGTCACTCTTTACCATGTGGATTACTGTGTTTTCCTATGTTAAACGTATGTCTGAGGCATGTAGTTGTTAAAGCGGTTCTGAAATACCCTGCTCAACAACGCGAAACTTTCCGACACATTTTCTGACTCATTTTTAAACGTAAAGACATTAAATTGGCAGGTTAAAGCGATTTGGAATCGAAGTGAGTTTTTCGTTTTTTTAATAAATAAATTACTTATCGAGTTATAAGCAGTTGTTGTCACGTGGCAATTGGCTTTTCTCTTTTCTCGCGGTGTTCCGACACCATCTTTGACAGTATTTTCAGAAAAAAAAATTGCGCTTACAAAAAAAAAAAAAAAAAAAAAAAAAAAAAAAATAGACAACGTCTTTCGGTTACATAGTTTCTGAATAACAACAGCTGCCAATTTCCTGCGTTTCCGAAGAAAAATGAATTTAAAAGTTGTGTCAAAAAATAAGCCCTGAAACATGTCTGAACAGCCTGAAAGTAGTTAGTATGTATAATATAAGTTAATATGTACTTAGGACCTGTTATAATGCTTAATGGCTGAGAAATTTATACCTATTGTGATCTTAATGTTGTTCTGAAATTCAAACTTACTTTTTGACAATCACAAAGCAATTATTTTTCACACATTCTGAAATTTTTAATTAGTCTAAGTCAGTTTCTAAATAGATGAACAGCTTCTTTAATTTTCTATGCTAGAAATATATCTTTCAATGAATCTTACTTGCATAGGAAATGAAAAGTTGGTGTTTTACTTCGCTACGAGTATCTGAAGATTTCGTGTATGCAGAAACGAAAATGATTTCGTAATTAGATCAAAAAGATTGTTCAAAAACCATCTTGTCAAGTGAAGAAATTGAAAAATTGGGGAATCAAGCTTATTTAACCCTTTACCTAATCATCTCGGATTAACTCGCTTTAGTATATATTACAAATAGAAATTATCTCGAGAAAACTCGGGAATAGCAAGAATAATCGTCATAACTAGTTTCAACACGATTTAAATAAAGTCTGAACTAAACAAGTAATATAAAAAAAAAATTTAAGTCAATTCCTACTTAGGTCAATAAGACAATTTTTTTTTCTCCCATTCTTCTTTCCTCCAGAGTGGCGCGTTTCGGAGTTTTCGTGGTTTTCTTCGATGCCTTGGATTTTCCATGCGTAAATACGGGTTAGGTTCCCTTAGAAAGACCCCACGGAGGGCACTCCCCCTAAGGCCTATGTCCCTCGAGCAGATAATCGGCCGTCAAAAAATCAACCAACCAACCATCCACAGTGGCGCTTAAAATGCCTTGATCAAGAAGAGGGATCTCTCGGTCTTAAGTTGCCTTGATCAAGAAGAGGGCTCTCTCGATTATTGAAAATTAATTAATTTAATTTAATTAACGAATTAATATTTGAAAAAAACTGGATTAACATCAATTGTCATCCACTATAAGTTTACAAAAAAAAATTTGAACTTGATTGGATGAATAATAAGCATTTTATTAACGTTTGAAAATTTGAACAAGATATATACATATATAAATATATAAATAAATAAATATATAAATAAATAAATATAGGAAGAGTGTGAACTAATAGTAGGAATTGAATAAGGAAATAATGGTAAAATAATACCAAAAAGTATGCTTAGTTTCGTAGCAACAAAAATTACAAATTAAATTCAAACCCATTTTATTCTGTCTTAGTTTCTTATATTATATCTAACAATTCTGTAAATATATATGGTTTTCTAAAACTTTTTCATTTTTACTTGTAAGAGAAGTGGTTACAGAACATTTTAAAGAATATTTCGAATATTGTTATCGACCCTGTGATATTCTAATTTCGAATTTTTTAATTGTTGTAGACTATGAAATATGCATAAGGCTTGATGTCATCCCTCATGTTCTGTATATGACACCAAACACTTCACTACCGAATTTAATTGCTCTTTCTTCTGATTTAATTTCATGTTAATTTGAACTACAGTGGAACTTCTCTTTAACGAAGTTTTCTACTTAATGAAATTTTCTGCTGAAACTTGACTTTGAACACCATTAACGTGTAAATTAATCTCCATATTACGATAAATATATTCTATATAACGAAGTTTATTACACTTTCGTGCGTGTAAGTACAACATTCAAACGGAGAGGTTGTTGTTGCGGTGGATGAATTTATTTCAGTGAATTGTAAGAAAATAAATTATTTTTTAATCATTTCCATGTAAAAGAAGAAATGCTAAAAGCCTTCGATACAATACGAAGGGGATTCCAGTTTCACGAAAAAGTCACAAATGATTTTTTCAGATACTTACAAAAGTGCGAAAATTTTTATGAACAGTATTTTTTATAAGAAACTTGTATAAAGTAATGTTACAGACTTAACGTTAAAGATTTCGAATACTTTGAAAAAAGAGAAAAGATACGCTTTGCTTCAGTTTTTGTTTACCTCTCTTAATTATGTGTTTTTATAGACATTATTCTAATTAAATTTTTCTCATATGTCTACATTGGATAAAAAAAATTACTGCCCGAACTAAAATACCCTTTCCCAATATTTCCATTTTATGCGTATTTTTCATTTTATGCATGTGTATTTAATTATACAAATTTCATGAATTTGAGTTGATTTCTATTTAACGAATTTTCTTCATAACGAAGTGTTTAAGTGTAACGATGAGACTTCATTAAATGGAAGTTTCACTGTATTTTCCTTCAGATTTTTTTTCTTATATTTATATATCATTGGAAAATGGCTAGACTTCATTTTAGTTCAAGAGAGTTTAGCAGTTTTTAATTCAAATTAGTGGATGATTCGGAATTTTTCCTCTTTCCTTGGAAATTTAATTCCATTTGACATTTAAAGTTCATCTTCAATCGACTTTTTAGTGAGAAATTTGAAATATTGAGCAATTCGGTTTTATTTATTTTGCTGTCGAAACATTGAAAAGATTCAATTAGTGTTCGGATGGGAGAAGTTTAAAATAAAGCGTGACAATAGAAGACACAGAATTTTAGTTCTTGAGTTGCGATTGTTAATAAAATTTAGGGTCAATTAGGGCAAATGCGAGTGCTTTAATTGACATTTAATGTTTAACATTGTACCATTCATTGATCATCGACATTTTAAATCGAATATTTTCTGCTAAACGACATGCATGTAACAAACTTTCTAAGAGCGCTTAAAGATAGTTTAAATTATAAATGAAATAGCTTTTAAAAAAACATTTAAAATTTGTAAACACTTCATCATATATTTGCCTAATAAAACGGGGTAACCACGGCCTGTTTACGGAATAGGCCCGAAAAGCCCGTGCTTACCCACTGAAATGCAGAAGGGCCCCCAATTTTACTTTTCAAAACTAATTTTTAGAAAAAAGAAACTCAATCACTGTAAAAAATACCTTTTTTTTTCCTTATAAAACTTTTTTTTTCTTACTATATGGCAATGTGCAAATCACAAAAAAATATTTTGAAGTTCACATATTCTCAACTATAGTTCTCTATTTGTCATTTACAAAATAAATTGGTTATTTACAATTAAACATATAATAAAATACTTTTATATAGGTAGTTTTAGTTTAATATTAAAAATGTTACTTACTCTAAACTTTGATGGTAAAATTTCAAATTATTTAAGCGTACAAAAAAGAGATTTAGTAAATAAAAAAGCAATTTGTAGGGTAATAGGGGGGGCCCCTGTGTGACTTCGGTCTTATCCGATTCCTAAGTGTTAAGCGGGCCCTGGGGGTAACTGCAATGTTCGAACATAATTTGTAGACCTGAGTGGAAGAAGATGTTATGTAACAAAAATTATAATTCGAGAAAATTGAAGTGAAAGTTTTTTGTTGTAATTTAGTTATTTAATTCCTTCTTAGTAGCATATGTTTGAATGTTAATAGGTTATACTAAATACTTCTAGAGCAGAATATTAACATTTATTAAATATTAGAAATTATTTTCACCATTTAAATTATTAAATATGAAAATATTAAATATTAAAAGATGCTCTCTCATATCCTCAATACTAAGTAGAATTTTAGTATTTTAGTTTTACCTTATGATATAATACCTCGTAACGCTTTCATCCATAAAATAAAACAATTTTTGAAAAAACGTATCATGACATGTTCTTCCATTAAGCTCTTCAATTGTCTAATAAAAAAGTGCTGGGTGAAAGCGGGGGTAACTGAAATGAAATATTTTATTGGATGCGTATATAAACGGCCATCATAAAAAACTTTAGGAGTACTTTCCGCATTCCATTGATGTTTGATAAAATTTAAATCATTGGTTGATTACTATTATACTTTTATCCCGTTATTTCACTTGCATTCATTTGACACTATTTATTTATCGATTTATTATACCTCTTCCTCTTAGTTTTTTAAAATAAATAGATTCAAACATATTCATAGTACAGTGTTGTGAAAATCCCCCCCCCCCCCCCCACCAAAAAAAAAAGGAACTAATTCAAACTGAAGTTCACTTTCTGAAAATAAGTTTTAAAAAGTCCTCCCGGTCAGTGCCGGGAGGAAGTGGTAGCTTTCATATTCCTTATTTTTAAAAAGCTAGCTTATATTATTCAAACACACAAAGCTCAATTTGGTGGAAACCGATAACAGGAGATTCAATATTAATTTTTATCAATACTAAATCATTATGAATGAGAATTTCGCGAAATGAGTCAGCTTTATCCAAGCTGCTTTAATTTAAAGTAACTTATATTTGGTTGCAAATTCGGCGATATCTTGAAGTGCCTGTCATTTTAAGACAACATGGTGGATGAGGCTAACCAGTGAACTTGGTCGAGACATAGTAATTCCTGTGCACATGCTCACTCACATCGGAATCGGTTGATATATACGAGTGCTGCCCCAGGCAAAAAATCAGATTTTTCAAAATGTCACCCACATAAAGAAATTCAAACTGCTATATCTGAGCCATTTTTTAAGATAAAGACAACACAAAAAATGCTCCGGAATCCTTATATCAAGGTCAAATACTTAAGAAAGAAACCTTTTTCAATTTCTAAATTTCACTTTTTTTGCACCTCACTTTAAATATATATTTTTTAATTTAATGGCCGCCAATTTTGAAACAGTATGGCGGATGAAGCTGGCCAGAGAACTTGGTTGAGACATTGCTATATTCTATCGACATGCCTTCTTATATGTACTTCGTATGCACTATGTACAGTCGTGGAAAAAAAAAAGTAAACACCCCCTACTAACTCCTCAGCAAATCATCGTAGAAGAAAGTTACTGGTACCGAACGATTGGAAATAAAGTCTACTTTTAAATGATGTATATAAAATTTTCTTAGGGGGGTCATCTACATATTAAAACGAATCCAAACTTCATTTTTTTCAATGGCAATGCCCAATTTTAACGAGATATTTCAAATCTTCCGTTCAAACTATGCCTAGACACCAAATTTCAAGTCATTTGAATGATAAGTTTTTGAATTATAAACATTCAAAATTTAGTGCTTCTAATGTTAAATTACATTTTCATATTTTTATTTATATCTCCCAAAATTATGCTCGTAATGTGCTAATTTTTTTTGTAGTAATAATACTAATATACCCAAACATAAATAAGCTGAATTTGCAATTTTTATAATTTTATGATATGAATTATGAATTATGAAATTAATATTCGAAAAAATTATGAATTGCAACCTACAATTTTTTTGATGGATTTAGATTTATTAAGTCCTACTTTATGGAAATTAAAAAATTTCACATTTTTATTCCAAGTAGTTTCAAATTATGCTTAAAAAACGGCAAAATGATGGTTTAAAGGGCCGTCTATGATGGAAGTGAGTAGACATTTTGAAATTTATTCTGCTGTACTGTAATCTAACACGCTTCATTGACTCCTTGAGTGGCGCTTAAGGTGCCTTGATCAAGGAAGGGGCTCTCTCGGTGAACAATCCAGTACGGAACTTCAATTTGGATACAGCCCTTAAAATAAGCTCGTTTTAAAATAATTAATTTCTCGGAAACTTATGGTACGAATTGCATAAAAATTCGTTTTTAGGCTAATTGAAGGGTGTAGAGTTCATTTATGCTGTCAGAATTGGGTACTGCTATTGAAAAAAACAAAGTTATGGTTCGTTTTAATATGTAGATGGCCCCCTAAGCAAATTTTATATACATCATTTAAAAGTAGACTTTATTTCCAATCGTTCGGTACCAGTAACTTTCTTCTACGATAATTTGTTGAGGAGTTAGTAGGGGGTGTTTACTTTTTTTTTTTTTTTTCCACGACTGTACGCACCGAGTTACACCCAAATCGGTTCATAAATACGAGAGTTACAGTGTGACAAAGATCAGATATATATATCAACTTTTGAACGGAGGGTGGTTTCGGGGTCTGGGGGTCATGATCGATGAAAATATACCAAAATTTTTTGAAATCGCTTTCCTCCGAACGGCTGCAATAGGTAGCTTTTTGTAATGAAAGCTACCTAAGAGAGCGAAACTCACAAAGGTTCCCTGTTTTCTCTCTCTCTCTGCAGAATATTTCCGATTACCTGGTGCATTTCATAGCAAACCATAGTATTATTGGTGCGAGTAGATATAATAAAATAACTTGAAGACAAAGTAATAACTTGACTCTGGAACTCGCTAATTAAACTTACTTCTTTAACCCCTTGAGGGGCGGTGGAGATATATTATCCCCCACTTAATTTTAATCAAGAGTTACACCAGAACATTTTAATTAAATTTTACTTTTATAACTTTGGTGGAAAAAAGTTGTAAAGTTGCTTTTCTATATTTTGAAATAAAATTTTTCGTAAATCCCATTGAGAATTCAGCATTACAGAAACACAATTACTTGCCCCTGAAAGGGTTAATTCGCCAGTTCTGAGATGCTGTCATAGAGCGGGAGTTTGATCACTGTCACGGAGGGTCCTGAGAACCATGTTAATTTAATGCCTACATCGTTAGGAGGTCTGAAGGGCATTCCCAAATTTCTAAGAACTGAATTTTTCTCAGGAGTTCTGTGGTTTTGATTAGCGCTTGCAATATTTTCCAGTAGGGGCGAAGGTGCCAAATTGGAAGGATACTTTAATTGGTTAATTGACTGACAGTTATTCTTTTATACGCTAGGAAAACAATTAAAAAAGTCAGCTTCCGAATTAGCCATTAAAAGTTTAGAAATTTATTAAAAAGGAATTTAAATTTTTGATTTAAAGTGGGATTTTAATATTTTTAATACCTTTCATATAAAAAAGAAAGAAAAAATCATGAGTAAAAAGGAAAATTTATTTTTCTTAATTTTATGAACTTACTATAGTGATGTCAAAATTTCTTTAATTAATTTGGTATTGGAACAAGACTTGAGTAATTAATATAATTAATCTTTGTCAATTAATTTTAAATTCTTCAGTTACTTGAGGGGGTTGTGTTGGGTTGATTTTTGACGGCCAATTATCTACACGAGGGATATAGGCCCGGGGGGAGTGCCCTCCGTGGGGGTCTTTCTAAGGGAACCTAATCCGTATTAACGCATGGAAGATCCACGGCTCGAGGAAAACCACGAAAACTCCGAACGATTAGGCCGACGGGCGCGATTGGGATCGAACCCAGCACCTCCCATCTACCAGCTTCGAGAGCAGAGCCTCTCGGCCACTGGTGGGGCCGTTACTTGAGGGGATTACAGTGTTAAATCCTCAGGGTAATTTTCTCTGCAAAATCTGACTTAACTTTAAAACCTTAAGAAGTATATCTTTTTAGAGTTTTTTTAGTTTGTTATCACGCTTATTTTGAGACTAATGAAATTACAAATCGCCCACAAGAAAGCAGTTTGTTTAGTTTTAAGAAATTTTAAGAATATATGTATGTTTTCTATATTATTTTCTAATTAATCTATGTAAGTTGTTTCTATCAAGACTAATCTAAAAAGTTCTAATGTAAAAATTAAAATCCAAATATCTAAAATTAAAATTTTATGTTGTATTTGAATGCTTACAATGATTTTTATGTGCGTTTTTAACGGCCCGAAAAAAAAAAGGAAATTGTGGAGGGGGAGAGGGGGAGTGTGTTAATGTAATTTTGACTCAAACAAACGGATTTTGTTTTTAACCAAAACTCAACTCACGCTCGATTTTCAAAAAAAATATGAATAAAACTCAAAGAAACTGAGTCAAACTTGCAAGCTTCAACTCAGTGAATTCGCTCGTGTACAACACTGGATTCAAATACGGGTTTTCTTCAAAATCGACAGAGCTGAATAAATTCTCTAAAAATGTTACATTTTCAAGGCATTTTAAAGGCATTTGGGACCTGAAGATTCTGTCTATGTTCTACAAATATCCATTTTCTTTTTCTGCTAATTTTATTTATTTATTTATTATGTTTGATGGTAATTTGTAATGCTTTTTCATCATTTCAACGGTTTTGCTGCGTTAACTTTTGAAAAGGTTAGCGAATTTACGAATTTCTTTTACTTTTTTAAGTAAAGGAAATTAAATTTTCTACAAACTATACCTGAGAAACACATAAACGAAAAAAAAAAAATTCATGTTATAGCAAAAAATATGATCGATTTTTATGAATTTTATATTTATTATTATTATTATTATTATTTTATGTTCTTCAGGTATAATCGAGAGACAACGTAATAAGCAGTATAAAAAAATAAATGACGACTGGAAAAAAATAATGGAACCTGTTCTTCACAATCGTGGCAAAACTAGTTTTACACGATAAATTTTGTCATCAATTTTTTTTTGTTATAGTTTTTTACAATTTAACGAATATATTTTATTTATATAAACAATAAATCAATAAATGCAAAAAGAAGTTATAGTCTAAATTGGGTATGTTTAAACTGTCAAAGTTCCTAATCCACGGTCATACTTCAGTCAATTTTCGTCATTTCAAGCCTTTCTGGTTCCCTTTAATGTTGCACAGTTATTTTTAAACGAGTGCGAACGTAATCTCTACATGTAAGCAACAAAAATAAAGTACGTTGAATAGGAAAACGAAAGTTTCGGTTAGACAGAGTTGTATAGAAAGCTTTCAAATCACATTTTGAGAATGTGAAATAAAACGCTGTGAAGTTTTAAAGAGACTTGTTTCATTTTTTGCTTAAAATGAATTTAGACACCCGTAGTATATCATGACGAAGAAATTATACGCAAAACGTTACATTCTTTTCGAAAAAATTTCAATAAAAATATATAAACCAAAGAATTTTTTTTAAATATTCATAGTGCATATCTTTCACTTCTTTTAAGATTTATATATTGGTAGTCTCACAGTCTTCTTATTATTTGGTTCTTAATTTATTTTCTTAATATCCAAAGGGTATTAAGAATTATTCGTATTTACTCGCGTAATTTGCGCCCCCGCGTATTTTACGCACCTGTACTTTGAAAGAAAACGATAAAAAATAAAGATTCGCACAATTTTCGTATCAAGATTATGAGATAATAAGACCGCATGTATCATTTCGTTTTTCAATTTTTCAATTTGGTTAATTAGAATAATGTTATTTATTTATTTTTGTTCACGATCGCTTTCTTTTCAACTGTATGCAAATAATAATATTATAACTGATAAAACGATGTCATCAATTAGTGCTGATTTGTTTATATTGAAAATTTCTATTTCTTGGTAAAGTGTTTATTTGAATATAACACTAAAAGGGGTAGACGAGAGCACGATCTCTTTCCTTCAACTGTATGCAAATGATTGTATTATAACTGATAAAGCGATATCATCAATTAGTGCCGATGTGTTTTCGCCGAAAATTTCTATTATAATTGATAAAGCGATATCAGCAATTAGTGCTGATTTGTTTACACTAAAAATTTCTATTTCTTGGTAAAGTGTTCAGTTGAATATAACACTAAAAGCGGTAGACGAGAGCGCGATCTCTTTCCTTCAACTACTTGTAAATGATTCTTATGATAACTGATAAAGCGATATCATCAATTAGTGCTGATTTCTTTTTACTGAAAATTTCTATTTCTTGGTAAAGTGTTTAGTTGAATATAACAGTAAATGGGGTAGACGAGAGAGAATTCTGAGTAAATGAAACATTTATTTGATATTGACGTAAACGGTAATATCCGCTAAGGAAAATTAAAAGTGAATTTTGCGGCCGCAATACTGGGAAATGCGTTTCATAGAAGATGCTAATGTGTTTTCATGCTTCAAATCTTAAAAGGGTCATTTTAAAATGGTAATACGACAATTAAATATAGTGAAACCGATATTATTTTTCCGACAAACAAATACTTATTAAAATCTGTAATAAATACAATATGTCCTTTTTTTTTTACAAAAGTTTAAAAAAGTTTTTCTTTACATAAATCTTTATTTATTTTTTTCAAATTGTATGAATTTGTGTTTTTATTTTATTAAACAATATTTCTCTTTTCTTTTAGGTAAGTTTCCTATTTGTGCTTCTGACTCTTCTGGTATGTTCTTTTTTTTTTTCATTTTGCATTTATGAGGCACTTAATACACAGCTTTAATTATTAATTGCAATTAAAATTATCATTAATAAAAATAATACAGAAACACCTGGGGAAACGTAATCACTATAAGAACCGGAACAAATTCTGTTTTATGCATGTTTCAGTCTTAGCTGGTAGATGTATATGGTATTAGTTTCGTCGGGACCATAGAATTTTTCAGTTTGACAGAGGGATCCGTTATAGACAATTTCCATTTTCATGAGTTTTACCTAAAGTACTCTTATGTATAAAGAAAAAATGTAGGATAGTTGAGAGGAGTCTGAATAAAATAATATTCAAACATAATCAATACATAATATAAAATTTAAATGTAAGTATGAGAGCTAATGTTAAAACGTGATTTTATCTTTAAGTATTTTGAAACGTAAATGGTAAAAATTCGCAGTCACCATTCGGCACGTGGCGACTAAATGAGAAAAACAAACTACCATTCAAAAATATTTCCATTGGCCGCCACATTTGTAGACATTCTCCCTTTCCGAATCGCTACTATAAATTGGAATTGCAATTTCAGGAAAACAAATCTTTTAGCATTAGAAAATTGTATTCGCAATCTTCTCGGATTGAAAGATTGCAATCATATAGCTAGTGTTGCCACCTCCACAGTCACGAAAAACGGGACAAAGAGACAAAAAAAGCGGGACAAGGGCTTCTAAGTCGGGACATATAAAAACACTAAATCCTATGAAACAGAACTTGTCTGCAACGGAATGTTTTTAGTTTAGCAAACTTGTGGAATACCATAAAATTATACCTTATAAGACAAAAACCTGTATAAGACGGAATATTTGTCCTGCCACGTGAAATTCCGTCTTATTAGGTTTTATTGTACTAAAACACCCCACAATAATTAATCTTATATGCATTAAAATCTGTGAATGCGTAATCGGTAAGAGCCGAAACAAATTTCGTTTTGGAGAGATTTTTGATTGTGCCGTTGATTGGTTGATGGTTGGTTGATTTTTGACGGCCAATTATCTGCACGAGAGATATAGGCCCAGGGGGGAGTGCCCTTCGTGGGGGTCTTTCTAAGGGAACCTAACCCGTATTTACGCATGGAAATCCATGCCGTTGATTGGTATTCCTTCCGTAGCACTATGAACGTTTTACGTCTACGACAGAATTCCGCAATCAACAAGTTCCATTTTCACAGGTTTTACTAAACAAAGTACAATAAAACCTGTACAAAACAGAATCGATAACAGCGGAAACATATGCCGTCTTAGACAGGTTTCCGTCTTAGCAGATAGGTTTGTACGGTATTACTTTCAGCGGAATCATAAAAAAAAATTCACTTATAGACTGGTTCTGTTTTACAGGTTTTACTGAATTATATTTCCACTCGATACAGACTAACGAATACGTTGTGCGAAAAGATATTTAAAAAATTGTGAATTCAGAAATCGGGATTTTCAGAGTCCCGCGCAGTGGTTACCCTGGACGGGTCTTGGAAATCCTGAAAATCGGGACATCTGGCAACACTAACCATAACAGAGTATCCAACAATTTTTGAGGGAAGCACGCAATTGAAAGGGTTATATAGCGATAAATTTCTTTGATATTTACTTTTAAATTTTGTGTATGATATTTTATTGTTGTCTGAGACATCGGATTTTTCGTTACTAATATGCTGCATTTAAAAAATTGTCTTACATCTTTTTATATTTTTAATGTTTTTAAGCTTTATTGCAAATACATTTTACAGCATAAGAATTGAACCTCAAATGTAAAATTTTTACGAAATCTATTATGTTACATGTGCTACTTTAAAAAGTATTGCATTGTATGTCAAACAACTAATCTTCCGCTCATTGGCGGCTAGCCATATTAACTAATTTTTAACCTTTCTCAAATGTTAAAAATTAGTTAATATGTATAATTCTTATATTATGGCTAATCTCCTATATTATGGCTAATTCTTATATCGATAAATTGCTTTGATATTTACTTTTAAATTTTGCGTGTGATATTTTAATTCCTATACTACCTGCTAAGACGAAACCTATTTTATACTATTTAAAAATTAGTTAATATGGCTAACTCTTATATTATGGCTAATCTCCTATATTATGACTAATTCTTATATCGATAAATTTCTTTGATATTTACTTTTAAATTTTGTGTATAATATTTTATTGTAGTCCGAGACATCGGATTTTTCGTTACTAACAATGCTGCATTTAAAATATTATTGTCTTGCTTCTTTTTATATTTTTAATATTCTTAAGCTTTAGTACAAATACATTTTACAGCGTAAGAATTGAACCGCAAATCTAAAATTTTTACGAAATCTATAATGTTACATGTGCTACTTTAAAAATATTGCATTGTAGGGTAATTCCGGGATTTATGCCACACATTTTTTTGGACTTGTGTATAAAGTCCCATGGTGGACGTAAAATAAAAAAAATCATGCTGTGCTATTTAATGTTAAATATACAACGCATGTACTGCGACAAAAAAATTCAAAACGAATTATTAATATTTTTTAACAAAATTTTTCTAAAACATTACACTGCGGCGCGTCACCCGTACACGTACATTCAGGCTGAGACGCCGCACTTGTGTGGTAGTTATGCCGCGCTTGAATTAAGAACAGAATGAAATTATAAATAAAAATATTTAAAAAAACAATTCATATCTGGACTATAATCATGGATGTAAGAACAAAATGAAACTGAATGAGTACAATGAAACGTAATAGTAGATTCAAATTAATAATTGTTGCCTACTTTCACTATTAAAATTATCGACGTATTTTTTTTACATTAAATTTTAATTGTTATTTCAGCAACAACGCAACATCAATGTATTAGAAAGAAAAAAGAAAAAATGTAAAATTGTGTTTACATAATTTATTTGTTAACCCTTTCGGGACCGGTGGCTTTTACACAAATTTTATTCGGTTGGTACCACTTTTTTGAATGAAGTTACCTTTAACTTAAATAATGATGAAAATGCTGTAATTAAACAAAGCAAATATTACTTTTCTTTTTTATTGGTGCCAGAAACAAATTTTGTAAGCTCTTTAAGAAGGTGCTTATATGCACCTATGGTCCCGAATGGGTTAAGAGATCGACTTCAATCTACAGAAAAAGTGTCGAAAAAGTACAGTCTTTATGTAACTGCATTTAAACACATGATGCAACGACGCCAATTACACTTCCTCTTTTTTGGAGTGTTTGCAAAGAACGTCTGCGTTACGCGTAATCAATTTTTCATTATTATCATATCGACTTGCATCTTTCTTGCCCTTCTTACTTTTTATTTTTCCCTTTTTCTCCTTTGGTTTTAGTTAACTTGATAATATGCCTAACATGGTTAGTCTGTGCAAAAAGAAAAGGAAAAGTTAATAACACTTAATCATCCCGTACAAAAGAAACTGCGGCGTGTATACTGGAGTAGCAGTGCGGCATGTATCCCATTTTGCATGGTGCAGACGTCGGCCATCACAGTTACCTGCCATCGCTAAGGGGAATGGCGTAATCATACACACAGTACTCTATACGAACGCTACACTTAGTTTTGACTTCGAAATCATGCATGCATTTAGTAATTAGTGTATGAAAACTATTTAAACATAACGTGTTTAAAATTTTGGACAGTGAAATCATGCACTTACATCAAATTAAGGATTGTACTTCTACAAGTAAACATCGAAATGGGATTCACGCTATACACTGGTTAAAATAATCTCATTGCGTACCCATACTGTGTGTTTGACGACCATCTATCGATAATTACAAGAAATGGAAGGGCTGCGGCATCTATCCCGTATGCGGCGACTCTCCCGGAGTTACTCTATGCCAAACAGCTAGTCTTCTGCTCATTGGCGGCTAGCCATATTAACTAATTTTTAACTTTTCTCAAATGTAGAAAAGAAAGTAAAAAAGAGCATTTTAAAAATGAATTAGTATTTCACCCTCTAAATAATAACTTTCTCGGGTGATTTTATATTGCTTCGTTTTTTAATTATTGACAATACGACCATTGTTTTGTTCTTTCAATTTTAATTTCGGTTGGAACGTGGGTTATTATTTTAACAGTGGGGAAAATGATAGCGCATATTGATTTTGAATCTCCTTCAAAAGACAGCTTCAGATATCAATTGATCTAAAACAGCTGATGCGAATATTGAAAATCAATAATTGTGCAGAAGTTAAATATGATTTTTACTTTTACTTCTGTCTCGTTTTAATGCCCGAAATAGAGAATTTGCTAGTCTTATCTTTACACTTTATGGATAGAACACATGAAAATACATTTTTTTTCTTTTTTTCTCTTTCTCCTTTAGCATCGTGCGTGAATGTTAGTAGGACGTCTACATAATGTATGTTTTACACGGTGTCCATAAATTACTGTCTGCGTTTCCTTACCTCATAACATTCTATTTAAGAACATGACGGAAAATATTATAACATATTCCTAAAGTACAAGTTTATTTAACCCTTTCCGGCACGGAGTAATTCGGGTTATAAACTGATGGAAAGATGGACTGACACCAGAATTTATAAACGAATGTATTAGAAAATACGAACTTGATTATTTTCACATACGTTATTAAAGGAAATTTTTAATTAAATATTCTGGGTGCCAGTAAAATAAAAATTGGGTGTCCTTTTTTATGGACACCGCAAAAGGTGTTAATAACACAAACAAAGTTACATATGCTTAAAGTTGTAACTCAAAACATTATTAATCAACTAATGATTATAATAAAACAATAATTAATATTAAAATTTTATCCAATTTATCAAAAAGGGATGATGGAAAATAACTAAATTTCTGCTCATAATTAATAATTTTTAATAATTTTGGTAATATTTCAATATTAATTGTTAATTGATTAATAACGATTTGAGTTACAACATTGTTTATGTTATTAAAACAAACTTTTTGAGTTGTACTTTACGAATATGTAATAATATTATTCGTCATGTTCTTAAATCAGAAGTTATGTGGTAAGGAAACCCCGACAGTAATTTATGGACACACTGTTTCATTTAACCCCTTGGGGACGAGCGACACGTATATGTGCCGCACGAAGCGCTCAAAATCCTTGTTTTTCCTCACCAGTAAAATTTTACTGTAAAATTTGCCTTATTTAATCAGCGCATTTTTTTTTATTCAAGGACACAAATTTCTGTTTTTAAAAAGCGGTGACAAAAGATTAAAAATTTCGTAAAAGGCTCCCGTCGCAAAGGGTCTAACAGAAAAATATACACAATATTCATATTTATGTAGTATCCTATCCACATAAATGGGTCGTTAAAAACTGTGATGAAGGTAATAACTATAATGTTTATTTCAGCTTCTGTTTCATCTTAATTCAAATCTTGAAGTAGAAAACTTTCTGTTTACGGATGAGATACGTTAAAAATACGTTTTTTCTTCATCAATAAGGCTGCCCATGTGTATTAGTTTTATCCAAAAAATATACTCGATATTCATATTTATACACGGAAGTACGTATTAATATGAATAAGTCGATAAGTGCCATTACCTTTACTGTATCTATTTACATATAAATATGATTCTAGAAGATACTTTTGTTGAGCAATGCAGTTAATGAAGAAAGGGTAATGCAATGTTTGATTGTTATTATTTAAAAAATACTACTTGTATTTTATGAGCATCGCATATGTTTTATGTACCCAAAACTTTGTCCCAAGTTGAAATTTTGATATCGCATGTAACATGAATGTTGAAAGTTTTTTTTCGTCTTTTAGTGTTGAGGAGGCAGTACAACATTCAAAAGTCTTCATTATTATTTAAAAAACACTGATAGTATTTGTATTTCCTATGAGTTTCACATTGGCTTAATCATGTAAGATTTCGTACCAAGTTTAAATTCCCCTCTTAGTGGTCCTTATTAGAATTGTTAATTTATCCTGGTCTTTAATTATTCTCGTAAATGAACCTATAAGGTACATTACATTATTAGATGCATTTCATTTATATGTAAACATAAATATGGAAAAAATGTGTTTTCTTAGGTAATGAATACACAAAAGACAGTATTGTAATTTAAAAGGCATTTGTAGTACTTGCATTTCCTGAGTGCAGTGCTTAATTTTCTGTTACAGCTAGTAAATATTGGGCACCGGAGCCTACCCAGGTTATTGTTGTATATTGCTGGTTGATTAAAAAAAAAACATCCTTGGCGAGTAAGATTTTCTGAAAATTCCCTTTATAAATGTTTTTGATAGTTGTTCATTCACTAGATTTTATTATAGCTATACGCATAGCTGCCAACTATTCCTTTTTTTGTAACCACCATTTCCGAATAGTAATATTAATCTTATTTAATCGCAAAATTCTGAGAAGTAGTAGTGGTAACAAAAAAAGTTTAAAAATTGTTTATTAATAATAAATTTAATTAATATATATATGTTGCATATAGATATATTCAAAATTAAAATAAAATTCTTTTGCTGAAGAAAAAATATGCTTTATATTTTTCAAATAGCGTATGAAATACAAATATGTCAATATTACTTGCAGAATATTAGTGTTCCGGTACTTTTTTTGTTTGAAATTAAGCCTTGCTTGAGCGTCTTGCGGGGTTTATTTATGTAAAAAATTGTCACCTGATTAATTTCCTGTCCATTAAGTGTTAAATTATAGTACGCCTGTTATATTTTAATATTTCTTTTTAAGGCCTGAGTGCCTGGTTTTTTTTTCTCTCTCTCTGTGTCGCATGGTGGAATTTTCAAAATTTATCTATCCCCAATGGATGTTTTTTATGATGATATTTATATTAGGAAATTTAAAATAAGCTGAAAGCAAATAACTAAGTCCATAAGTTTTTTTTCTTCTTCTCATTTTAAGGTGAAGATGGTTCTTGGAAAGTTTCTTGTGTCTTGTTGCTGTAAAACGTCCAAACTATAAAAATATATACTTACTATATAGTTCGCTTCATCACGTTACATGAAATCATGACAGAAAAACGTAAGCTTGATTTTATCAGTTATTGCTTTTTATTGATTTTCTGTGACTAGATATTCTATAAAACAAGTATAATTAGGTAAGAACTGCTTATTAAACTTCTGTCTAAAGGAAAAATCTCTAATTGAAGTAAATAAGTGTCTAGTCGTCATTAAATATATATTATTTAGGTTTGTGACTTATTGAAAGTTAGATCCTCTCCTGGCGGATAGCCGCGAAGTATTTCACCACCTTGTCTCTTCTTTAAGTACCCTAAAGTCAACAGACATTTCGAAAATTGTGGTAAAATTCTGCTAGATTGCACGAATTAAGTGCAATCATCGCTGAAGTTTCGCATTGACTAAATCTTGTTTAGGTTCAATTGACTGTTAAGATACTTTTTATTGGCTCTTAAACTATAAAGAAAATAGTTGTTTGCCATCTGTTGACCGCTTTGTTCTTGAAATTTCGTAACTAATCTCTTTTCTTTTGTTTTTGGCATCGAAAGAGACATAGGAGTGGTCAATCTGCATCTAGATGTTTCTAAAACTTGACTTTTGAGAAATAAAAGTTTGATAGCTATAAAAAGTTCAGAACGCTCGTTTCATTGTACTTTATGCCTCAAAATCTATGAAAAATGATTTAAGTCTTAAATTATTGGTTATGAAATCAGAGACGATTAGTGTGAATTCAAGGTATGGCCCGGGGGTACCCCCCCCCCCGGATCATCGAAATGTCCCCCAGACGATTTGAGATGTTATGTTTATTAATGGTCAAAAGTTCGAATCCACAGAAATCTCTCCCTCCGAAAAGGCCTGAATTTAACAATGTAGGAGATTTCATAAAAGTATGAAATCAGCTGATATTTCAAATTTAGTGAAACCATAGTTGATTGAAGAACAACTTTAAATAAAGTAAAATAATTTAGTTAAAATCGAACAACCTGCACTTTTTATCTGTAAGGAATGAAGAAGATAGTATTCTTCTAAGATATATTGTTTAGATTAAAAAAACAAAAAACTTACAATCTTTACTATAGCGAATGTTCTGTCTCCAGATCTTCGTTATACCCAGGGGCGCCATTTCAGAACTTTCTTGGGAGGGGGGGGGGGGTTCTTTAAGGACAGTGGCATAGCCAAGGATGAGGTTCGGGGGGGGGGGGGTATCCATTTTCCTCCGGAAAAGAACAGATTTAAAATTACGTTTTCAGCAGGTTTTCATCTTAGCAGGCATACTTTCAAGATACTGACTAAGATTTTAAGAAAGTATTCCGTTAGAGACAGTTTCCATTTTACAAGTATATCTAAGGCTGTTAAAACATCCTTTCTATAGTAAACCTCTAAAGAGCATAGGTTCATTTACTGTAAAACTTGTGAAAATGAAATCTGTCAAAAAAAGAATTCTTTCGGAAACGGAAAAAAATCGCGTTTAAAAAAAAAAAAAAAAAAAAAAAAATATAATTACACTTGCTAATACGCAGACCTGTCTAAAATGGAGTTTTTTTCCCCTGACCTTTCGGCTTCTTCTTTGCAGATTTTGCTGCAGGGGTGGAGAGCCATTTCAAGAGGTTCTTGGAGGTTGGAGCAAAGTTTTCTTTTAGGGGAAGGGCTTGAAACAGCGTACGGGATTTTGCCCTCTTAACGTCTTTTAAAACCATGGGATTCCTCCAGGAACATTTTTTAATTTCCGTGAAAGACCGCAGTATTTTTTCTCTCTTTTGTGGAGCTACGCGAAATCAACTCGCGAATAGACCGCGAAAAAAAATCTTAAATTTTGCCAATTGGACTTGGAAAAAATAGCCAATTTGGCAAATTCGTCGCGGAAAAAATATTACTTCTTAAACGGACCGTGAAAAATTTTTGCAAAGATCGTGGAAACAAACAGCGATTATTGCCAATCGGTTGCGGGGAAAAAAATGCAGATTTCAACATTAGGTCGAAAAAAAAAAATCAAATTTGCTCATCACTCGTGCAAAAAAAATTGTGAATTTCGAATATCTATTAAGGAAAAAATCGAGAATTTTGTCAAATGTTTCGGATAAAAATCACGAATTTATTCAAAGAATCGCACTAAACATTCAAAAATTTCGTCAAACGATCGCGCAAAGCAATCGCAAATTTTGTCAGTAGGCTGCGAGAAAAAATAAAAACGAATTTCAACAAATGATCATAGAAAAGAATCGCGAATTTCGTCAAAATATCTCGGATAGAAATAGCGAATTTCAAACCGTCGCAAAAAATATCGTGGATTTTGACAAATGGTAACGGAAAAAAACTGCGAATTTCGTCAAATCGTCGGGGAAAAAAATTGTGAAATTCAATTGGTCACGAGATAATCAGCACATAAACATAGTCAACACGTCAAGAAGTTTGCAAATTTTGTGATTCATAGGGATATGAAATTTTCATCAATGATTTTCTTTGAGTAAGAAATGTCCTTAATCATTTTCTGCATTCCTTTTCAGACTATGATCTAAATTCCACACAATTCAGAAATTTGCAGAACATTTGGTATCAGGGAGAGTCTGCATTAGAGATGAGTACGGGCTCTTTTTTCAGAGCCCGGGCCCACCCGAGCTCGAAACATTTTGTGCCATGAGAGCCCGAGCCCGACACCGAAAATATGCAATAGTACAAAATTGCATAATATTTTTAAAAAAAATGTTTCAAATGTAATTATCATTTGTAAACTACTTTTTACATAGAAATGACTGTTAAAGGAAAATTTAAATTAAATATTATCAAAAGAAAAGTTTGGTATCAAATAAAAATGTTCTTTATAAGAGAAAAGGATTCTCATATATTTTCTCTTTTAATAAGAAAATCTTACGGGCATGTTAATGAAGTGTGTTTCATGAATAAATGCATGAAATTTGTAGAAATTACTATTTATCTAGCGAATAAAGGAAGAACATTTATAAATTTTCTAAAAAAGTTGCACATTTTTAACTATAATTAATTCCTTCCTCATAACAATCTTTTGGGATTGGCGTGACCCGTAAAATAATCTTAAATTAAAAATTTCAATGTCCCGGTGCTTTTACAGGAAAAGAGGAAATACTGCTCGATTGATTTCTAACGGAATAATATAGTAATTAAATTTACGTACGACTGAAAGTGACTTCGTAAATTTCAGCGTACAGCTTCAGCATCAGCAGAGTTCATAATAGACATATTAATCACTAAAGTTATTTCCATATGAAAAGCGTACAATAGAACTCTAAATAATTCGCAAACCGCAAACTATAAATAGAAGAAAGTATTGTCTTTGTGTTAGATTTCTAAATAATAATAATAATAAATCCAATTGCAAAATAACCTCTGCCACAAACGAAAATCCAACTAAAAACAAATTAATTATTCCCGCCTATTTCGTGGCGCCGCATCGTAGGACCGTCATCGTCGGTGATGCCAAACATAAATCTATATATATGACTAATCATTTTCTTTTAAAATAACATTCTATTCTAATAACTAAAATAGAAAAACACAAATTCTATTTCCTCTTCATTCTGATCAAAAAAGCAATACAATGATTTGAAAAGGAATAAGTAATTTTTAAGGGGGGAAAAAGTTCTTTTAATTTTTTCTATTCATGCATAAATAAAATTTTCAGGTTTCAGAAAGAATGAGTCCGAGCCCGTCTCGGGACCGGGCTTTCGGGATCGGACTGAGCTCGTCTCATCTCTAGTCTGCATTGGGTTGCGCAACTGTATTTTTTTCAAAAGCGACACGACCCGATCCGTGGCACATATCGAGGTGGGTTGGCGTTTCTTTTTTTCGTTTCGGGTCGGGTCAGGTTGACAGTCTTGCATCGGGTCGGGTAACCTGATTTTACCCGAATTCGAGTTGCGGATCAAGTCAGGTTTATGCTATTTTTTTCGTTAGGTGTAAGGTTTACTTTAAGCGTTTCTGGTTGTGCTTTGTCTCTCTTTGGGAGTCCTTTTTTCAAAAGGAAGATCTGAATATTTTAAAATGAAAAAGCTATATATCGGAGTATTAATGGGTGCATATGTGTTCATTTTTGCATGTAAGCTATAAAATTGTAGACTACTTTTCCATAAATGTAATTAAACATAGATTCATTTTCTTTCACTTTGAGTTTGGGTATGAATATTTCGTATTTATTTTGCAGTTTGTCAGGCTAGAGTTGTGTTTCACGTTAACGACTTTTGTCTGGTTCGGATAGTGTAGAACCCAATCCGTGCAACTCTAGTATCAGACTGAGGAGATTATATAGAACATACTGTATATAATATTATTTAATAAAGCAAATGATTTGATAGCGTTGTAATGACTGCAGTAAATACAATGCGACACTAATAATGCAAAATAAAAAATTCCAGTAATTAAGAACTTGAATTAACCCCCTTCTAAAAAAAGAAAAATCCTCTCTAAATTTCGGAGTAAAGGGGAAATTCACCTCGAAAATTCTAGCCCTGAGGGGACGAGTTATCTTTGATCATTTTGCACACGGCTGGGAAGCAATTAATACAATTTTTTCTCGCATATCTTTTTAAAATTAGCCAAAATATTCACCGATGAGAAATGTCTCACCTTGAGAGTGTTGAAATAGCAAAGTCTTTAGAAAATATTTTTGATAATTATCAGTTTATGTGCATAAAGAGTTTATTTATTGCATGTGTTTTTATTGTAATAAAATCTGACAAGTTACTTTAGCTTTTGAGGAATTTATGAAAAAAAAATGTTAAGTCTGACCTGTGATGACAGATAGGGATGCATCGAATATTCGGTATCTATTCGGTATTCGGACATGCTACCAAATATTCGGTTAGGTAGAATATCAAACTATTCGGTCTGCCGAATACCGAACTATTCGGCCAAACAGAATACTTAAAAATATCTTTTGAAAAATATTTTTAAAATCCTTACACAACTTCTACTTTTAACTGTCAATTTATAAAGATATTCAGAATAATTGGAAACAGAATCATATTTAAATCAAAGAGAATGCTGTTACATTATTTATTTGCTGTTTGATACGTGTCACTTAAAAAAATTTAACCATTAATGATGACCTGCATAGAAATAAATGATGCACAAATGGAAGTTTCTGACCAATATCTTGTAAATAATCTCTGTCTTTTGCTTTTTCGCAAAAAGAGTGTTTCTAAAGAAAATGAGAAAAACTTTCAGATGTGATAATAGACATCAAGACAGACCATTTTTGCCCAAGAAACCAGTATCGCAATCCGCTTAATCAGTCAAAATTAAAAATACAGTGTATCTCATCTCACTTCAGGTCAAACTCAAATTTTCATTTGTTACTTTAACAATAATGAAGATATCGTAACTAGAGTTCTGCATCGGGTTGGGTTACCCGCTTTTACCCGAACCCGAACCGTGGCGGGTCGGGTCGGGTTGGCGCTATATTTTCCCATTGCGGGTCGGGTCGGGTTGACTTTAATTTTTTGGTGCGGGTCGGGTTGGCTTTTATTGTTTCGGGTTCGGGTCGGTTTCGGGTTGGCTTTTTTACTCTTGCGGGTCGGGTTCGGGTTGACCCGCTTTTTTAAAAGAATGTGGAAAATATTTTTTCCCGTTAAAAACCTATACAAACCGCAGATCAAAGTTTCACAAAAGCAAAATGTGTGCCTGTCTGTTTTGTCTTTAGTCATCTTTTCACGAGTCTTCGAAATAACAAACTGCATTACGTTTTTACCGTATTTTAAAAATACAATACGCAGCAAAACGCTAAATGGTCCTTTCTGTCTAATGTAGCAAGTGAATAATTTAATTGTGGTGATACGCGAAACGCGATGCACTATGTTAGACGGGAAAATTTTCAAAATAATAACTGCTGATAAACTAAAGGCAGATGGCCACTTGTGTAAAAACAAGATGTATCGTTATAAGTGGAACTTTTGAAACCGCAACTAATTTTAAAGCATATCTAAAAATTAGATTTTTAGTTTTATACCATTTAGAGTCCTGCATCGGGTAGGGTTTTACTATTGTTGAATATTAAAGAATATAGATTTGTTCATTCTTCTATGTAAGATATAAAAATGGTATTAGAGAATTAAAGGTCTGCACGGGCTGGAATTTCCAGGCCCGGGAATGGCCTACCCCGCCTCGCCCCGTCCCGTGTAAAACTTAAAAGTTCGGCCCTAGCGCGGCAGGGCCCGTTTATAATTTTATCGGCTTCGTCTAAATATTTATATCGGGTCGGTAGACCCGCTTAATTGTAGGCCTGGCAGGGCCGTACACTTTTTTTTGCCACCTCGGCCCGTTGAAAAAACTGTCCTAATAAAGCGGCCTGGCCAGTTTGAAATTTTGCCGCCCCACGCGGCCCTCGGGCCCGGACCAGTGCAGAACTTTATTAGATATACAATTGTAGATTATTTTCATAATGGTATTAAAATATGATTTGCTTTCCTTACATTGCGGTTCGGTTCGGGTTGCGGGTTGACTTAAAATGGAATTTGCTGGTTCGGGTCGGGTAGAACCCGACCCGTGCAGGACTCTAATCGTAACTATATTTTCAGAATGAGTTACTTTGATTTCTGTGACATATGAATCATGAGAAGTGCCGGAAATTGGGTGTGTGTGTAAAGTTTATTTGTAAAAAGGTCTTGTTTATCAAAATGGAAGTATCTGCCTTAAGTATTATGAAAAATTGTTTTAAAATTTAATTTTTTAATATCTTTAAACTTTGAATTCGGCCAGCTGAATATTCGGTATTCGGCCCAACAGTCAGTATTTGGCTACCCGAATATTCGGTATTCGGTTTACCTGTAGGCCGATTATCGGTATTCGGCTACCAGAATATTCGGTATTCAGTTTACCTGTAGGCCGAATATTCAGTATTCGGCCGAAATCACTATTCGGTGCATCCCTAATGACAGATAAATTTTCTGAAATATCAAATTCCTTGGGGGTGGCGCTCCCCCCCACAGCCCCCCTCAAATGGCGTCCCTGGTTATACCCAACGTATAAGATATGTGTAAGGAAATTGAAATCATAAAAATTTCGTTCGTTATATCCAAGGTTTTGTTCTAAATAGAGTTCACTATAGAGATGTTAACCAATAAATCTGTTAAACTTCTTTGGAATAAACTACCTTTAGGATGTTAATATCATTTAAAATACAGGTTTGCATAATTTGCTAATGGCACGCAAGTCAGTTTTAAAAAAAGCCTTTTCACTTTTAAAACTTAAAACAGTTCGTTAGTTTTTTACGTATAAATTTTAGAACAAGTTATTAAGTAATCGTTTTCTTATTATTGTTTGTTTAAAAAGAAAGGAGAAAGAAAAGAAAAAGAAATATGTGAGCCAAGCAATTTGTTAAAGAATTATATTTAATAAGCAATAATTGGTTAGTTTTATAATATACAATTGCAAACAGAAAAAGTTGTGTGAAATAATGCTAACATCAACAGGAATTCCAGTGTTTTCTACACCTTTTTTTAGAATATCCAAAAATGTGAAATAAAGTAAAATTTTATTTATTAGAATTAATTTTTTTGTATGTTGAATCATTTTTAATCGTTATACTTTATTTAATATACAATATTCGTACTGAAACACACAGAAAAAAAGCGAAAGTGTAGGTTTATCAGTGTACAATTTGAATTCTTCCTTTTCAAGTTTTAAAGTGAATTGGTATTGCTGATTTATCCTGTTTATTTCAGGTATTTAAAGTTATTTTTTGCATATATAAAGAAAATGATCAGTATTTTTCTACAAATCCACTTTGTGTAAGTTTTAAATTAATCAGAAAGCGTGAAATATTTATTTTTAGGTATTCGTCATAGTGTAATAGTTTCAAGGCCATAATAGTCTCTTCTTCCAAAAATTTCCATTTTCTCCTTTTTTATTATCTCTTAGAACACCATTATTCGTCAGACAGATGGGTCTTTTGCAAAACTATTTGCTACCATGGTTACCAATATTTTGTTAATGTACCTCTACCATTTAATTTAGCGCTTCAAATTTTCTCATATCTTTTCCATGATCATCCTGATAAAGAGGGAAAAATAAAGAAACTGATCTTTCGGTTCTTTAGTTTCAAAAGAAATCATTTAAATAAAATGATTGTCGTAAATTAATCTTTGAAAGAAATTTGTCTGTTCAAATTCCGTTTGAGATTTGCAGCATTTTTTACTGAAATTTCCATTAAGATTTTAACCCGGATTTTAGTTTTATTAGCGCTGCTTATTTTAAAATTAATAAATTTAGTTTATTTATTATAGTAATTCTCATGACTGTTAGTTCGTTGTGTTTATAAATTGAACTGATATTAATTATAGTAATTTGTGTGGTTATTTTAAGGGTTCGGTTAGTAAATTCATTGATATTAATTCTAATGAGTCGCATGGTTAGTTTTGGGTTATTAAATTCTGCTCGTATTATTTAACTACCATTACGGTAATTCACGTGGCTGTTTTGTGGTTTCGCTTAGTAGATTTAACTGATTAATTACAGTATTTACCATAGCAAATATTTATAACTTAGTATTTATTGTAGACTATTTTTCCATAATTATATTTAAAAAAAAAAAAAAAGGATTCATTTTCTTTCTTTCATCTTTTAGGGTTAAAAAATTTTTCAGGTCAACGAAAAAAAAATTGTCTCGTTCGGGTTGACTTCAAATTGAATTTTCGGGCTCGTTTCGGATATTACAGTAATTCTCGTGTGAGGTATTTCCTCTCTTTGGAAAAGAAATATTTTTAGAGAGGATAATTTTGTTCACCATATGAAAGGGACTGGTCTGAATTGCGTCCTGCACGAGTAGAGTTCGACGCAAACCCGAAAATTCTATTTGAGGTCAACCCAAACTCAAGAAAAAGTTTTCGTTCACCCGAAACCCGACAAAAAAGAAAATTAACCGTTTTAATTATTTTTTTTTTCAATATATGTAATTATGAAAAAATTAGTCTAGAATTTTACCTCTAATATCAATTTTATTTTTATGTTGAAAATATAAATATATATATAACCATTATAAAATATTACAAATTATCATCTACATTAAATATATAAATTATAAATTAAGTTTTAAGATAGGATTCAAACATTATGAGTTTTAAATTAGGACCAACAAATTATTAAATGACATGAACAAAAAATGAACAAAAAAAGATGAACAAAATATGAACAGTGGAAACCAGAAATGTATAACAAGTAACTATGAATAACCTACAGAATCATCAGAGGAGCTTGCAGGTTTAATTCATAGTGAAAATATGTTATTTAATCCAATTTTGTCGGCATTAGGCCTAAAATGACATATACTCATTCATATTCAAATATGGTTTTTTAATATAACAATATTGACTGGACTTTCTTGATTTAATCCGATAACACAGTTGGGTAACTTGCATCGGGTCCAATAACCTGATTTTACTCGAACTTGATCCGACCCGCCGGGTCAGGTCAGGTTGACTTTAAATGATTCGGGTTGGTTACTGGTTAGGTTTTGACACTTTCGGTTAAGGTTTGGGTTGATCCCTATTTTTCAAAAGAAAGTCCTGATTATTTTTCCAATAAAAAACTGTATATTTAACTATTAATGAGTGTCTATTGTGTTTATGCAAAAAGATAAAGTTGTTATTAGAGATATAATTTTAGACAAATTTTCCATAATTTTTCTAAAATATTAATTTTCTTTCCCTTCGGGTTCGGGTGGAATATGTCGGGATCGGGTTGAAATGTATAATATATTAAATATGTCGGGTTCAGGTCGGGTTTGTTGGATTCGGTACGCATTTAGGGTTCACTTTAAGCAAACATTTTGGAGGTTCGGGTTAGGCCCGATTTTGAGTTGCTAAGAAAAGTTTGATATTCGGTGACATTTCCTAAGTATAAAATTTACTTTGCTATGTCTTTCATACAATTCATACTTTATGATTACTGGAAATGGCAAGAGTTTTTCCTATGTTCATAAATATTCAGATTTATGAACTTGTAGAGCGTCATGATATGGCGTTTTTTCTTTCAGTATTTATTTTTCTTATCGGACCATTTGGTTAATGAGAAAAAACAGTTTTATTGTCCCATATGTCTTCAAAGCATACATTTCGCTGTCCAAATAATGTGGTGGCGTCATTCCAGATTTTTCTGGCTTGTTCCTGTCCCTCTCGGTAGCTGCATAATAATCGGTGTTATATTCACGAACCATTATTGCTTTAGATTGTAGCCTATGTTTTCATTATTATTACAGCATTGCTTTGTTAATAGCACCACTAATACTAAGCAATAATGATTTTCTGATCATCTGAGTCTACTCATGAGTCTTGAAGGAAAAATATTTTTATGAAAATATGAAAATATTTTTTAAACATAGGTCAAATAAACTGTGTTTTAGTTTCAGGGAGGGGTGGAGGGGATCTATAAAATGCATCATAATGTATCCAAGTCCTGATTAAAGCTTGGACCTGACTTTCACGGCCCCAAATTTGGTCTGCATTTATTGTAAAGCTGATATTTAAAATCCATTCTGATCTTGTATTCAATAATCAACATTTTGTGTTTTAGAGTACGATAAGATTAAAAATAAAAACTATATTTATCTGAATGTTTTTATATATTCATATCTGTATTCTAAGGCATAGAAAATATTTAATTTTTCGTGGAAGTATATAGGAAGAGGGGCCTCCAAATAAATACTAGGTCCCCGTCCTCTCTTGATTTTTGTCCTAAATGTATCCCCTATAATCTTAATGGGACATTTTAACGATCCTTACCTGTCGTAACTTCCCATGCTAACCTTCGAGGAAATTTCAACACGGGATTATTTATTACCTTATTCATTTTTCAAAATTTGTTTTTTACCATTAGAAATATAATGCCTCATAGCAACGTACGTAGCACGACTTCAAACAGCATCACTGGCCAATGTGGATAATTCCATGGCCGTACGCAGAGGGAAACGGGAGTAAATCTTTAAAAAAGTAAAAAAAAAAAATAAAAAAAAAATTTCAAAATACTAAGAAATATAAATATGAAACGCGTTCTGGGATTATTATTGAACTGATTGTTGCATGATTTCAATTTTATTGTATGATAGTTTTGTTAAAGTTTTAAACTATGTTTCATTAGAATGTTATATGTAAACTATGTTTCGCGGCCGAACTTACAAACCAGTTTTCATTGCCTCCCCACCCTCTCTAACTAAAATCCTGCTTACACCCATAGATAATTCAATTTAAAAAACTGTTTATCAATCATGAATCGGAAATTAAAAATTCGAGTTACAGATGTTCCAACTTATTGAAGTTTAACACATAGCTGGTGTGATTAGAAAAATCTTAAACAATTTTTAAATGAATGTCAGGAATACGAAAATGGTCATTTGAACAACCAAACACGTAGTCGCGAATGTTATCGTAGAGTTAATTTTACAAAAGCAGAAAGAAAGGAAAGGGAAAAAAGTTGGATAAAGTGTTCAATTCAGATTTATTAGATACAACAACAATTGATTGCTAAAGTTACTTGTATGAATTCTGTACTATATTAGGTCGGAAGAATAACTTTTTTGCCATTTCTAACAAGTAGCACATGCCTCCCAACACGTGCTACATGCCTCTCTTGAACGCGTGTTATGATACTGACTCAGTGAGTCATGGGATGGGATTGGTGGCGAGGACCCACGGAGTTTCTAATTGTCTGTGCACCACAGTACCTGCTTACTTGAAATGATCCTGCTTCACACAAATATCGATGCAAACGTGCATTCTCCTGATGATAAGGCACGCGACAGCTTGAGAACCCTTCACTATATAATAGAATTACGTTTCCAGACTCTGTATCTCATACATAACTTCATTTGAATAAACTTGCATTCTACTGCAAAAGTAACGTAGAATTATTTTTTCCCGTGCTTTTCAATTTGGTGGTAACTCAAATCTTATAACAATTTTTGATCAAGTACAGATTATAAAACACTTTCTAACACATTCGGAATAATCTAACGAAATTTCAGCGTTGTATAAGGTGAAATATGATGGCTAAATGACCAATTTGGGAAACGCATAACATATTTGAAAATCCAATTTCTGTCAATTCCCATTTATATTCGAAAATTATCCCAATTATTTTGTGTGTTAAAAAAGATTTTGTTATCTGGCATGCGTATAGAGTTTCTAAAAGAAAGACTTTTTAGACTATTCTTCAGTGTCATAGATACGGGAAGTGTTCAAATTAATTTTTTAACTGAGCCTTGGACCCCGTTATGGGGCCTCTCTTAGGGAGGGTTCGTATAAAGTGTATTTTAATTGGGTTGTGCAGGGGTCTTATAAGCATAACCTGTACCAGGCCTCACAATTTCTGTCATTGGCTTTGCTAACCTGTATGTATATGTATTAGTTGTTCTAATACATTTTAGATAAATTTATGAATCATTTTTTCCTTATTTGACGTTATCATTATTTAAGGGTGTTCTCAAATCCAAACTGGCTACTTTCTGATCCATTTTTAAATTCCTTTTTATTTGCAAATGTATCAGATTATCAGGCTCTCTTACTAAGAAATTAAGTAATCAAACTGGGTTTTTTTTTTTTCGCTTTTTGGTAAAGGCAGAAGATTTTTCAGAAAATGCTATCAAAGTTGACGCTTTGAACCAAATTTCAACTCAAGCGACAGCGCAGGAACGGAAAAGAACTGCCTTCCTGAGACAACAATCGCTTATTACACAAGATGTAATTTATTTTTCAATAAATTTAAAAAAAATACTGTTCGATTACAAATCACTTCAAAAGTCATGCATGCTAGTTTCGTGCTTTTTTCCTTAAAATATGTCAAAGTTTCGCGTTGTTGAGCCGGGAAACAAATTTTTATGAAAATCGTCGTAACATTTAAGGGTACACTTCACTCCCTTGAAAACACCTGCTCGGTAATGATAAAACTTGTTTTCGAATTTCTCGTTTAAATTTGAATGCTTTTAAACGATTTTTTTTGCATAGGATAGTTGAGGTTGATCCCTAATATGGCCGTTTTTTACTTTTTCAATTTTGGTTGCAGATTTTTTTAATAAAGGTGCTTTCGGAACCGGTTTGGAAAGTGAAAATACCTTTATAAATGAAATCTGCAACCAAAAGCGGAAAAGTAAAAAATAGCCATATTAGGGATCGACCTCAGCTATCCTATGAAAAAAAAAAAAAAAAAAAAAAAAAAAAAAAAAAAATCGTTGATTTATTCTTTTTATTTTATTTTATTGTAAGAAATAATTAAAAGAGATAGTTTATTAGAAAATAATTGCAGGATTTCCGTTTCAGAAGTCATTGTATTATTTTTCGGTATGTGGTTACTATATTATTTTTCCTATGTTTTGTTGTTATTATTTTTTGGTCATTACGTTTTATAATATTTTTTATTACAAAACCTGACTTCAGTTAAAACTCTCATCCCTTAAAATGCAACAAATATACTTTTCTTATAACATTCTCATTCAATTTCAAAGTAGCATTTTCCTCATATGTTTCATCTCGCCGCAAACTCGAACAATTATTTTCTCTGCGTTATTCTATTCTGTTTGAATTGCTTGCCTTAAAATAAAAAGTTTCAATTAAAAGCAAAACGTAAATTATTTTTATGTTTATTAATTTTTCAGTTCCGTGTCTTTTTCCTGGTTCTTCAACTCATAAAGGTTGAATCAAGAAAGATTCTTTTCTTTTTCAATTGAACGAATCGTAAAAATTAATTGATGTAAAATCGCTAATTTAGAATCATCTTCCTTATGGCGGGAACTTGTTTTCCCTTTGTTTCTGATGAGATCCTAAAGTTGTCAGGTACAATTATTTTATCGTATGTTTTGTGGAAGAAAGCATAAAATGCGTTGCAAAATAAAAATGTCTTAATTCCTTGACTTTGCATCTTCTGGCTATCTGGGTTTTTTTTAGCTTGTAAAAACTATAGTCTAGGGGAAATGTACCAAAAAAAGGGGGTTACCTTGCAAAAGGTCGGGTAGAAGATTTTTTTTCTGACTTGTTTATAATGATGCCAACATGGAAAAACAAAGTTTTCAGTAAAATTTCTTAAGGCTAAATTTTCTGTGGCCAAAAAACAACAAAAATTTGGGACTTTTTTAGATTTATTTTAAATATCTCGAGACCCGTTGCCGTGGCATATAATTTGTCAATTACAATATTAAAGAGGACAAAATTCTCTGCAATTTTTTTTATAAAGCAAGCGCAGTACGCCATTTCAAAAATAGGACTTTTTTTTTTTTCAATTTTCTTAAAAACCATGGAAAACGTAGTTCTTCCCCGATTACTCAAATGTTTCCCACGGATTTAATCATGTATGTCAACTTCAATATATTGGTACTATGTCAACTATGATACTATGGTATGTCAACTTCTATATATGCTACTATATGTCGGAAATTTGTATAAAACTGCGGTGTGGGTAAAGTAAAATGCCGAAGAATTTATAACACAAAGGATTCTAATGATTTCTTAGGTGAACTGTTGTTATTGGAGCTTAAAGACCTCCTAAAAAGCAATCTTTATAAAACTCATGATAAAAATGCAATAAACTCCCGTTCTGTCGAGCATACCTTGCGAAAAAGCCCGAAATAACCGAAAGCGCCATATAATCGAGAAAAAAAAAATTAAAAACGTCGATAACCTACAAGTTATGTATTTGTCAATTTTATATATTTGTCTTGTTAAGAATTTTATATATTTGTTAAGTGTTATATATTTGTCTGCAAATGTATGTTTATGTGCATAATACTTTTTTTTAACTAAAATAAACTATAGTTAATTACATTTGATTATTGTTGTAATTGTAATTAATAAAAAGGGCCTAAAATGTATTAGACCTCTTTTTTTTCCGCTTTTCGGAGGATACAGAAAAGGAGAGAGATATCTGAATAATCAATATAACACGGGTTACTTTTAATAGGTACCAGCATTTTTTAGTAATGATACATGATACCCCATTGAATCCGCAACCCGCCTTTATCAACTTTCCCCTAATTCTATTGTATGTTTAATCGTTTCGTAAATTACAGTTTTTTTTACATGTATTTTATGTAGTTCGTAATTTCAATAAACTGAAATATGTTTGTTTAACAATACTTTGGACGATGTTTATGCGATTGTATCAGTCTGCTTAAGAAATGTAAAACATTAAAAAATTCATTGTAACATTTAAATCTACCAATTTTATCAATATTGCAGTGGCTTTGCTTAAACGAGGAGCGTAGAAATGTATTTCTTTGACTACCACTGTTTCCGAATATTAATCTTCTCCCTCTTTAACCGCCTTGTTAAACTTGAATGGGGGTAAGCATTTTTTCATTCAAAGATGGGAAATTATAGAGCGGTAAATCGCGCAATGTGTCCTCGATACGTTCCAATTCAAACTCTAACAAAACTCTTTTACACAACAAAATTTTAAATCACTTTTCTTCTGAACAAAACCTTTTTAACCCTTTATGTACTGAATAATGAATTCATGAAAATTTTATCTTCTAAAGCATTTTCCGTGAATTGTTTAAACTACATTAAAAGATTTACATAATCATTTAGTAAATTTTAGAAGGATTTTAGAAGAATTAAAGGATTTAGAAGGATTAATTAAATTTGAATTTATAGGGATTTTGTGCAATATTTATGTGGTGCCGAGACAATACTGCACACCAGATGCCTTGAGAGGTCGTGGTCCGATTCCCAGGAAAAGAATTGTTAGCCCAGCAAAAACTCAACGATGGACACCCAGATATCTGGGCCGAGAGGAGATGCTTCTAAGCGTTAGTCAGAGAAAGACGTCTCTGCCGACCGCGTCTTGATGATCGGGCGTTGTCCCTCTTTTATTCATAATGGGATCGAGTAGATCCGCTTTTCAACCTTTAATTATATTTTAAATATTGTATCCCTGTATATATTTTAGAATTCCTATAGCCCAGAATTTTTAAGTGTCTGTATTTTTAGTTAATATATAAAGAAGTAACTAATATATAATATAATAGTCATAATATAATAATCATAATATAATAGTCATAATATAATAGTCAAGAAGTAACTAATTAAATATTTCCCAGTTTGAACAAGTCACAGTTCCTTCGTCTGCTTGCTTTTTTAAAACCCTACATTTATAAACCCCACTCATCTTTTATTTTAAATATTTTTCTTAGTATTTTGTGGAATCAGGAAATGTACAAATATAATGCTCTTACAATAGAAATATTTCCGAATAGAAAATCCCCCCTACGCCAAGAAAGCTGAAAAGATGCAAAGGCAAATGAAATCATGATTTTAAAGATATTTTTGTTTTGTGTCACCAATAATGCTTTTGGAACAAGATAAAGTAATGTATATATAACTCATTCTAAACTGTATTACAAGTAATTGATGTATTGAATGAATTTTATGATAAGTTATTTTAATGGTACATATAAGTACCGTCAGTAGATAAAGGGTTAAAGAAATCCCGTGTATAACAGAATAGGATGTCAGGGGAGGTTTGCCTAGAAGGCCGAAAAAAGCGTGTTTTTAGCATTTTTTTTTTTTTTTTTCTGGAATAGGAATGAAAATTTTAGCTCCGGCTTTTTTGTATGTTATTTATTTTCATTTGAAGAACATTTTTAAAAAAATTGATAAAAAAATTGATATGTGACTCGAGTTGCGTGGGTGGATGTCTTAGCGTGCGCCGTGCACTTCCAATCGGGTGGGATCCCATAGATCACCAGAGTCGTTTGCAATCTATTTTCTTTAAGCATTATGAAAGTAGATAATATTTTCTGGAGTTTCAAGCACTTTCAAGTGAAAAAGTTGAAAATCAATCAAAGTGGTAGCCATTTTTTTTTTTTTTTAAAAAAGGTCTATTTCTGACCCCTTTTTTCGCATTTTGGCGTACTTCCAAAAATCTTTATTTTTTATAAAAATGGCTGAATGTGGTCAAAACTCTAATAAATTATATTACTTTTAATTTAAAAACCTTCTTTGCAAGATTGGTTTAATAGAAACTGTCCTGTATGAAAAAAGTCATTTTGCGTAAAAGGCGTTTATAGTGCTCCAAAACAGTTTAAGGCTCGCGTCCTTTCACACGAAGACATTAGCGAGCTATAATGCTGAACGTATGGGAAGGTTCTTTTCCAATAACTCGTTTACATGTCGATAATTTTATTTTTATTTTTTTTACAACTAATATAGCTGAGGTCAGTCCTTACAGTCGCCCTTTTTTACTTTTTTGATTTTGATTCCATTTTTTTCCCTTTATGAGGACACTTTCGGAACCGGTTCTTAAAGTGAAAGCACCTTTATTTTAAAAAAATTGCAACCAAAATCGAAAAAGTACAAAACGGTCCTATTAGAGATCAAGCTCAGCTATTCTATGGAAAGAAAAATTCGTTTAAAAATATTCAAATTTAAACGAGAATTTCGAAAACAACCTGCCCATAGGTTTAGAGTTAGCGAGCGGGTATTTTCAAGTGACTGAAGAGTCCCCTTAGGCCTACAGACCCTTCGCGCTAAAGCATTAAATAACTACGAAGGGACTTCAAATTCCTCCAAAATGTTTTACAGAGATATCTACAGACTATAGGGAATAGAAAAATGCAGAAATCGGCTCTTTCAACCGATAGAAAAGCAAATGCTTCCTTAAGGCTTTTACCTTATCCAGCCCTTCCCTTCTTTAAACGACATTTGAAAGGCAAGCTTTTAACCTTGTTTAGAAGGAAAGTTATTTATTACAGGGTATTGATTAAATTGCAAAATAAATTATTCTTAAGAGGACTGAAGAGATTTGAAATGACGAAATATTTAAATTTTTCTTCTCATTATATTTTTATAAAGTTTTAACCTTTAAAAACGTCGGGCAGTTGGTCCGATAGGAAAATTCCTCGAAATTCTGTTCTAAAAATATGAAACATTGGGCCGCGCAAACCGGCGATATATGCAGCGGCAAAACTTTAAAATCAATTATCCCAAACACTTTTTTCAACGGTTCTGCCACAATAACTTTTGAACAAGTTAACGGATTTACAAGTTTCTTTAAAAAATATATATATAAAAGGAATTGTCTATGAACTATACCTGAAAATCAAACAAACGATTTTTTTTTTCAAGTATAACAAAAGGTAATAATATATTTTTATCGATTTATATAATTTTTTTCTTATATTATTATTTTTTTTTTTTTCTTTACAAACATTTGTATATTTTTCAAGTTTGATGGAGAAACAACGTAATACGCAGTGTAAAAAAATAAAGGACGACTGAAAATGTGGAATCGGGTATGCCAAATTGTGGTCAAAGCTAGTTTTGTAAGTTAAGTTTTGTCGTATAATATTAAAACTTTTGTTTGTTTTTTTACAATTTAACAAATATCTTTTATCTATATAAAACATAGATTTAAAAAAATGCTAAAAGATGAAATAGGCTAAATTAATTACAGGTTTCCTAACCCACGATCAAACTTCAGTCATTGTTCATCGTTTCACATACCTTTGTGGCCCCCTTATTAGTGTTCTCAAAAAATTTTCTCCGCCTTGTGAGGCAAATCAATTTCACACATTTTCAAATGTAATTTCCTTCAAAAATGAGTTAAATTTTGATGCTTTCTCATTTAGATGCCAAAGAATAGAACAGGCTTTTTCATCTTTATAAATACATATTGAATTATTGCCATCATGGGATATATCTTGAATTATCGCCAACTGTTTTTCAATGATTCATGATGGAATCTTTATCATTTAATATACCGGAATTATTTTATAAAGATGAGGGGATCCAGCCCGGGCTTTCAAGGTTACAGAACATAGGTGAAAACCAATTTTACTTTCTTCTATCTTCAATAGAAGAAAGTATTGTAATCTAAATTTTTTCGACTTCCGGTTTTAGACGGATTTACACGTTTTAGAGTTCAGAGATCCCCGAAAAAGTTTATAGAAAATGTCTGTCTCTCCGTGTGTCCGTATGTCTGTCGCCATTGTACCATCAAAAAGTGTGTGAAGTTAAGCATAGAATTCAACCAATTTTTTTTTTAAGCTTTTGGCTATAGCAAGCAGGTCCTCCCTTAATCTGGATAAAATCCGCCGAAAGGGTGATCTGTAATAGCGATTTTGGGGCAATTTTTGTATCATTTTGAATAACCATCGAAAAGTGTATGAAGTTATGCATAGAATTGAACCAAAATTTTTGTGTATGTTTTTGTCCATGTCAAGAAGGTCCTCCCTGAATTTAGAAAAAATCCACCGGAAGGGGGCGCTGTAATAGCGATTTTTGTGCCATTTTCAATATTGTACCATCGAAAAGTGTATGAAGATATGCATAGAATTAAACGAAATTTTTCGTGTATGTTTTTGGCCATGGCAAGAAGCTCCTCCTTGAATTTGGAACTATTCCGCCGAAAGGGGGCTCTATAATAGCGATTTTTGTGTAATTTTCTTGATATAATTGTAATTGTGCACCGGCGGCTCGTGAAGCGACGGGAACGTCCCATCCTGATAAAATGACTGTTCGCGAACAGCTCATTATGACAACAGAATAACGAAAAACTATTGATTCTAATAAATATCATGGTCGAGATTTTAATCCGATTAATTGACTGAAGCAGAAATTTAAGATGAAAGTCAAAGTTTAGTATTGAACTAATAAAAATGAAATGTTGACATTTGTAACAGCATTTTGAAATATTAAAATATATGAGATAGGAGAAAGTTTTGGGATTGGCACATCCAACTAGTTTTTAATTGAAAACTCTAATAGATTTTTTACGTTTAATATGTATTTTTATATTGTCCCCTAATGTCACCAAAAACCATTTTTATATGAAAAATATCAATAATATATTCAAACATTGTTTTGAAAATTATTAAAACCTGTACTTTCGTTATTAGCCGCATGCCAGAAGTTAATAGCTGAAAAAAGGTCAAAGATCGCCATCATTTTATTTATTAATAGGTGATGTTTTAATTTCGTTATGGAATATTAGCCGGATACAAATACTGAACTATTTATATTGTTTTAACTTGCTAACGGGTTAATCTTTCGTAAGCGGCCTGTGCGCGTTATACATAATTTTATTTTTAATCATGCTTGAAAATTATTTTAAATACCTCAATAAATCAGTAAATTGAAATACAGTTAACAAACAAAGTGTATTTGAAAGAATATTTTTTTCCTATTCGGTGGTGTAAAAATTAAAAAAAAATTGCTGTAAAAGTGAAATTAATTAGTCAGGTGTTGCCGTCTTTAATATGAAGTCACCGAACTCAGCGTCAGACATCCCAGCAAACACATACCTTTCGGCACACGATCGAACCGCAGCCGGCAGTGTGGGTTAAGTGTCGGCATCGACACAGTGGTTTCGGTGAAGTTTCGGCAGCATATCGGCAACTGTAACTTAAGAATCTGCTTTTTCGACTGCCGGTTACCGTAATTGGTCCCCTTATGGTTACATATCGGCAAGCGACTTATACCGGCAAGTGACGCAGGACCGATATGTGATATCTGATAGTGGTACGATTAGATGAATACCAACATCGGTCCGAATTAGGAATTTTTAGTCTTAGCCGACATTTTTTCTTTTACTTAATTTTGTGTGAGTTTGAGTTTTGATAAGAATTATATATTTCACATAAAATTCTAATAGTGATAAACATAAAGATTGTCAAAAAAAGCCTATATTTATTTATTTAAAAAAATGTTTTTAATTCATTTTTAAAAGGATTTACAATTTTTTGAATCATCAAAAGATTTTTTTTTAATCGTTCATTAAAATTATTATTCATTATAAACGTAACCGTAGAAAGAAAAGAAAAATACTTCATAAGTTAATTCAAATTATTTTCCAATTATATATTCGTTTTAAAAATAATAGCTAAGTTTCTTATTTTATTTAAAAATCAAGTTCTTAAGATGCTTTTAAAATTATTTTACAAGCTATGAAAATATCAAAAAATCTACACATTTTTTTAGCATTAAAATTTAAAAGAAAAGATTCCGAAATTTCTCCCTTCTAAAAAATTATTTACTAAACGAAAAAAAAAAAAAATAATAATATTTCTATTTTATTTTAAGATTAAAAAATGCTCATAAGTAAAAGAATAAATATTGCTACATTGTCATTAAAAATATATTCTACTTTAAATCATCAAATGACAGATAATGGATTCTTATTCTAATTAAAATTTTAATTAAAGTGATTAATTTCCAACTGTATTTATTAAAATAAGTTTTTCCATGTTAAAACTAGTATGTTGTGGCCATCACAAAACTTTCTTCTATATAAATCACGTCAATTAAATCATTTAAATAGTAGAAGAAATTACATCAATTTATCACCAATTCGTATCAAAGTATATCTGAATTTCAAATTTGATGAAAATTCGTGCATTAGTTCTTGAAATAGAGCTATAGCGGAAATTCTGAAAAATGTAGCATAGCAGCGCCACCTGTTGAGCGATTTACACCAAAACATAAACAGCACCAATTGATATCAAGGTAGGTATACCTGAGTCTGAAGTTTGATGAAAATTCGTGCATTAGCTATTGAGATAGAGCTATAGTGGAAATTCTCAAAAATGCAGCATAACAACGCCACCTGTTGAGCGATTTGCACCAAAACATAAACAGCACTAATTCATATCAAGGTATACCTGAATCTGAAGTTTGATGAAAATCTGTGCATTAGTTCTTGAGATAGAGCTATTGCGGAAATCGCGAAAAATGCAGCATAGCAGCGCCACCCGTGGGGCGATTTATACCAAAAACTAATCAGCACTAATTTATATTAGGGAATACTGGAATATAAATTTTTATTAAATTCCGTGCATTAGTTCTTGAGATAGAGCGGCCACAAAATTTGTGTCACATACAGACAGACAGACTCACAGAACCACAGACTCATAGACAGACATTTTGTAAAAACATTTTGTTTTTTGGAATCTTTGACCCCTAAAACGTGTAAATCCGTCGAAAACCGGAAGTCGAAATTTTTCATGAATCCAATACTTTCTTCTTGTAAAGATAGAAGAAAGTAAAAATATGTTTTATAAATTAACGCAACGCATGTAATTATATTATAATAACTAATAAGAAAATTTTATTAACTGAACAAAACCTCTAAATTCCAATTTCCCCATCTACGATCTATCCACAACAACAAGCTATCACTTAAAGAAATGTCTTCCCCGTATTACCCCATAAGAATCCTCCACGCAGCAAGGCTCGGTGGCTGAGTGGTTAAGGCGATTACCCTCTGTCCCTGGGGTCCTCGGATCGAAACCAACCTGCTCCAACGCCGAAATACGCTCCCGCGAAATATTGACAAAGACACATGCCAAGATGGCTAATAGATGGCGCCATCAAAAAATATTTTTTTTTTCAATTTATGTTGCTGTCGCGCTGCAGCCGGCATAGTATACTGCCGGCAGTCTCGCCGATCTTGCCGGCACCGGTCCGACCAAGTGCCAGCCCAACGGACCGACTATCGCCCGGGGGACCACAAAAGTGTCCGAACCGATATCGGCAACCCGATATCGTGCCGTTACCGCCAGAATCGGCGAGCGACAGTCGTCCGATTGCTTCCCGATAGCTCTGTGTTTGTTGGGATATTACTTTCTTCTATCTTCAGTAGAAGAAAGTATTGTAATCGAAATTTTTTGCGACTTACGGTTTTTGACGGATTTACACGTTTTAGGGGGTCAGGGATCCCCAAAAACATGTTTATAGAAAATGTCAGTCTGTTCGTGTGTCCGTGTGCCGCCATTGTACCATCAAAAAGTGTATGAAGTTATGCATAGAATTCAACCAATTTTTTTTACAAAGTTTTTGGCTATAGCAAGCAGGTCCTTCCTTAATTTGAAAAAAATCCGCCGGAAGAGGGCGCTGTAATAGCGATTTTTGTGCCATTTTGAATATTGTACCTTCAAAAAGTGTATGAAGTTATGCATAATTCTAATAAAACTAATAGAAATGAAATATTGACATTTGTAACAACATTTTGAAATATTAAAATATATGAGATAGAAGAAAGTTTTGGGATTTGGCACATTCAACTACTTTTTGCTTTATAATACAAATAGGATCAATATAGTGCAGAACTATCGGATGTGAAAAAAAAGGCCATTTTTCATTTCTGCTATAGTTTATGGTTGATTTGCGTAAGCAGCATACGTCTCAAACGTGTAACATGTTAGTATTTAAACATGAATTTTCTAGAAATCTTGGCAAAAAATGGAATTCTTTTCCGCTATTCAGAGTCTGCTTCTGAGTCAGAATGGATAATAACATTACTATAGAAAAAACTGGGTGAGAGGGGTTCTGTATTTTGTGAAATGTACAGCGCGGTACGATATAGATAGTGCTTGAGTTGAAACTCGTCACTTTGATTCAGTGTCTGTGAGTTTTCAGTTGACTTTCATTTGCTTTTTTTTTAAAAACAAGCATCAGTTGAGTTAGACTGAAAAAAATTGTTATATTTGTTCAAAATTAGAACTCAAACTCATTCAATTTTTTCCCCACAATTTACTGAATTTTTTTCTTGCCGTTAAAAACACACTTCAAATACGTTTACATTCAATACGTATAACGTAAATTTTTAATTTTGCATTATAGGATTTTAATTTCATGTATTTAGGGGGGGGGGGGGGGGTGGTCATTTTTAATAAAGAAACTTTACCCTTTTTGGATGAAATTACTTAGAAAATAATATAAAAAATACACACATTTTCTTATGATTTCTTAAAACTGTTTAACAAGTTTCTTTGTAGTACGAGATTTATAGCACTTACACGCAAAATAAATAAATAAATAAATAAAGATATGCTTCTTCAATTCTCCTTAATAGTAAGTCACTTTTCCAGAGAAAATTAACATGAGAATTAAACCCTAAAATACATTCAAGTAATTTAAGAATTTAAGATTAATTCATGGAAATTAATTACATTAATAACAATATTTCATTTACACCGGAGTATTTTTAAGTCTTGTTCCAATACCAAATTAAATACATTTTGAAAAAAGTAAACTTCATAAACTTAAACAAATTAATTTATTCCTCTTTTTACAATGAATTTTTATTCTTTATTTATTTATTAAAAAAAGAAATCCTTAGTGAGTTTCGCTCTTTATAAAATATGAGTTTGATTTGAGAGGATTCATTTTATAAGTTTTGAATTTGAACGCGAACTTAACTTATTTTTCAGAAGGCGAATTTGAGTTTGAATTAGTTACTTTTTTTGGTGATATTGCACAACGCTGCATATCATTTACTTTAGGTCTAATCTTTATCTTTTACTGTCTATCTTTATGTCTATCATTATCTTTTACTTTATGTGATCATTATCAGTACTTTTATGAATCTCTGAAAAAGTTCCATTTCGTCCATTTATTGAGTTAAATAATAAAATAGCATTTTATCTAAGAAAAAGCACACGAAAACCATTAAAATTATTCATGCTGTATAGGTACTGTTTCTTGCATTCATTATTCCTCCGGAATATCCAACCTTTTTCACCGAGAGATATATATAGAAACAAGAAATTATTCACTATGTGAGGGCTTTTCTTGAGATCGTTATATGCTTGCTAACAAAACTGCCGATACAATGATCTTGAAGCACAATTTATCATAAAACACTAGAAATTATCACTAAAAAATTGGTATTTAACGTAATAGTGAAGATGATTAATTTTCTAAATATTCAGCTTCAGGAAAGTTTGAGTTAAAATAAACCATTTTGAATATAATTACATTGGGATTTAGAATATCTGTACATCATAAACGATTCTATACAATAAGGGTGATATAGCCATTTAAGGATATCAATCTACAGTTATGTGCAATTGCCCGCGGAAAGAGTGAAATTTTCATTTACTGGTTCTAGCCAGCGTTTTGGGGAGTTTCTCCAACTTGCAACGTTGGAAAAGTAAATAAGAATTTTACATGCTATTTTGAAAAACGTTATTGGTATCGGGAAAAGGATTTTTCACATTCGATATTTTATAGAGGCTTTCACATACGATACTTTTGCAGCGTATCATCGATATCTGACAAAGTTTTTGCTTCTTCAGCTAAGAAAAGAGAATGCTTGAAAACAAGTAAAACGTACTTTTTATATTGCATTTGCTTAATAGAAAAGAATCAAATATTGAAATGAATGTTGTCATGGCATTGTGTAATATTCTGCGAGGAGAATGTTCTTTTTTCTGGGAGTGGTGGTTAAGAAAAAAATCTTTTTATTTCGTGCGATAAATTCTTGTAATCCATGAAACACGTTTTAGATATAGGACAAGAAAGAAAAATCATGCATCAAACATAGATTATGAAACACATTCAGAATATTGTAACGGAACTTCACCATTAAATAAGGTAAAAGCGAATATCTTAAGTAAACAGGTTATAGAAAACTCATAATAACTCAAAACTTACTTTCTGAAATAATCATCCACAAATGGCAATGTACCCAGTTCTTTGCGTAGCCCTGTATAAGATTTTATTTATATTCTACAAAAGACTCTTAGTACACTAAATATAGTTCAGCTGGAAAATTAATTTAAAAACACTTTTAAGCAATTCACGCTCATACTTAGTAATGCTTACATATTATTTTGTGTAGCCCTGTATATTATCTGTACAATTTATGCACACCATGTTGTACGAAAAAATTAGTTAAATTTAAAAATGCTTGCCAAAACTATAAACGCACTTCCGGCATTTATCGCTCTCAGACATTACTGTAACCGAAATTTTTGTGTATCCTTGTAAGTGAAGGATAACTGTTATGCACGTCATGTTCTACAATAAGCATCTTCTAGTGCACCTCAATAATGTATATAAATTTCATTGCGTATGAAAAGGTGCAACATTTTTAAAATACGCTGCAAACAATTTTTCTCGTAGACCATTATGCAAACTAATTATTTTGTCCTATCCTGTAAATGAACGGTAAATGCTTTGCATTCCATATTCTACAGAAAGCATGTTTTAGTGCACATCACAAATGCATATCAATTTCATTATGCTTGAAATATTATAACATCGTTAAAAAACACCGCAAGCGATTTTTTGTTTACCATAGACCATAATGTAATTGGATTATTTTGAGTTTCCCTGCCAACGAACTATAAATGCTACATATGCCATTGTCAATAGCGAACAAGTCGTAGTAAACCTCAATAACATATATATGTATTAAATGGCAATCCGAGTATATTTACTAGAATTAGAGCACGGGCAAACAGGCGACAGACAGACAAACTTAAGTTACTTTTCAACGTTGAAAAGTGTTAAAAAGAATCCGGACGAAACTTTCACATTCGATGTTTTGTAGAGGTTTTCACATTCGATAGTACTGCATCGTATGAATGATGTCTGACAAAGTTTTTGTTTCTTCAGCTGAGAAAAGAGAATTCTCGAAAAGAAGTAGAACGTACTTTTTATATTGTATTTGCTTAATAGAAAGGAAGCAAATATTGAAATGAATGTCGTCATGGCATTATGTAATATACAGCGTAGAGAATATGCTTTATTCTAGAAATGACGTCTAAAAAAATTGTTTTTTATTACTTCGTTTAATTTCGTGCGAGAAATAACTTCTTGTGATCCGTGAAACAACTTTTAGATATAGAAAAAGAATCGGTACGCTTGCAAGCCAATAACTTTCTAAATTGCTCATAGCAATTAGTTCCGCTATTAATATCTTATGGGAAGCTGCTATTTTCGATCTATTATCTATCACTGACGAGCTAGGTGTATAGTTTTCAGTTTGATAGTCTATATTTTCCTTCGCTTGAATTCTTCAAGTTTCTTTTTCGTCAATTAAAGCTTAATGTGGACTTTTGTAAGAGAAAATTAAATGTACAGTAACTGAAAAAAAAAAAAAGATCACTCCTTGCTATGTTATCTACATATCAAAATTGTACCAACTTTTGGTAACACCTGTTTTTGACAACACATTTGAGTTTTTTGGATCAAGGCAGTCCGCGAAAAGGTATACCTTATACAGGGTGCGTCAGGTATTTGATAACGAATCAACGCCTGCTTTCAGACAGGAATATACACTAGAGATAGAGCTTTTTTTTTAAAGTTCTGTACAGGTCGCCACATACACACTATGACACCATTCATTAAAATCACCACTGCCAGACGCAATAACTGCCTCTACAAGCTGTCAAAACTGACTACAGGTGATGATCAGATGATTGTTTGGAACATTTGCCTCTGCATACATAATGGCTACCTTGAGAGTCGCAACATTGTTGTGTGGATGACTATTAAAGTCCCTCTAAACTACGCCGCATACGTTATAGGCCATTCGGTTAATATCTGAGGGCCAACAAGTTAAGAATGACATCGTCATGAATGCTTTGGCCATTCATTTTTGTTTGTATTGGCTGTATGGGATAGTGCAGAGTCTTGTTAAAAATCGTACAGCCTCCCACGTGTTACAGAAGTAATTTAGTGCTTTAACACCACGGTATAAGCAACGCCGTTGACTCTGGCGCCTTGAAGAAAGAAATGTGGAGGCATCGGGTTGTATTCGCTGCTCACGACCCCCATAGTGAGGCTGGAAATTTTCTACACATGTCTGTCGGAACCTCTTCAGCGATTTTACACCATCACCAATCTTTTTGCGGTTCACTTTCTTGACCTGGGAAAAAATTTTGTCATTGGAAAGAAACAAGAAGATTCCTGGCTCCTCTTGGCGTTGCTCCTTGTTAAGGAAGCACTTGTCTCTGGTCAGGCGGTTATTCCTGGTTCTCTCGGGCAAGAACTGTACTCTCCTCCTCACGTACGACCTCTAACAAAGGTCCGCATGAATCAAACATCAGATTGTAGCCTCATCAATTTGCATCGCCCTAGCGAGTGCCCTTCTCGACTTTGTAGGATTTTCATCGGCTTGACTGACGAATTCCGGTGTCTTGATGATTTCATATTGCTGACAATGTCGTTTCTTGCATGAAACGTTTGCCACTTGAAACCTGACTGCCTTCAGTTCTCTCCTAACATTAAAGACGAATGACCGGGCGAGTTTAAAAAATGTGGCTATCTCTAAATCGAAGTGTTCTTCAGCCAATGAGCCAATGGCAGCGTACCTTTAGATTTCCTCAGTTAGTCTAGATTCTGACATGTTTACATGTAACAGAAAAAGATTTGTAACTATGATATGCAGAGTGATATTTCACCTATAACGTGTATTCTCAAATACCTGACGCACCCTGTATATTTTTTCCCTTAAATCTTAGAAAAAAATCTTCGAGTTAGAAGAAGTCAAAGTTAGAGGATGTTAATGTCAACCCCTTGAGAGGCGGTGAAATATATTATATCCTGCTTAATTTTAATCAAGATTCCGACCATAATCTTTTAATAAAATTTTACTTTTATATCTTTGGTGAAAAAAGTTGTAAAATTGCATTTCCTTATTTTCAAATAAAAATTTTCGAAAATTCCGGTCTGAATTCAACAATACATACGCTTTTACTTGCCCCTGAAAGGGTTAAATCAACATGACAAAGTTAATTTATTTCTTCCCAAAACATTATCCGACTGAATATTTTTTCTTTTAATCAGATACAATGAATAGACCCAAACGTATTCCAAGCATTGTTTCGATTCAAAAGCATATTTTGAATTCTTAAAATCATTAATAAATTCGTATTTTAAAATGTTATTAATTATAACCTGCATTAATTTTTACATAAAAAGAATCATAATCGTCAAAAACATGGGTGTTAAGTTTACAGCTCATTCCAATCATTTGTTTTCGATATATAAATATATTTTGCAATTCGACGGTCTAGGAGGACCGTTTCATGTTATTAAAGAATCTTCGGAAAGGAAAATCTTAAATTATCTGGAAAAATAGTGATTTTATTTTAACTTCTTGGGGACGAGCGACCGGTATTCGTGCCGCGTAAGGTGCTCAGAATCGGGATTATTCTCACTAGGAAATTTTTATTGTAAATTTTGTCTTATTTAATCCGAGCATTTTCCCGATTCAATTAGGCAAAAATTTCTGTTTTAAAAAACTGGTGATTAAAGATTAAAAATTCTGTAAAAGACGCTCGTCCCGAAGGGGTTAAGTGTAAAATTTCTGTATAATTTTTCTGCTAACTAATTGAATCTCGGTACTTTATAATTAATTTTTAAAAATGTATTTAAATTACTTTAAAGTTAATTGAAATTTAAATGCTTTAAAATTAGTTTCAAAAATATTTTTTTTAAATTAATTAAAAAAAATACGAATTGTAATCTGATTTTTTTAAAACAGAAATTTATTTCTAGAAGTTTCAAATATGCGAATCCAAAATTACAGCTCGTTACTCCAAGTAGTTTTTTAGTTATGCTTAAAAAACTACCAGCACTGCAATCTGTTTTGCAGTGATTAATAATGAATTTAACATTGGAGTTCCAGACTTTAAACTTGCACATTTCCTAAACTACTCGGCCGAATGACTTCCCGTTTGGTATCAGAAGGTAAAATTTAGACGATTCCAAATATAATGCTAAAATTAGATGTTTGTCTTGAAAATTTGGTACAATTTCTATGTGTAGACGACCCCCAAAGCAAAATTTAAGTATAGCATTAATTAGTAGGTGTTATCGCTAATCGATTGGTAATAGTCACAATTTTATACGAGAATTTTTGTAAGAGTCAGTAGGGGTAATTACTTTTTATTTTTACAGGACTGTATATTGATGTCTGCAGTATAATATTTATTATTATTATTTTAGATTGCCCACTAACAACACCAAAAAGCATTTTTATATGAAAAATATCAAATATGCATTCAAATAAAGTTTTAAAATGTATTAAAAGCGAGGCTTTCATATTGCCCCCATACTATATAAGTTAACAGCCGAAGATTTCACTTCTTAGAGAGCATTTTTTTTTTTTTTATTCTGATCATTTCAGTCGTTTAAATGCGAAGTTCGATTAATTATTTTTCTTTGTATAATTTTATTTAATAATTATAAAGTTTTAATTTTGTTATGGAATATTAGTCGGAAACAAATGCTGAACTATTTATATTGTTGTAAGTGCAAACGGGCTTGTCTTTTGCAGTCGGGCTGCACCTGATAGTGACATATTTTTTTCTTACGCCATTTATTGAACCAAAAACTTGCCCTATAGACCCTCCTCTTTTGTCCGAAAATATTTCCAATTCTTATGACAGTAAAAAAATCGTTTATTTTATGAAAAACTCTGGTCCTCTGCTTTTTAGCAATTAAATATTGTTTTTACAGCTAAAAAAAGTGCAAGACGTTTCCCGTAAAAACAGCATATAAGTAATAAGCATATCCTTACTGGCAAATCAGCTGACAGTTTAGTTTTTGCAAAATTACAGTGTGTTAAGGCTTGTTATCAGCCAAATCTCAAATCCCCCTTTCTAATGTTAAATCTATGGGCCTGGAATGCATCCGTATTTTTTAAATTTATCGTCGAAAAGTTAAAAATTTTACCTTCTTTTCTCTGCATGCTCTTTTTGAAGAATGTTTCTTTCTTTTTATTTGACAAAATATTTCTAAAATACATAGTTTTTATTTCAAGTGTTAAAATGTTATTTAAAACTCGTCTGCTTCACTTAGATTTTAACGCTTAAAATATAAAATTATTTATGTATTTAAAGAATTATTATGTTATAGAAACAATTTCTCCAATAAAAAAGGAAGAAAGATCCTTCAAGAAGAAAATACATAAATAGAGTAAACATTTCAATTTTCTCGGGAAAAATTTGAAAAGTACCGATGCATTCTAAGCCCATAGGTTTAACATTAGATAGGAGAATTTGCAGGCTACCTTAAAGGAGCGATTTATGAATGGGTGTAGTAGATTTTTAAAAATCTCTTTTATATATATATTTATTTATACAGGGTATTTTACAAAAGATTGGTAAAACTTTAAGAGGTGATAGTACACATCCAAACTAACAACTTTCACCAAAGAATGCATGGTCGGAATTAAAACGCAAAGGTTCTAGAAGACGCCGAAGGTGATGTTGTTATATGAGGCAAAACACACTAAGAACGATTAAGTGACAAAGTCAAGGTGGGAAATCGCTCTCCGTACAATCGTTGAGCCTCTGAGCCATTTCCATTCGCAATTCTGTAGATTAAATGCATATCAGCCATTTCACTATTAGTGAAGGTCAACATCTTCCAATACGTTCCTACCGCGATTGACAGTTGCACACTCGGATCAGTGGCTTTTATCTATTAATCGAGGCGAAATTTTGCATACACATTCTTCTTCTTCTCCATATGACATTTGCATGCTATTAGTGTCGTTCTTCTCCATATAACTCGCAACAGGAATCGAGCTTTAACGTTTGCATGTACTAAGTTTCCAAATGCGCCAGCACCTTTGCGTTTTATTTCCGACCATGCATTCTTTGATGAAAGTTGTTTGTTTGGATGTGTACTACCACCTCTTAAAGTTTTGCCCATCTTTTACGAAACAACCTGTATAATAACAAAAAAATTGTTTTTCTAATATTACATAATATATTTCACTGTGCTTATCATCTGTCCTTAGTAATATTTCCCCTTTTGGACGAAGTTATCATTTTCTTTTTCGCTTATTCTAAATTTGGGCATGACGATAAAATAGAGATACTCTACAGCGTGTTTACTCTCGACTACAGCAAGTGTTTGTAGTTTCTCGCCAAAATTTTTTTTATCTCTGCGTAAACAATTTTTTTTTTTTTTTTTTTTTTTTGTTCCTCATGAAATGTATGAAATGGATATTAAAGAGCAAACACGAATTGCTAAAACTGATTGTGCTTGCTTTAATCAGAAAGTTATCTTCTTTAGACATTGTATTGATGCTCCGTAAAATCTCTCTCAAATCTGTTAACATGATTGGATCACTGAATTGCGTCACATTTTATGTGCCAGATTGAGATTGCAGAAGTTATCATATCAGTTTACAGGCGTATTATTTACTATATACATTATTTGTTCTAATTTTGTTTGCTTGTTTTTATTTTCTTAACGAAGTTTTCCCACGGTCTGTTATGAATACATTTGTGAAGATCCATATAGAAAACCACGAACCAGTATTGAGCTAATAATGGCTCAGTTTTGTGTAATATTGTGCCAACATTTGAGAGTTAACAACTTGGAAATATTCAGTTGGTTTTTGCATAATGTTTGAATTATCTTCAATAAAATTCGAATATCGGTGACTGGTGAGATAGATTAAATTGGAAACATTTTTTATGCAAAGTCAATGTTTTTGCTTCATTGTAAAAAAATATACAAAAAGTAAATAAAATAATTATATACAATACTGGCGAATATTGGGCCAATATCAGTTTGCTATTAGTTCTAAAACAATGCTGGCTGTAACATGTAGAATTGAAGTTCGCAAGTAAAAAAACGAGTTGCTTAACTTACATAAAGCGGAAATTAAAATGTCTTTAAAAGATTTCATATCTTAGTAACATCTGACACGACGACGCCCGCCGTTTTAAACCTTTATGCATATGCTACTTTACCATCTGCAAGAACCCGGTCTGCGTTCCTTTGCATTCCTAGCTAATCATGCATCGCCATTCTTGATCGACAAGTGGGAGATTATAAAATATCCTCAAAAAAGAAATAAATAAACAAAAATATATTAGAATTTGATTAAGGAAAATTTAAGAAATTTTTCCCCTCTCAACAACGCAAAACTTTCTGATACAATTCCTAAATTCATCTTTAAACACAAAAGCATGATACTTCCAGGTATGATTTTTTAACTGATTTGTAATCGGACTGCTCCAACTTTGACACCATTTTCTTAAAGGTCCTTAGTCTTTGTCGAAAATTCTGTTTGATCTCTTAGTAACTGAATCAGAATAGCTGAAAAGTTTATGCATTTAAGAATGAAAATGACTTCATGAATCTGTCAGAAAATAGCCAATTCTAGATTTGAGAAAAGCATTGCATAAGAAAAAAAATAAATAAATGAAATATATATATATGTTATCCTAATTTTATTCGGCTAAATAACCAACAATATTTGGTCACAGGTGTCCGGCAGGAGTATTCGGCAAAAAGGCCGATTATGGAATAGTGTCTGAATAATATTGACATATCTAATGCCTAGATCTTAATCCGGCCTGTAAAAGTTTGAAGAACTGATTATCTCTTTTATATGATAGTAGTTCGTGTGATTAAAACGATATTAGACTAAACGTCTGTGACTTACGGTGACGATCTTCTTCCTTCCCTATCTGCATTTAAAAAATGTTTTTTTTTCCAAGTTGTGTACTTCTTCCAAAAGTGTTGGTTATCTTGTGTGCGTAGATGTAGATATACTAAATAAGTATGGATCTAATTAATCATGTACGTATTCTTGTAGAAACTATTCCTGCAGATTTGTAATATTAATTAAATTATAATTAGCTTTATATTATTTACACAGCGTTGATTACAAAACTTTACATTAACCATAAAAGTCAATGTAGGATATTGAAAACTGTAGTGTTAACGATGTTGTGATTGATTACTGTAAACTATTTCTTGTAACTATCACGGGTCTTAGAATACTCATTGTTAAAACAACTAACAGTTTAGTTGACAGAAATGTACTTTTTCTTTTTTTTAAATAGATTCCAACATAGTTGAAAAGTGTTGTTACATTCGGCCGATTCCAACATAGTTGAAAAGTGTTAATACATTCGGTCTGTTTGTGTATCTTCCTGTTCTCTAACTCTCATAAATGTATTCGGATTGCCGTGTCATGTTTATATTTTATTGGGGTTTACTATAGAATGTTCGGTACTAAAAATGAAGTTTGTAACATTTATTTATAGTTCGTTTACAGGGTCACATAAAAGAATTACATTATGGTCTATGTCGTAAAATCGCTTTCGGTGCATTTTATTGATAGTGCTGTTACGATATCTCAAATAAATGAGATTGACATGCATGACTGAGGTGAACTACAACAGGGTTTATCGGGGATATAAAATAAGTTGGATTTGTAGTTCGTTTATACAAGGACCCACAAAAGAATTCCATTACATTATAATCTAAATAATAATGGGGAAAAATCGTTTGTGATGCATTTTACGGATGTTATGCTACTTCAAATGTAATTAAAGTAAAAAAGATCACTGAGGTGCACTCTAATGTGTTTTCTAAAGATTATGGAGTGCGTATCATTTATCGCTCATTTACAGAGACTCACAAAAGAATTCAGTTACAGGATTGACTAATGGGTGGAAGTTCGTTTTCCACTGTGATATGCATTTTTAAACATGTCTAATTTTTTTATCGTATTACGTGGTGTGTATAAATTAAAGAGATCATATACAGGGCTGTACGATAGAATTCTTACATGATATGAACAATTATTGCTGAGTTTTACTGAGTTATTATTTTCTTTAACTGCTTATTTAGTTATTTCATCTCAAAGTATGAAAAATGAAATTTCTTAATATTCTGTTAGCGCTGGAACATCATTCGTAATCTATGTCTGGTGCAAGGTTTTTCATTCACGTTTTATTTTCTTTCTTTTTTTAGACAGAATAATTATATTAATGCAAAATTGAGACATTAAAAAAATACTGTTAGTTTTCCTTTCATTAAAGCTGATTACAAAATAAAAGAAAAAGTGTGAATTTTGAATTAATTTCTATGTTTTTTTCAGTGACTTAAGAAGATCAGACATAAAAAATGCAATGTTTTTTCGAAAGCTCATTTTTATTTTCTTAAGCATAAAATAATTCCTTATTATTATTACTTTAGGAATTCTTGCAAGAGATAAGCTGTTATTTGTTCATGGAAAAAAATTTCTCGTTTTTTTAATGAATATTTTTAATAATTGTTTCAGTTAAAAACCTTTTCTATTCTTCTTTACTTTTATCTTAAATTCATTCGAAATTTAATTTTTTTAACTGATTTTTAAGTGTTTTCAGACGTCAGTAAGTACATAAATTAGTTTTGATTTCTAAAGTTAATATGTAATATATTTATAAAATAATCCTTTCAGATTGTAAAATTGCATTATTTTGCCTTGTAGGTAGTCGGAAAGCTCAAATTTCGCTTCTATACGTGGATCCTACTTATTTCATTTCTAGACATCTAGGGATCATCCATTAATTGCATCATGCAAATTTCATGTTTTTTTTACACCTCCGCCCTCTTATGTCACAAGTTGTCGCACATAAGTGATATCCCCCCTCTCACCCCTCTGTAGTGACATTACATTTTTTTTTCCAACTACCGTAAGACCTGTGAAAACGGAATCATTATAAGCACCATACCAAAAAAAAAAAAAAAAAAAACGTTTCGTTTCCGTCTTAGCTGGTATATTTGTACAGTATTCCTTCGGTCGGAACAATGAAAATTTCCCGTTACATTCAGGTTCCGTTTTCAAAGACTTTACTTACTTATGCAGAAAAAGTTATATACGATCTATTACTTACTAAAATAAATACCTCTCAATAAGAAACCGCGGGACTAAAGCCCTGCGCGGGTCGGGAACAAACCCAATGCGACCCGAACCCGAAAATTCTGTTTCAAGTCAATCCGAAACCCGACCTTAGCCTAAAGTGGAAAGAAATTATTCCATTTTTAATACAAGTAATGGAAATATTGTCTACAATTACATTTCTAATGTCAATTTTATCTTTTATGTTGTAAAATTAGCATATGTACTCATTAATGTTCAGTTATCTAGTTTTTACATCTGAAGAATATTTTAGACTTTTTTTTTTTTTTTTTAAGTTCGTTCAATCCGACCCCTACCCTCAAGAGTGAAATCTAACCCGAAACCCACCCGAATACGAAACAACAGAGTCCGATCAAGCTGAAGTTGGGCCCAGGGCCTGTTAAAAAGTCCCCCCCCCCTACCTCCCCATTCCCGGCGACGACACTTTCAGAAAAAAAGTAGGTTTATTTGATGAGTTGACGAAGTTGTTTGGGTGAAAGTTTCAAGTTTACAAAAAAAAATTAACTTACAAGAATAATCAAGAAAATGAATTACCGTCCACTTTCTCAAATAAGCATTTATATAATTCACAAACATCTATGATCCGCAGTTTATGTTGCAGAATAAATGAGGACGTCTTTTTCAAAACTCGCCTTATCCAAAATCATAAAAATTGTGTTTTCCCTAACAGTCTAGTAATCATTTTAAACTATAATTCTGACATTGTAAAATCCTCGTTTATATTGAAACCAATAGACACAGTATGAAGTTTTTGGCATTTTCCCCAAATTTGATTTTCTGGATACGGCAAGTTTTGAAAATTATAGGTACTCTCAAATTGAAAAGGACTGTTACAGAAAAATTAAATATGGAAGTTTTTTATTACAGTAAAACTTTGTTTTTACGTCAGGGATCAAAATATAAAATGCAAACAGTGGAAAAACTTAAATTGTGAGAAAATACACACAAATTTGTGGGCCCCTGAAATTGCTGGGCCCAGGGCCGAGGCCCCGGAGGCCCGTGTCATTAATCAGGCCCTGCGAAACAATTAAAATCAACTCGATCCGCGGAATTAGTCCGCTATTCGGAGGTGTCCACTGTTCAGGGGGAAATACATACAATTATGTATGTGTTGTTATGCATTGAAAAAATTTTGCTAAATAGAAGTGTCTGCTATATGGGAATTTACTGTGCTATACTATGCTGTACTATAATTTACTGTATAGTGAAACCTCCCTGTGTGACCACCTCCCTTAACGACCATTTTCTCATGGAACGAAATTTATTCTCATAGGCTCAATACTAATTTTACCTCCATTCAGAGACCATCCCCCCCCCCAGGGGAATACCTTCTTCAGGTATTTACGGGTTTCGCGACCCCGGGTTCCCGAGCGATCTTTCTCCTTTCCTGTCTTCTTCTCTTTTTGGTTGTCTATCCTTTTTTCTTTGTTTCACACTTTTTAGTCTTCTCTTTTCAGTTTGTTATCCCTCTTTGTTCTTGTTCGATTTTGTTACTGTTTTCTTGAAACTGTTCTTTGTTCTACTAACGTTGTTCTTGTTCTTTTGAAAAAAAAATTATAAAGGTTTTGAAAAAGACAAAAATTACACCTTGTTTCTAAGTTTTCTCTCACATTACTTTTCCTTTTTTTTTCTACAATAGTGGTTTTTTTTTTTTTTTTCTCACGTGAGACACTCTGGGTGTTGAGGTTTTTTAATCTCATCGCCTCGTTTCTACCTTTTTAGGCTGATCTCGAGTCCCAGAGTGCAGGGCATTTCCGAAATTCGGTTCCGTGATCGGAGGACGCCATACTTGTATGGTGGCTGTTAGGACCAACACCGGGAGACTGGTGCCTTTCGGCGAAAGGGGCTGTAGGTTGGACAGAGCTGTAAAGGCTTACCTACTAGCTTCCTGATTCCAAAGTGAAAGAACTAGAGATTAAGAAATGTTATCGAGTTTAATCCAATGTTCGAAAAACGTGGAAGTTTGTTGATAGTTTTCACCCTTTTGAGACCTGCGCCTAAAGTAACGGTAAGAAGAAGGGTCGGTGACCAGGCCCGATGCCTGACGTTTTTTCAATCTTTTCTAAATATGGCTACAATCTCAGGAAATCAAATATGCGATGTGGAAGCCCCACAAGCTAATAATGACACTAATAATGCATTGAGCTCTGCCTCAAATGCTACTATTAATCAGGATAATAAAGAATCATGGGGTAAGAGAGTCGAAGATTTTGTTTCCAATACGGAATCTAAAAATCCCGACTCTCATGAAAGTAAAACAGAAGAAAGATTCTTCATCGTTAAACGCCAAGAAGGGAGTTTTGACAAAACTTCTCCCTTTTTGATTAATAAATCTATCCAAGGACTGGTTGGCGAAACCAAAACAATAAAAAAACTCCGTACAGGTGAACTACTAATTGAAGTAACCAACAAACAACAAGCTCTGAACTTAAAAAAATGTACTCACTTCGCTAACATTGCTGTCACCATATCGCCACATAGAACATTAAATTCGTCTCGTGGAGTGATCTCGGAATCTGATCTCCTACATGTAACTGAAGATGAAATAGTGGAAAATTTAAGAGAACAAAATGTCATAGGAGCTAGACGTATAAAAATAAACCGTAAAGATGAACAAATACCAGCTAACCACGTACAAATACCTACCAAGCATATTATATTGACCTTTAACACACCCAACTTACCCAAATATATAAAAGCAGGGTATTTATCATGTTCTGTCAGACCATACATCCCAAACCCACTGCGTTGCTTTAATTGTCAACGCTTTGGGCACTCAAAAACATCATGCCGAGGTAAAACCACATGTGGTCGGTGTAGTGCAGTTGGCCACGAAAGTGTACAATGCAACGCACCACCTTCTTGTGTAAATTGCAAAAAAGACCACCCATCCTATGCTAAATCTTGCGATCAGTGGAAAAAGGAAAAAGAGATACAGACCATACGCACAAAAGAAAATATATCATACCCCGAAGCAAGAAAAATCGTTGAATCCAGGACACCCAAAGTTGGTGTTTCATATGCTACGGCGTTATCTAAAACTGCGAATAAAACCTATCAAACCATTGCAACTCAAACTGAACTCCCCACTAAACTTAATTGCCAACCTAGTCAAAAAGAAAACAACCTGTCTAATAATTCTGGTAAGACAAATAGATCAACGCATTCCGCCCCTCCTAAGTCACCTAAATCTGCTCCTCCTAATTTACCAAAATCTGGTCTTTCTAAGCCAACTCAAAATGCCTCTTTAAAATCATCACAATCTGTTATTACTAAAATTCCACTCCATAATAGAGGTTCTCAAAATACAACTAAAACATTATCTGTGAAACCAAACCATAAATCTGATGCAGAAAAATTTAACCTTCCAGCAATTAAAGCCTCTGTGTCATCTGAAAATACAGCCAAAAGGAAAAAGAGCAGAACATCCAAAAATAAAACCCATTCAATGCAGAATGATAAAATGGAGGAAGATGATGCTCTAGCTCTTCACCCAGAACCGGATGAAATATTTAACGACGGAGATAGTATGTCTACTGTCTCCGATTAAAATAACGCAGATTTATTACTTAATTAAAATTTTTCATGTCTAATATTATTTCGTGGAACTGCCGTGGCTACCACAATAAGCATGACGAAATCCGTAACATTCTATCCGACCACCAACCATTATGCTTAGCTCTACAGGAAACCCATTTAAAACCCAATGTCAAAGCCAAATTACGCAGCTATTCAACCTACAGAAAAGATTTTATCGGCAGTGACAGGGCCACTGGTGGAGTGGCTCTATTCATCTCCAATAGTTTACCCCATACACATATTGCTTTAACTACAAACCTACAAGCTGTTGCTGTCCGTGTGCATATTAATCAACTCATAACTATATGTACGATTTATTTACCTCCAAACAAAAATATTCATTCAGCAGATCTGGATAATCTCCTTCTCCAGCTCCCCGCTCCATATATCATTCTTGGTGATTTTAATGCACATAGCCAACTCTGGGGAAACAGTGATTCTAATCCACGTGGTGATATTATAGAAAAACTTATATCTGACAACGGCTTATGCCTGCTCAATAACGGTGATCATACCTATTTTCACGAGCCAACACGCACATTCCATGCAATAGATCTTATAATCTGCTCCCCATTTCTCTATCCTTTCTGGAACTTTTGGGTTTCAAATGACTTACACGGCAGTGATCATTTTCCTACTTTTATATCATTGACTACTAGTGGAGATTCTAATAACTATCCGAGAAGATATGTTTACGACAGAGCCAATTGGCCAACTTTTACTGCACTTGCAGACATTACTGATAGCATGATAGAGACTGACATAGATATTGACAAAGCGCTTGATAATATAATTCATTGTATTATCAATGCTGCTGACGCTAGCATACCTAAAACGTCATCTGCTCCTAAACACAGAAAACCATGGTGGAACAATGATTGCCAAGTAGCAAAGAAAAAACAACAAAAGGCTTGGGGTTTATTTCGTAGGTATCCAAATAATATTAACTATATGGCATACAAAAAAGCAAAGGCTGAAGCTAGAAGAGTGCGACGCAAAAGCCAACGTGAGTCCTGGATTAACTATATTTCGAGCATTGACTCTAACACCTCAAGTAAAGAACTCTGGCAAAAAGTGAAAAAATGTATGGGCCTGTACTCTGAAAATAATATTTCCATTCTAAATATGAATGGTCAAACCATCACTTCTCCCAAAAACATAGCTGAGACGATAGGTAGCACCCTTGCATCAATTTCTAAATCAGACGCATATCCAGAACCCTTTTTAACTTACAAAAGACAAACTGAAATGACCAGGATCAATTTTAACTCTCATAATTCATTTTCCTACAATCAACCATTTATCATATCAGAACTATTAAAGTGCTTGCAAGACAGTCATTTATCTGCCCCAGGTCACGATGGCATTACATACGTTATGCTTAAGCACCTCTCACCACATTCTCTTAAAAATATCCTTTCCTTTTTCAACAGAATATGGACAGAACAGAAATTCCCCAACGCTTGGTGCAGAGCTATTGTTATCCCTTTTCCTAAACCAGGAAAAGATGCTAGCAATCTTAATAATTACAGGCCAATCGCACTCTCTAGCTGCCTTTGCAAGTTACTTGAAAAAATGGTCAACCGCCGCCTCGTGCATGTTTTAGAAACTAACAATTGCCTTGCGGCATTTCAAAGTGGATTTCGACGAGGTAGGTCTACTATCGATAACCTGATCCATCTTGAACATTACATTCGGACAGCTTTTCTTAAACGCAACCATTTGGTCTCAGTATTTTTTGACATGGCGAAAGCCTATGACAGAACATGGCGTTATGGGATTCTTCGTGACCTTTTTAACCTGGACTTTCGTGGGAACCTCCCAATTTTTATTAAAAACTTCCTCGCAATTCGAATTTTTCAAGTTCGAATTGGGGGGATTTTATCCAGTTTCTATGTACAAGAAGAGGGTGTACCTCAAGGCAGTGTCCTGAGTGTCACTCTCTTTGCTATTAAAATAAATGACATCCTTAATCAACTACCACCCTCTGTTAAGGGAGATCTTTACGTTGATGACTTCCGCATTATGTGTATGGGACAGGATATTCGTTTTATTGAGAGACAACTGCAAATAGCAATAAATACTATCCTTAGCTGGACTAACAAAAACGGTTTCTTAATTTCCATTGAAAAAACTTCATGTGTTCATTTCTGTAGACGAAGGGATCTACATCCAGATCCTGAAATTTTTATTGGGACATCTCAAATTCCTGCTGTGGACAACATTCGTTATCTAGGCCTATACTTTGACAAAAAACTTACTTTTTTACCCCATGTTTTACAATTACGGACAAAATGTGAAAAATCGCTTAATTTACTTAAAGTGCTTTCAAATACTTCTTGGGGAGCAGACCGTACATCTCTCCTTAAGGTATATCGTGCTGTAATTCGTTCTAAAATTGACTATGCCTGCCAGGTCTACGGCTCTGCCCGTAATTCTGTTCTTAAAAAACTTGACACTGTGCACCATAGCGCACTCCGTGTTTGCTCTGGTGCATTTCGTACTTCTCCAATTTTAAGTCTTTATGTTGACTGTAATGAACCAGCATTATACCATACTCGTGAAAAACTTTCATTAGAATTGTATTACCGTGTCCTCTCTCATCCTGGCCATCCTCTTCACACTTACATTTTAAATACCAACCATGATATTCTTTATCAGCATCGACCATCTTGCATCCCATGTTTTGGAGCCAGAATGAGAAACATTATTAATAATGGCCCTCTGAATAGGATCAAGGTGAGTCCATGTCCCTCACATGTGCTCCCTCCTTGGAAACCTCCTAATATTACCTGTCTCCATCCTTTTAAAGGATATAATCAAAACAACTTGGCTCCGGTTGTTTTCCAACACTTGTTTGCTTCACATCAAGCTAATTTTAAGAACTACACTGAGATTTTTACAGATGGCTCTAAAAGAGGTGATATTGTTGGTTGTGGGATTTTTTGTGAGAGCACTTCATTAAGCTATCGCCTTCATTCTTGTACTTCTGTCTTTACAGCCGAACTGATTGCAATAGAGAGAGCCATGTTCTACATCTCTCATCATCATAGCTCATCCTTCATCATTTATACCGACTCAAATAGCTCTATTGACGCAATTAAATCATTTAAAAAGCATCCTTATGTTTCATTGATCCTTGATTTTTATAATAAATTGAAAAGACGTGGCTATAATATTTTATTTTGCTGGGTACCTGGACACATGGGTATTCCTGGTAATGAGAAAGCGGATGAGGCGGCGAAACGTGCCCTTAATCCGTTGTGCCATAAAGTTCCATTCTCAGACGTAAAACTACTTATCAAACGCTTTATTCATTGTAAATGGCAAGAAAGTTGGAATTTAGAATGCAATAATAAACTGCACCACATCAAACCTACCATCATGACCTGGCCTCCGTGTTATCCAAGGAAAACCGATGTTCTTCTGACCCGTCTGAGAATTGGACATTCTAGAATCACTCATAAACATCTTTTACTTCGGGAGGATGCTCCCATGTGTCCACATTGCCATTTTGATTACCTGACCATTCATCATGTTTTAACTGACTGTCCGGGTCTCCGGCACTTATACAGAATCTATTTTAACTCATCATCCCCAATCTTGACAAACCTCATTGGGGAAACACCTCATGGGGCACTCTTCACTTTTTTAAAACAAGCTGGATTTTACTTTGAAATATGATTTTTGCATCTTTGTTTGGTTTAAAAACAACTTGAATTGTTCTTTTAATTTTTTCTGACATCTGGATGGGAGCTTCATCCAGACTGCACTTCTGACCTAAAATCTTTTATAGTCCGTTTGTTTAGTTTTTAATTTTCTTCCCTATCTACACTATTCTGACTGCATCTGGATGGGACCCCCATCCAGATTGCTTTTCTGATGGTCTTTATTTTTATGTTTTTAGTCTATTCTTGTTTGGCGCAGCATGTCCCTTATGGGATTTTGTGCCATTAAACAATATACAACCAACCAGAGACCATCCCAGAAGAACTCCCTCCATGAGCGACCAATTTCTTTGAAGAAAATTCCGTTTTTTCCTGGTCGCTTGAAGAAGGTTTTATTAGTAAAATGATTCCGGAGAGTGCATTATTCATCAAACTTCTAAACTATGTTTAGAATTTTTTTTTTTTTTATCCCGGTAAATTTTAAATGTTTAAACCCCTTTGTGTCTTTTTAGGCAATGAATTTAACTCTGATGACAAATTAAGAATGATGGTCAATAAACTCCCCTGCCCTATTCTGTCGGAAAACTCAAAGAAATAGATAAATTAATGGAATCGTCATTATTTGTTCCCGTCCCCCCCCCCCAAAAAAATGCATTTATTTACTGAAATAAACTTTTTAGAAGATAAAACCGTAAAATCAAAGCAAACGTCAATGTATTCATTTTCTAAACTCTGAAGTAGTTAAATTATGTAATTAATTTTTGTTTTGATACTTAAATTTTTATATTTTTTCCTAATGTGAAAAATAAATTTTAGTAACATTAATTCTTATCTTTTTTCAACAATTAAAATTTAGATTAAAACATGACCTCCATAAGAGACCACCTCTCGGAACGACCAATTTTTGTAGGAACGGAACATGGTATCTTTCGGGAGGGTTTACTGTATTTGGAAATTAACTGTACTGAAGGATTTACCGTACTAAAAAATTATAAAGATTTTCTTGGCTTTTAATTCAAGTTGTTTCAGTTGAAAAAAAGGGGAGAGGATATGCCTAATACAGCAAAACCTGTGAAAACGTTATTCCTAAAGACATTCCGTTTTAGACAGGGTAATTTTGCCGGGGGACCATGAAAATTTTCCTTTTAAGACAACATGTTTTCACAGGTTTTGCTATAGTCTCGAAAAATATATTTATACATATAATATTTATTTATTTATTTAATGAACTTTCTTACGCTACTTGCAAATAATGCCTGTCTCATATTTTATATATGTGACGTCACAACGTGTGACTTATCCCTTCCCTTGTCAAGCTGTGTCACGCTTTGTGGACCCCTGCCACTTGAAGTGTGATGTGATTAATGGATAACCCCTTTCGGAAGTTTCTAAATTGACAATCAACTAGCATTCAATATCTACCACATTTACAGAAAATAAATTAAATAAATTGCTCGCTTTTCTTAAAGCTCGATTAAAAATTTTTATGCATGTAGCGATGAAAAGGATTTTTTATTTGTGTTTGAAATATTCTTCAAAAGCCATTTTCGAATGAAATTTTGATTTGGTTTAATTGGTGATCTTCTTATTTTGGTGATCTTTTGCCCGTGAGGGCAACAGACGAGGGCTTCCGTATGTGCTATATCCCGACCCCACAAGCCAATAGCCACGATTCGATACCGACATCTCTTGATTTGTAGCAAGCGTTTTAACAGCAATATAAGCAGACAGGTTTGGAAAACTGGTAAAGGAAAATGAAAGATTTGAGAAACAGCCTTAGAATTTTGTGGGCGTTTACATTTTAATCACGGTGCGACATGGAATTGTATTGTGTCCTTTTCTTCAAAATCGTGATGTGCTGTGACGTTATATTGCTGCAACCTTGCCAATATGTGCGTGTGTAACTAAGCTGAAAAGATGGACAATTTGCTATTTTTTTTACATTTTTTAATGAAACATTATTCAATTTCCCAAAACTTCTTTTGCTTTTGAACAAACTTTTTTTTAAAAAAAAAGAGGTTATACAATTCGTTTGTATCCCCCTCCCCCCCCCCCCCTCTATTTATGTCGACGCCTAATTCTTGAACGGATGGTCCTTTTTTCGTACTTTTTTGGAAAGTTTTCTGCATGCAGATGGCCTGTTGCAATAATCTTAAAACGATACGTTTTGCCTGTATGGTCTGTTTTCATGTTTTTTTTACTTTATAGGTTCTTTACATTATAGCCTTTTGTTTTAAAATAGTAGCTATAATATTGTTTAAGGCGGTTCTCAAGGAAAATTTTCCCCGCTCAACAACGCTAAACATTCTGAAGTATTTTCTGACTCAATTTTAAACGCAACACTTGCAGGCGTAATTATTGAAGTGACTTGTAATCGAACAGTTCTTTCATTTTTCGATAAATTAATAGCATTTTGAGTTATAAACTATTATTGTCTGATGACATCAGCTTTTTTTTCTTTTCCCACGCTGTCGCGTCCATAAATTCAGTTCAAAACGCTAAGTTTGACAGCATTTTCTGAAAGATCTCCTGTCCTTAGCGAAAAATGGAAAAGACAGTTCGATTACCAAGTTTGTGAATAAGAGCACCTGCCAATTTCATGGCGAAAAAAAAGTTTATTAAAATATGTGTCAGAAAGTAGCTAGTTTGGATTTTAGAACAGCCTTAAGATGAAAATGCTATACATTTGAATATAAATGATTATGCATATAAAGTTCGCAGTTTTTGTTGGTGGTCGGTGATGTTTATTTAATGGTTATATATGTACAGAAAACGACTATTTTGCTTATATAATTGAATTCTGTACTCTTGATAACGTAATTCAATATATAAGATTTTCAATTATTTTTATCGGTATCCATATTTTTCTTTTTTTCTTCCATATTAAATCTCGTAATATAGTACAAGGCACTATATTTTATACATAGCAGCTTGTATATTCTATGTTTTTGGTATCCATGTTAAGTGTGTTGGGGGAAACTGTATTATTATGTCATTTCATTCATAATCACAATTTTTGATGGTGGTCGGTAATGTTTATTTGATGGTTATATATATATATATATAACCGTTACAGAATTACAAATCATCATCTATTTACAATTACTAAAATTAAATAAAAAAAATTATCTACAATTCATAACTCTGACATTATACAAAATAAAAACCGTTATAAGACAACATAGATTTCATCATACACAAATGGCAAAATGAAAATAAAAAAGTTTGCATACTTGTTATGTGGAAAACATACCAAATAAATAAATAAATAATAATAATCGAGATATGAAATATTGAATAATAGTGAAATATTGGAATATTTGTGGTATAAACATATGTGCACGTGTGTGTGTGTGTTTACCTTTCTATTTTAAAAACAAAATTTATGTTGGAAATAAAATTACAGAGCATATTTTTCATAATTGCACGAAAATGTGGATTAAGAAACTACTTCAGTCAGGCGAAAACACCCGTTCGCTAGTATTAATCCATTGGGAGAAATATTTTAAGATAACTCGTTTGCATTTTAATATTTTTAAATAATTTTTATATTGGATAGCTGAGGTTTTTTTCGTTTTTGTTTTCAGGTTATTTTTTTAATTAGTTCACTTTCGGAACCGGGTTCGAAAGTGAAGCATACTCATTAAAAAAAAATCTGCAAACAAAATGGAAAAAGTAAAAAACTGCTTTTGTACAGATCGATCTTAGCTATCTAATGTTTTAAAAAAAAATCGTTTAAAAATATTCAAATGTAAACACGATATTAAAAAAAAAAAAATTCTTCCATAGGATTAACATTAGCGTGCAGGTCTTCTCGCGTGACTTATCGGGTTTTTTGTTGACTCCAAATGGAAGTTTCGAGTTCGGATCGGTATCACCCAACCCGAGCTTAAGAGGCCACACTAGTCATTCAAAAATACCCGGATGATAATGTTAATCCTATGGGGAAGTTATTTTCAAATATCTCGCTCGAATTTTGATATTTTCGAATGATTTTTTGCATAGGATAGTTGAGGACAATCTACAACCGGGCTAGTTTTTACTTTTTTGATTTTGGTTTCAGATCTTTTTTTTTATTATTATTACTCTTACTTTCGGAACCGGTTTGAACTGGTTCTGAAATTAAAACTATCCTAATAATAATAATAAAAAAAAAACTAACCAAAATCGAAAAAGTAAAAACTAGCCCGGTTGTAGATTGTCCTCAGCTATCCTATGCAAAAAAAAATCATTCAAAAATATTAAAATCAAAGCGAGAAATTTGAAAATAACGCTCCCATAGACTTTACATTAGCGTTTTCCTTTTTTGCCGTGACTGAAGTGGGCTCTTAACTGCAATGTGGGCGACAATATGTTATTGCCAGAAAAACACGAAGGTAAGAAACAATCCCCTGAAGACGATTTTATTTTTTTTTTTAATTACTTGTTTATGTTTTTTTTTCTTTTAACCTTTTCCGTCGCGGGTTAATTCTGTTTATAAACTGATGAAATAATGGACTGACTTTATAAACGAATTTATTAGAAAGTACGAACTTGCTTATTTTCACGTACATTATAAAAAGAAAATTTTAATTAAATATTCTTGGTGCCGTTTGTCAGTTTTGGAATTAAAATTAGATGTCCTTTTTTAAGGACACCGCCCTCGAAAGGGTTAAACGTCAAGACTGAAGAATGAAATCGGATCTTTAACCCGGCAATTTCAGACAGCGTGTTAATTCAAGTTAAATCTCTTGAAAAATTACATCATTCGTCGGCATTTCGATAATCTGATAGAGAATACATTTTTTTTTTTTTTTTTTTTTTTCATTGCTGTTGATGGATGTCAATGGTGTTATCAGATATCGGTATCGAAGATTTCTAATGAGCTTTATACGTTTCTCATTCCTATTTAGATAATTTGCTAGCGTTGGCAGAATCTGTCGCCATGGATCAGATTTTTTTTACGATCTCCTGATCTATTAATCCAATCGGGTACTGAGTTTCAAACCTCACGTGTTTCAAGTGCCTGCGAGAAAAAGAAAACATTGCTAATTTGAAAGTAAATGTTGACAGTAAGGACAGTAAACTTCGATAGTGATTTCCAATTGCAAACACTGATCAAATAGATAATTTTGTCATTCCATAAGGAAATCTTATGTAAGTAATTTTTACATCACGCGCTGGCGCGGGATCGGCAGCGAAAGTGATCAGAAATTTTAAATTGATACAGAAATATTGAAACAAGATATTTTACTTTATGTTATCGCTAAATGCCTTTTATTAAATAAAGCGTAAAATAGTATTATTTATTTTTGGTATGAACACTAAATTTCTGGATAAAAATAGGAGACCAAACTGGCAAATCTGTATGGTGGCACTCAACGTGTTAACAAGTGACGGTTTATTCGCAAAAATAAAAATAACCTGACAGCGGAAAAAAAAAAAAAAAAACCATAACACTAGAAAATAGGAATTCTGTTTTTTCAGAATTTAGTGTTGCCCCCGATGAAAAAAAAATATATGTATATATAAATAGTACAATACATATTTCAATTTTAAGACTTAAAGCACACACTTTTATTTTATGTAAAATGACGTCATTCACATCCGCTTAAGAATTTCACATTTACGATCCACTCTTAAACATCTACAGTAAAGCATGCATAGGATGTCACTATCGCAAAATAATACACAAATGCAGCAAAAACATGCGCTCATTAAAGAAACTAAACATAAAAAAAGGCTATCTAATGATTCATTGGCATTCATTTGTTTGTAACGTTAATATAGACGATTTCAGTCGTGACGTCAGTCCTGACGTTTCGGTTGGAAACTGTCACCAAACAAACGGTTGCTATGTTGTATTTTCTATTTTGCTTGTGTGTTGCAGCTATATCTTATATCTATATCTCACATCTAAGTGTTTTAATACTTGATATGTACTGGTAACATTTTCCACGATTTATATTTAAAAAGAAATGACGCATAGCAACCGTTTGTTTGGAGTCAGTTTCCAACCAAAACGTCATGACTGACGTCACACTGAAAGCGTCTATAGATACCTCAAATTAAATATAGTTTATAATATAAATGTTTTAACACAAATTTTTCGTTTATATATTTTTTTAAATAGCACGTATTTTAATTACATTTTCTTTCGGTTGTTATGAGAAAATGGCAACAAAAAGATATAATTGCTATTTTTCAGCTGTTTTTCCTTTACTTTCTACATACATGGAGTACTTGAGTTGCCAAAATTAGACAAATGGTGCTGAAAACTACAAAAAAATTAATATTTGAAAAAAATAAATGGACATACAGTTTTCAAACAAATTGCATTTAAAAGTACATTTTTTTTCAATACGACGGTATAAAAATTGAAAATGTGCGATGCTTAGAAATTCAAAAAATTGTTATAGAGTATTTAATCGTATTGCTTTGTTTTACGGCAGGCTTCTGTAAGGTAACGTTATTTTTTTTAAGACGACACAAAAATAAGCTGGAAGAAAGAAATAGCATACCGTACCCGGGGGCTAAAAAGAAAAGCATAAAGATTCCATCTTTATGATATAAACTTTTTTTTAAGAGTCGGTACGATATCAAGTAGAATTATTCTATTTGTTCCTTTAATTTGTTTATTAAACATTTAATTATGATTATTAGATTTGTTTAACTTCAGTATATGTTTTTTAATACAACAATCATTTTTGAGCATTTTGGAGATATCTCGTTATTCCATAAAACACTGGCTATAGCATATGACACTCGTGGGGTAAGACAAACTTTTTAGTATCGCATTTATTAAAAGCAGTCCAACCGTTCCATTTTATCAGGGGATAAACTTATAAGTAAAAAAATGTTTTAAATGCAAGCTTATATTAGAATGTACTTATAAAAATACAATTTTTAAATCCAGCTTCCTGGCGAGAAAAAACGAACAACGACTCTCCTCCCTGAGGATCGAACTCGCATCCATTCATCCCCTGGGCGGAACTGAAGGATGGCGCGATTATCAACTATGTCATAGTTAACTCGGAGAACAAGAGCTTATTTCTGAATCAATCAATGACATTTAAGTAATCACATATGTGATGACATTTAGGTACCTTTAGAAGACAAACGTTTTTGTTTCCTGAGTGGTGAGGGAGGCAAATCTGATTTTTTTTTCTAAAAAATATTATCTTGTGATAATATATCTCTTGTGAATAATATTTCTAATTTTTAAATTATTGTGTGCATAACTTTGTTTACTCTTTAAAATATCATCAAGTCAAAATGAAACAGGAAAAATTATCGCTTACCTGTTCTCAGTAGCGCAGCAAACCTCGATCCTTTTAGTTGTAAAGCCGAGAAACATCTTCCTTTGCACGGTTGTAGAACATATTTTACACTTGTAATCTAAAGTGTATAATAAAAGGTGTTTGTATTATTATTGATATATATTTTCGTGTTATTTTTGGTGGAATTGATTATTCCTGTCTTCTCTTAATAATTTTAATGAAAATTCTTGAATATAATATAATAAGCACCGAGAGATTAACTTCTTCTCGGAGCATCTTTAAACACTACATATTACAGGAAAAACGAAAAGAGTTCTGAACAATGTATAAAAGAGAGCTAAAAGTCCAAATGTAGATGACGTCGACACAATTACAACATGTACACGGTAGATGTAAGAAAGGCGAGGCCAAACCTCAAATATGTAAGCCTCTCGAAGCTAGGAAAGTTTTAAAGTAAAGTTTTGTAGTTAAAAAGGTTTCTAGGTTTTCTTGCTGGGATTATACAGTTCAACAGTATTGTCGCTAGAAATGCGTCACACTAACAAAAATTAGGCAAATTTTAGCCCTGGAAGAGTGTTAAAATTAGATTGCAAGATTTAAGCCGATCAGGCAGGCAAGCCAAAAGTGTAATAAAAGTTTGTAATAATAAATAATCTTACATTGTCCATGATTTTTTTCTTTTTTAATTTCTAAGACTTCTCTATATACTTATATTTTTCATTGAACAAAAGAAAATTTAAAAAAAAAAACAAAGTCCGGTGAAAATATACAAAACATACGAGTAACCCGCAGTATGGAGAAGATTTAAGCTCACAGTGTGAATAAGTTTCTGCATTTGAAAGGTTACAGTGCCCGGCAAATCCACAATGAAATGTTGGCTGTTTATGGAAGTGATAGTCCATCATATGACACTTTTGATATATGGAAAAGGAATTTTCAAACTAGCCGCATGTCCCTCACAGACGATCCAAGATGTGGAAGACCATCACTCACGGACGATGCTGCCGTAGTGCAGAAAGTGGAGCACTTTATCCTATTAGACTGAAAGGTAACCATCCAAATGATCATGAATGATACTCCTCTTTATAGTTACGGCAGTGTGTGGAAAATTATTCACGAAGAACTGCACATGTCAAAGGTCTCAGCACGATGGGTTCCCATATTGCTGACTCTTTTTCAGAAGCAAACTCGACAGGACCTGTCAAGGGAAATGTTGAATCTTTTGGAGCAAGACGAAGAGGAATTTTTTGGTCACCTGGTAACTGTGGATGAAGCTTGGATGTATCAATATGATCCAGATTTGGAGATTTGACACCACAAATGATGTCAAACAAGTGGTAGAACAATGGCTTTCAACCCAATCTCCAGAGTACTTCAATGACGGCCTTCGAAAGGTTAAAAAACGCTGGGAGAAATGTACTAACTCTCGATGGTGACAATCTAGACAAGTCTTAGAAAAAAAATAAGTTTCTATCTCAATTATTTCCTAGTGATATAATTAAAACTTTACGTATGTTGAAGAAGAATGTTTAAAAATTTTTGAGAAAAAGAAACTTGTGTTATCTTGTGTATATTTATTGTGTCTCTTCTTGGGTCTTTCTCAATCTTGTGTATGTTTATTTTCAATTCTATCTCTCCCTCTCTTATATCTTTCTAAATGCACCAAAGGACTATGGATCGATAATAATATAAAAGTGACCCCTGCAACATTGATCTTAAGGCTGTTCTCAACTGCTCTGATCAACAAGCGCAAAAAGTTTTGACACATTTACAAATTCATTTTTTAACGGAACGAAATAAAATTGAAAAGCCTAACCATGGAAGCGATTTGGAATCGAACTGTGTTTTCATTTTTTGATCAATCAATTACCTATTTAGTTATAAGCGATTTTGATCACGTGACAAACACGTTTTTTATCCTTTCTCGAGTGGCTTTTCTCCTTTCGCGCGGAAATTTGGTTCAAAACGCCCACTTTGACACTATTTTCTGAAAGATCTAATTCGCTTGCAAAAAAAAAAACGGAAAAAACAGCTCGATTACATAGTTTCTGAACAACAACAACTGCATTTCCGATCATGCATTTCCGAACAGAAATAAATTAAAACTTATGTCATAAAGTTGCCCTTTTGGATTTGAGAACTGCCTTAACATTAAAGTACTATATTGCCTCTACCTTTATCGAAAAATAGAAAATCTGTTCCATTATATAGTTTCTTAAGGCAGTTTCCTTGCTCAACAAACGTAAAACTTTCCGACTCATTTTTAAACGTGACGGCATAAAATCGACAGGGCTCACTATTGTAGCGATTTGGAATCGAAATGAGTTTTCCATTTTCCGATAAATAAATTAGTTATTGAGCTGTAAGAGATTCTTGTCACGGGGCGAAAGGTTTTTCTCCTTCCTGTTGCAATCATGTCCGGAAATTCGGTTCAAAACAACCACTTAGACAATATTTTTTGACAGATCTTTTGCGTTTGCCAAAAAAAATGGAAAACGTCTTTCGATTACGTAGTTTTTGAATAACAGCGCTGCCGATTTCATGCGTTTCCGAACAAAAATGAATGTAAAAATGTGTCTGAAAGTAGCACCTTTTGATTTGAGAACAGCTTCAATAAGTGTTCCTGCCAGTATTATGCGTTTTCGAACGGAAATGAACCCAGTAATGTGTCAGAACGTAGCCAGTTTGGATTTGAGAACATTTTTTTAGAGTATTTTATTTAAAGATAAAGCAAAAAAGCGATAAAATAAATTTGGGCACTTAGTTATGATTACCAAGATATTTTAAACAGAAAAGGAAATTCGTTTTTCGCATCTAACCTATAGATTTAATATTTTCTCATTCAGTGTGAGCAACAGATGCCCTCATTCTCCGAAGTCGTTAACGAGTGAGGCACCAAGGCGCAAATCATCCTCCGAAAAAACCGGCTATCGATTTAGAAAGAAAGATGGGGAGGATGTTCTTCAGCATCACTGGTGGAAAGCCAGCTGTGTCGCTGGAGATTGGGAAATCCCTCGGTTTCGTTGTTTTCTGGGTAATCGGGAACTCATAAAAGCAGTTGCCGGAGTTTGTTGATGTTCCATGAAAACCGACTACCAGAAATCATTTCTGGAGCTTTCAAAATTTTGCGCATAAACAGTAGCGGCAGAAAGTTGTGGACATTTTTTTTTTTTTAAATTGTCTTTTTCAGATTCAGTTTAGGATAACATTTTTCGCATTAAACATTTCGGGTCCAAAATTATTTTTATTTATTTGTTTATCTATATTTTTATTTATTTTAGGGGTGGGTGGGCAAGTAACCTTTTAGGTTTAAACAATTAAATGCAGCGAAGAGCCAAAACAATTCAGTAAAATAAATCAGTTGATTGATTCTTTTAATTCAGCAATGCATCTTCTTTAGAATAATAATTATTAGAATTCTATTAATTTTATTTTTTGTTTGTTTGTTTGTTTGTTTTTTGCAAGTATGCAATAAATAAATAAATAAATAAATAAATTGAAAGTGTCCTTCTTTGCCATTATAAATCCGTGGATTTTTGCGCCAAGCGACATTGAAAAGGTTACAGTACTGTATCTGTAGTAATCAAATGTGAATACTTCGTGAAATTTGCATGTTTATGAAAAAATTAAATGTTTCATGTAACACGAATTTTAATCATTTGAGAGATTCAGTTAATTATTCACCAAACCAAACTCTCTAAATTAGGCCAACTGGCTGTGAAACTGCAACGATGAAATATTTTAAACACTAAAAAGCAGAAAATAAAATATAAATAAAAAATAAAGAGTGTAATAATAAAAAAAAATACTTTTTTATTTAATGCATAGTATCATTCAGTGCCACAAATTATATATATGAAATCGATTAATTTCATAATTTTCAAAATAAAATGCAAAGTTCTTAAACACACCATAAATCTATAGAAAGAAACGACGCGTTTCGAAGAAATGAAATTTGTTTCCGCCGTCATAGTACTTTGCCTGAAGAAGAGTGATTCGTTTCTGTGAAGTGCGTCGCTATTTTTATGATGCATTTAAGACGTATATTTTATTGTGGTTCCACCAATATTTTAACTGTTTACCTTGAAGGACTTTTTTAGGTCTGGAAAAAATAATGCAGTTGCGTCCACTTATCCGAACTAAAATAGATCTGTATAAATTTAAATATGAGAAAATGTTGAATAATGCATAATAGCCGAGAAAATCTGAAAATGAAGATGAACGGACTTATAGCTGGAACTACGAAATGTTTTATTTGCTTGAAGTAGCATTAGCATTAATTAGCAAAAGTAGCATTAATGTACTAATGATGAAGTTTAAGATTCTTGGCTGATTATTAATATTTATTTATTTATTATTATTGTCGCTGTGTTGTATCTTATTTAAAAATTAGGAAGCAGGCCAATAGTTTTGAGGTTTCCGGTTTGGATTCTGATTTAATCTTTGAAATGAGTGGTTCTTTGGAATCTGTGTTACTATGTTTTAGATGTTTCTGGATTTAGATTATCAGTAAGATTTTACGTTGACTCAAAACAGGGAAATATTAAAATCGTAATTACGTAAATACTCATAGTTCAAAAAATTGAGTAATGAATTTATAATTTTATTCACAGTATCAAAAATATATGAAGGGCTTGAATGCAAAATATGGTAACTGGCATTATTATTATTATTATTATTATTATTATTTTTCTTTCCGAGTACGTAGTATAAGGAAAGTATTGTAATCATGATGTGTGTGTGTGTGTGAATGAACATGATAATTCTCAAAAACGGTACATACAACTATAGTTCCCAATTGTCGGATATGTTATAGAGAACTGACGCAAGAACTGTATACATTTTCTTAAAAATTGACCAACGCCTTATAGGAATTTAATTCATTTTTAAACCATTTTGCGGCCGATTCCATTGGGGAAGTCTCGAATTAAATGTGATAGAGTATAAGTGATAAATATTGTGGCGATGTCATAAAGCGTTAGTAGCGCAGAAGTAACGTCTGCACTTTCAAACATAAATATCCAGCGTTCGAATCCAGCCGATTCCTTTGCATCAGGAATTTATAATTAAAACCCCCTCACTGACAAGCCCGTGTTAATACGTTCACTAAGCTCCAGGTTTCACTGCAATACAAGCAATATTTAAAGTAATATAATTCTATTGATTTAATGTATTTTTAATACATTGAACAATGATTAATACTTCCAAGGATTGCATTCATATTCGTTATTAAGTTTTTTTATAAAATGTTCAAAGAATCTTTTTTTTTTTTTAGCATTTAAAACAAAATGCAGAGAAAACAACATTACAATTTTGCCCTTTTCCAAGACAGTCGGAGGGTTAACCTTTTTGGGCATATACGCCAGCGTTCGGAAAGCCAAGTCCAATCAATCCAGGGGTTTTTTTTTTTTTTTTTTTTTTTTTTTTTCTGGTTTTCATGAGAAAATATTTAACTGCATCGTAACCTCTTTTTAAAAGTACAAGGTTTGTTTATTATTCAATAGATATTTCATAATCAAAGATAAATATGCAAGGATAAATATGCATGTGAAAAGTGTTATTAAAATTCAGTAAGTCCAATAAAACAAAATCTATCGGACAAAACATGTTGCACTTAGTTAACTATAGGTTCAGTTCTAACAAATCAGCGGTTTATGAGAAAGCAATCGTAATAGTTTCGGTTGTAGATTTTACAAAAAATATCAGGAAACTTGACTTTTGTTAGTTACCTTGTTTTATATTGTACCCCTTCATATTTTTAAGAAGTAAAAAATAAAAAATAAATAAGAAAGACATGAAAACAGTGACACCCTTGTTTTCCCCAGGGAAAAAAAAAAGTGGGTATTTTCGTTCATGCAACTTCAAGAGACGGAAAGAAGAAGAAAATGCTGGAGAAAATCCAGTTTAAAGGGTTCATTCATGAAAATAACCTAGGTAACAAACGAAGGAAATTTTCATTTCACTTCGCTCGTATGCAACAACTACTCAAAGTAAAATAATTTGATAATTCCTCATTGGTAGTAGAGGCCACCGCGCCCACGTTAAAAGAGACAGTTTGTGCTCTTTAACTATATGTTATTGTGTCGAAAAAACTTTTTCAGCTGCTGCAGATACAAATTTGTGACCTTGCAATCCCATATTGAAAGGGCATCTTGAAATAATAGAAAAATTCAATATTTTGACCATTTTCACTGTACCCAGTTTTAAATTAAAAAGGAGGTCGCATGCCTCCCACAAAAGGCCGTAGAGATTAGAGATCTGCACGGGCCGGGCTCGGGCCGATTTTTATTCACAGCACTCGGACCGAGCCGGGCCGGACCCGGGCCATGCTTTTTTCTGAAGGCTCGGGCCGGGCCTAACTTAATTTTTCTGTACAGAGCCGTGCCTGGTTTCATTCCTAGTCTTCACGGCAGTCCTAGTTTAGAGCTAGTCCGTATGAAAATCATTGTCTCAGCGTGGCCTAGTCCATTTAAAGGTCAGTTAAATTAGGCCTGCCCCAAAAATTTTTGCAAAAAATGCATACATTTTTGAATCGCCATTATTTTATACTTAAATATTAAAATTTATTATTTTTAAAGAATAGTAGATTTATACGCATATTAAAATATAGCTAAATTTAAATATAGTAAAATGTGTGAAAAGGACCTGCCTATGATGGAACCCTGTTTTAAACTGAAAAACGAGTTGATCCATGCAAAATTAATATACTAATAAATAAGAAAAGAATATATAATACATTTACCCTTGCTGAACTTGTCTATAACGCATTTATTTTTTCTTTTCTATGCAATTCCGTCTTAGAAGATTTTACTGTATAGCCTTTTTCAGATTTTTAACATTTCTTTACATGGAATATGGATTAACAATATTAATGATAACTGAAACATTTACATACAAGAAATAGAGATTCATTAAAAAAATAAATAAAAGATTTTACTGTATAGCCTTTTTCAGATTTTTTACACTTCTATACATGAAATATGGATTAACAATATTAATGATAACTGAAACATTTACATACAAGAAATAAAGATTCATTAAAAAAATAAATATCGCAGCCTGCGGCACTTCTATAAAAATGAAGATTATAAACATGAAATAAAAAAGTTAAGGTAAATATTTTTGGTCAGAACTCCTCGTACGAGACAAATTTTTAACCAATTCGACGTAAAAATCAATGTTTTGTAGAAATTCACTCGGGCTGGACCGGGCTCGGGCCGGGCTCGGGCCGAGATTTTAACTTTTTTCCGGGCCGGGCCGGGATCGGGCCGAACTTTTAATTTTTTTATCGGGCCGGCCCGGGCCCGGGCCTGGAAATGTCGGCCCGTGCAGACCTCTAGTAGAGATAATGAAACCACATCTTTATTGAATCCTATCTAGTTTCGCAAATGTGTTTCATTTAAATACGATTGCGTAAATATCCCTTACTTTAATTGGTACGTAGTTATTTTATTTTAATATTAATATTCCTTAAGTTACTTTCTTCTACTGAAATTTGCTATTGTTATAATTTTACAACCACTATATTCCTGTAAATTAATTAATGAAAGAAAGTGTAATTGCATACTTTTTATTTGGAAATTAATTTGTATCATGGACAGTTATCAATCACAATCAGCATTTGAACTGTTTATCGTAGATGGTTCGAGTAAAAGTAATTTCTTCATAAGAATTAAAAGCTAGAATGAAATAAAATGCAATCAATTTGGAGTCCAATTTTCAGCTTTGAAGTAGCATTCTTTTTCTAAGTCGTCGTCTTCTTTTTTTTCCCCCATCTCTTCCTTTTCTTTCTTTCTTTCTTTTTTTTTTTTTTTTTTTTTTTTTTTTTTTTTTTTCAGAGCGTTTGGGATTCGGTCTACTATTAAAGCGTTCAGATACTTAAATTAAGATGCAGCTACCGTTGTTCTTTTGGAGGTATGATATGGGTTTGCAAATAGCTGCCTTAATTAAAAGAGGTTGAAATTTGGGAGTTGGAAGAAATGTGCGAAATACGTCATGAAAAGGAAAAGAAGCCAAAAAGATAAAGATTTTTTTTTTTTTTTGGTAAATACAATACTCCGATAAGGTAGTTAAGTGTGAGAAATAGTTATAATATTTCTTATTTATAATCATTGTATCAGAAAAGTGACAATAGTGTGTGACTCTATTACCAGCTGCTCTTTGTATTTAGAATGTATTCTTCTTTTACAAATTAATGTTTGTGAACTGTCTGTTTCATAAATTCTCAAATCTTATGAATATCCGTTCATTGAACAGTGATAGCTAAATTGTCATAAGAACTTTAATTAATTTTTTCCCCCAAAATTTTTATTAAAATTTTTTTCATTAGACAAAAAGACAAAGTTGTGAAGGTAATGGTTAATTTAAAATTTGTGTTGTCTTACGTTTCTCTAAAAAATGTTGCTTATACTACAGAAATTGGAATAATAAAGAATTTGGCTCATTCATGGATAGCAAGATGATATTGTGATAAAGAATACATTAGTTCAGATTAAATATAAAGCGACTAAATTGCTAATTATTAGTAAAACCTTATATAGCGTAACATTGGAGAAATTTACTTTCTAAAAATCTTAAGTTTTTACTCACAAAGGTGAAAGGTATATTAAGAATACATTTGTTTTGCATCCAAACTAATCGTAATCAGTGAATGTAGATGGGCTCTATTTTACAGCTGTCGTAATCCGAATCTAATTCTGAAGAATTTCATTGAAAAGTGGTATACAAGGATGAAAATATTTCGCGACCGTGATTTTCCGCTTTGTATTATTTAAAAAAAAATCCTTTTTTCCGCTTTTTTTTATTTATTTATTTGTGTGTGTGTGTGTGTGTGTTGGTGTGTGTGTATGTGTGCGAGAGAGAGAGAGAGAGAGACCGGTTTTTTCTGTACAATTTCTTTAACAATTTTTACCAGTGAAATAGAATGTCAGAAACATATGTTTAAAATAACAATTTTGACATGAGACTCCTGATTTTTATTTTTATTTTAGAAGAAATTTAGATTTTCCGACTTCGCTGAATGTCATATCATGATTTCGTGCACCCTTGTCCAACCACAACACGAATGTTAATATTCATGTTATACTTACTTAAGTAAAACTTTAATATAAAAAAATATATATATAAATCTATACAATATTTCTGACCTCCTTTTATTTTATAATTTTTATAGCAAATTTTAAGATTTATTTCAATGTGAAATGCATGTTAAAATTCATTACTAAACAGTTCACTTTGCATTTTACCGATCAGGTTATCTGAAACAGGAGATTGCTGAAAGTGTGAAGAACAATTTTGCTTTGTCAGGTTCCGTAATCTTAATAAAATATATATAAATAAAAAATATATATTTTTTTTCCTTTATTTTCTCTTTGTCCTTGTTTAAGGATTTTAAAAACCTTCCTGTATTTTCCTTTCTTTGTTTGCTGTTTTCAGTCATGCTTGTAAAATCTTGCGTTTTTAAACTAAAGCTAACTAAAAATACATTTACTATGGGTTCACATTTATCATAATCAGTAAGTAGGGTATGGATGATATTGCAACTGTGAGAATCTGGACCAAAAAGAAAAAAGAAAGAAAATAAAATACAGTTTTGCAGGTCCGCATTAACTTCTAGAAACTGAAGCCAGCCGGATGTTTGCTTCAAAAAACTATTTAAAAGTTATTTTTCCAAAAGTTCACTGCGTACAGAACATTTTCCTAGCTACCATTGTTCTAGTGATACAAAGACTTTGATGGAAGATCACTGCTAGGGGGAAAAAAGGCGAAAAAACAATTACAACAATGATAAATTTAAGTTAAGTAATGTTGACTGTTGGATAGCAAATTTTGATTTATTGTACAAGCTGGAGAATACCAGTTCGAGAAGAATTCGAGTGGGACAGCATGATGTTGGATTACAGTGCCGCTTAATCGCAAAAATGCCATCTTTTTTCCAGTATGTTGATACTGATCTAACATAATTAGATAAGGATCTAACATACAAGATGATCCAAATTAAACAGGAGGTGTTTACGCATCCCTGTGCAAAACTACTCGTTGGTTCGCAACTATAGGGCTGCCCGAGCCTGGCTCGAAACTCAAGCCCAATTTTCATTCATTAGACTCGAACGGGGCCGGGCTCGGGCTTCCTTTTTTCTGCAGACTGGGGTTCGGGTCTGATCTTCATTCTTCCGAACTGGGCACGAGCCTTACTTTTTTCCTCTAAACTCGGGATGGGACAGATTCCTTTTCTGGCCAAGCCGCTCTGGACTTTATCCTTACGCTCCAGTCCGTGTTGTGCTGGAACATTATTTATTTTTCTAAAAATAATAGCGATGTTCTAACGAAAAGTTCTATTTGTTTAACGAAATCTTTAGAAATTTAATTTTCCTTAATAAATTGCAGAGAAATATTTTTAAAAATCTACTTTTTTTTTTTTTTTTTCTGTAGAACTTTAAAAATGTGAATTTTTCTTTTCTTTCATTCTATAAACGGCATTGATTTTTTTGTTGGATATTCATGTAAATGTAATTGTCTAGGCTCTAGGTCAATATTTTAATAAATATTTATGTGTACATCATTGTCTTAAGTGGTCATTAATATTGTAAAACATTACGCAGGACTCTCCACACTGTTGAATGAATAATAAATGTCCAAATAGAGTTTGACGTGCAACGTTCGGTCTGGTAAAGTGACTGTCCTAGTAGTGCCGTTTAATGAAAAAATGCTTTATGCACTTTTTATGTAAGCAGGCGAATTTCAAATACTTTCAATTTCATGAAAGTTACTAGCACTGCAACACAAATTTTCCTTCTGACCGACAAAATATGATTTCTTTTCCTTCAGAAATCAAAACCAAACACTCAGAAGATCATGTGTATAAAATGTGGTCCTGCCAGTAGTTATTGCACAGGAGAGGCTTAAATAACTCCATTTAAATTTGAGTCCCTTTATACTTTTAATAAAAATTTTGGCAATGAAAGTAATTAAAAAAACTAAAAGTGTTTTTTTTCCCCGTAAAGAATAAGATTAAAATTGAGTAACAAAATAACGACAAAAAATTATAAAATAAAATGTCGTATTTTGCGTTTCTGAAATTAAGAAAATAACCTTTCATTCTATATCTGTGTTATTAATTGCTCAACATAATACACAATTACACATTTTATATCAAACAGCAATTAAATAACAAACTGTTATGTGAGCAAATGAATTCTAAAATCATCATTATATTTATAATATACACGTTCATTTTGGATGGTAAATATACTTTTTATTAATGATATTCTTTGAGAAGTACAAGTTATATTCCACTTAGGATACGTATTGTTTAAAACAATTAAATATAAGCAATACACGCGCAAAGGTTCTGAGCAGTTGTTGTTATAAGTATACCTTAATCCTTTATGATCGCTTAACTGCCCAATAGTACAAAGCCCCAAATTACAATTTAGCATTCCCACTGAACAGATATCAATTCAGTGTAAGTGATATATCTTTAGTGAATTAGATTGTTGCTGTGTCAACAATAATTGTTCATTTACCGATCAAAGTGCATACATAATTTCTAATTAAATGTTCCAATTCCCTAACAATGATTTCTGGTAGATAAACCTTTAGGCACGTTTAGAAGTTTATCTAGTAGAAATCATTGTTAAGCAATTGCAAAATGTTATTATCATATTATTTATATTATTTAGACAATTATATGCGTGAATTTCGGTTTAGTATTACATAGTAATACAGGTTGTCTCCTCTTATCGCTGACAAATAGCTGATTGCTAAACCGTTAGTTTTAGAAGTTTACTTCCAGTTGTATGATGAAAAGCATTTGAAATATTTTTACAATTGGAAGTATAATACCTCCAAGACTAACGGCTTAAGAATTAGCTTTGGGCAACGATAAGAGGACCATTCTTCATACAGTCGAACTCGCTTATAGCGAGCGTGAAGGGACCGTGATAGTTGCTCGTTATATCCGGGTGCTCGTAAAAAACGGGCTCGTAAAAAATTATAAAAATCCAGGCATACTTACTTTATTATACATACTTTATTTATTTTTTATTTCTGTACAGTACAAAAGAAGTTGGTTAATTTGCTTTGAACTGCCTTATTGTCTCTTTCTTGTGCTATTGTTCTTCGGAGAAGACTCATGGTCCAAACAGCATCATCATTTGCACCCCTGGCTTCGAAAAAAATTTTAAGTTTTTCTGCGCGCTCAAAAGCCCAACGGCTTTTTTAGTATGTTGGGGTCGGTTCAGCTTGAAAATTTTTCACATTCGTCGTTATCATCGTCGCTCTTATGATTTATGACTCATCACTAACTTTCTGTTGTCTTCGGAATGTTAATGAATTTTTCCAAAAAATGATTACCGGAGCTGGAGAGGTGGAAGTCAATAGAAATTTTAAGAATCACAAAAATGTTACTCTCTATAACCGGGGTTTGCTCGTTAAATGCGAGTTATGATCCCATAGACTTAACATTGTACCAACCAAGTATTTCTGATTTCATCGTTAAATCCGGGTTCTCGTTAAATCAGGTCTCGTTATAAGCGAGTTCGACTGTATTAAGTTGCCATGAATTTTAGAAAAAGAACGATTGGAATTAGTGTGAAGTTTTTGGAATTTTCTGGATACAAAAAATAAAATTAAGGTTATTTTACCTTAGTCCTTCCTAAAGGTTTTTGTTTGATGTTAATGGACTTTATCTTACAACTCATTCGTTAAAAATCCTCTCCGCGTTCTTACATTTTTCGGGGTAATTTATGCTCAAACACTGCTATTTTTATATCATGAAAGACCTAATTTCTGAGAAGAAATCACAGGCGTATAAGATATAAACTGTTATGTGTCTTGTTGGAGATCTTTCGTTACTAAAATCAATTGATGAAGATGCGATAAAAAGCTCTTTTCAAAGAAAATGTAAAGTATATATTGTAAACAGAAAATTTTTAAAGTGAAAGTATAACACCACCTGCAAAAACGGTGAATTTGGTCCTTGAAAATAGATAAATATTTAAAGCTGTTTTTACATCAAAGAGAACTGCCGCTGGAATTATTTTTGAAAAAAAAAAGTAAACAAAAAATCCTTTAGCGACCTCCGACTACACTACTATATTGACTTTGTCAATCGTAGATACTTGAAGAGTGCTGTCTGATATATTTAAAAAACTTCTTATTTAAACAATTTCTGGAGGATGATAACTTTCATAAAACGTCCTCTCAACCGTCTGTCGAAATAAAGAAGGTGTGGTCCTATATTAAATCAGACGTTATCTGGATCCCACCCAGTCTACATTGTGATAAAGTATTAAGTTTAATTGTTAATTGTTTCGGAATAAATAACAATCCATATTAATATTTTAAGAGCCTTCATTGTGCGAAATTATTAGTTGAGTGTTCGTTCACGTTACTTTGTGAATTGTAAAAAACAAAAATCTGTTGAATAGTAAACTCGTACGCTAGTAAAAGAAACCCTCTTTATTTTACAGAAAAAAAATCCGTAAAATGAATTGTTTTTAGTGGCATCCTTGTTGACAGTTTTTCCGTAAAATATTTTTTTCTCTTTTTTCATCCCTTTCAACCATTGGATGTAACAAACTGAATTTTTTATAAATAGCGTATTTTTCATACATTACAATATAAAAAACTAAAATCTTAGAAAAAGAAAAAAAATCTTTGAAAAATCTAGTGAAATTCAGTTGCTTCTTTAATGTTAAATATTTAAATATATTTAAATATAATATTTAAATATTTAATTCAAAATTTTAGATCACTTAATAGCAAATTATAATATGTAAGATGCCGTATGAAAGCACGCGGTGCCTCTGTAAAAGTGACTTAAAGTTCAATAATTTTTATTATTTACTGCATGCTAAATCTGATTTGATGTATTTATTATTCTATCGAGTACATTTACAACTAAATTTTTAGAAAAAATTTGTACTTGGCAACGAATCGTTTTCTTACAGCTTCTTTCAAATACGTATGCTCAAACACATATATACTCAATCGAAAAAAAAAAAGTAAAAGAACGTGATTGTAGTAGCACGTCACTCAGGAAATGATGAATTAACATATTAAATTTCTATGTGGAATTCTTTAAGGTTAGAACCTCCGCATAGTAAGAATATTTCTGGACTATGTCGCCACAGTAGCATTACGGAACTCGAGAGTTTAAAGCATATTTCTTCATTGCAAGCATAATTTTTCATTGAAATATAAATGCAGAATTTGTTTGAGTAATAGCATTGTGATTTTTTTTTTCCGCATCTATGAAAAAAAATTCTGATACAACTTCAAATGCCTAGAGTGTATTTCTGCTTACGCCATACATAAACTTCTAACAGTTACACTATTAAAAATTTCTGTAAAAACTTCAGTAAAGAACAGAGACTCTCGGTAGATTTACACTAGTTCTCGGTTAAAATAATTCGATCGATATTCTCGATTATTAGTTCAGATGTTTTTATATGTTATGGGAGAAATTTGTTCTTGCACCAGAAATTTTGCACAGAGGATGACAGCAGATTTTCCAGTTTGGCCTTTTTTGAAATTCCGAATTTTTACCTCAAATTTCACATAAAAAATGTGTGCCTTTTTTTAATGATAGACATTTTGAAATTATAATAAGTAAGTATTTTTCTTTCCGAATTTCCAGTATGATTTCAGACTTTCAGAATAAAAATCAAACAAACTGGCAACTATGGATCACAGAAGGTGTAATTAAATTCATTTCAATGTTGTGGTATAATATAAATATTTTCGATTTACTGAAATTTTTTGTAACAACAAATTTCTCCCATATTTTTCGAAAAATTGGTCCCTGTTATAACACACTCCGGCGCGAAACGCCTATATTTAATGTGTTATAATTTTCTCACAGTTTGAAGAGCAAAACTAAAACTTATTATTTGTTTTTGTACTCCTGTAATATTACAAAGTCTTCAATATTTTTGTACAAATAAATTTACAGAGGCTTGAGTATTTTCATAGATGTAAATTTATAGAATATACAGTATTACAGAATGGTTCCTTTATTTTGTAACAGAATTAGGGATGCACCGAATATTCAGTATCTATTCGTATTCGGCCTATTCCGCTATGTTATCGAATATTCGGTTTGGCCGAATATCAAACTATTCGGTGTGCCGAATAGCAAACTATTCGGTCTGCCGAATATTCGGTTTGGACAAATATAAGATATTCAGAATAATTAGAAACGGAATCATATTTAAATAAAAGATAATGTTTTTACATTATTTATTCGCTGTTTGTTAAGTATTATGTAAGAAAATTAACCAAGTATTATGTAAGAAAATTAACCAATCACGATGATTTTCATACGAATTAATTATGTACAAATGCAAGTTCCTGAACATCGTCCAGTAAATAATCTGTTTCTTGCTAAGATTTTAAGAACAAGGTTTACAATCTCTGAAATGATTGTCCGCTCCAGACACCGATCTAGGATGCACTTAAAAACTTCCTTGCTGAATCAAAGGAAGTAGAACAGTTATTCTTGTTAAGTTGCCATCATATAAAATTTGAATAGGTTGTATTATTTATTTACTTTTACTTTAGTCTCTTCCTGACAAACAAATAATACATGATCCTGTACAATTTTTTCACAATTTCTCTTTAATTTTAAAATGTTTGTTTTAGAATTTAAGAAAATTTTATTCATCTGTTTTAATTCTCAGAAGACGCCATGAAATTAAAAATTTTATTAATATTTTTTTTTTTATAAAATAATTCTTAAATAACTCGAAGATCTTTTTCACCATAAAGTTTACTTGAAAAAAGCTCTTATTTATTAGAATGAAAGTTTCTGGCTTAACCCATTTGTGCCTGAATTTTTGTTTTCTCAAATGTTTTGGTAAAATCTCTTTAAAAAGTTGCAAAATGAACTGGAAAAATGCTAAAAAAAATTAAGCTTAATTTTTTTTTGTATTTATTTGATAAAATGTAAAAGAACTAAATATGAGTATTTCTAGTAGAATAATATGCATAATTATATATTTTGCCTATATTTATATTTAAAATGTTTTTAAAATTGTATATTATGTACTATAATTAGTATTTTAATGAACTACAAAAAATATATTTATTTCTTTGCAGAGACTAATAACATTATAACTATTATTAATAATAAAATAAGAATAATCGTATTGCAGACTAAATAACAATTTATTTCATAAATATCTTCGAAAGGAGATTGCATAAATAACTATCTCCTAAATTTCTAACAAAAATATGTGCCCATTTGTGCATAGAACCCTATATTTTGTACATTACAAAAATGCATAAAAAATAGGCTTGAACATTTAATTTCGCAATTTAAAAAAATACGTATTTCAAAAAAGTCCACAAGCTAAGATTATAACTTGCGATTTTGGGTCCATGATAGAAAAAATACAAATAAACTTACTTTTTACATTTCGCCCTCTTGAAAAATTTAAAATCTATAAACACCGAAAAAGCCTTAATTTAAGCAAATAAATATCCACCTTGTGCTGTCATCTCTTGGTTATAGATAAAGACATTTATAAATAATGATTTCATGCAATTTTCATGTTATAAAGAAGAAGAAAATTATACAAATGCATTAAAATTTGAAACGTCCCAAAAATGGGACGCTAGGCATAAATGGGTTAAATGTTGTGTAAAATTATTTTAAAATTTAACATTTTAATGCCTTTAAACTTTGAAATATAAAAGTATTCGATAAGCCGAATATTCGGTATTTGGCCGAATAATTACTATTCGGCAGGCCGAATATTCGGTATTCGGCCTAGCAGTTACTATTCGGCATTCGGCCAAAATCACTATTCGGTGCATCCGTAAACAGAATATGGGTTTTCAGATTTCTGCAAATTTACATAAGATGAATGATTATTAGTATCGTTATTTCGCAGAAGAATTTGTAACAGTGTAATGCGGCCGGGATGTTAAAATCAAGTAATCAAGACGATTGAATGTGAACTCTAAAGAATGCTCTTTGAGATTCTTTTCAAAAGTATAAAGAACAAAATAAAATATTAAATACAGTATGCTTTAAATAGTTCACCTAGGACTTCTAAATGAATGAATACAGATATTTCTCTATCCATCTGATTCTTAGGATAATATTTATTTTTACACCACACCCATTAGATATAAAATATCGCTTTCGGAGTGATTAAGTTACTCCCAAAAGAATAGTTGAGACCAGCTCTGCAAGAAAGAACTGTCAGAAGTTTATTATTAAATAACTTTTTCGACCTTATTATTTAATGACAAGCTTGCAAATACACTAGAAAATGCTATAAAATGTTAATTATTTTTAAGAAAAGTCCAGAGATTTTTATTGGTATTTATATAAGTGATTGAGATTTATTTATTTATTTATTTTTTAAAATAAAGATTTGCGAGTTAATTTAATTTAAAACCTGAGTTTGTCAATTATTAAAAAATCGTATTTTTAATTCATTAGGAATGAAAAAAAAATTAAAAAATGTAAAAATCATTTTTAACCTAAGCTTTCCCTACTCTGTTCTTGATTATAAGATTCCATTGTGTCCTATTAATAATGTAATATATATATATTTCTTAAGTAAACTCTTAGTTTATGTGCTAACGAGAAGCAAAATAAAATTTTTGACTAAAGATAATTTAAAAAAAAAAAAACCTATTTTTAAAAATTTACTTATACAAATAGAACTTTTCAAATGATACGGGGGAAAATACATCGATGCTCTAACACAGAGAGAATGGGCTGAAGTATAAAAAGATTATCTAGCTATCAAACATCCACTTTGACATGTGTCACTCACCTAAGTTTTAAATCCAGGATAAAACCCTTAGTTAGCCCCTATATAGCCCGGTCTTCCTCGGATAGTTCCGAATGGCAGTTTCTCAGAATTTTGACCGTTAACCGAAATAGTGTGTATGTGGATCTCCCTCCTCGCAAAAACACAGCGAGGGACTTTTCATACCACGAATTAAACGTGCACACATATGGCATCTATACGGATGTGTTTCAGTGGCGGAGTATCGTGCTGAGTATTCAGCTGTGAATGCAACACGCTAACAATTCTGTCACTGTGGTTGGTCTGTAGTGAAGATGGACTTCGTATACTTTCGGAAAATTTTTATACATAAATATGTAAACTAAAGCGTAAATTTTTGACTGAAGGTGTAGAAAAATAAAAGCTGTTTAAAGTTGTATTTTCGTCTCCTTCAATAATATCCCGCGTTTTGAAGATGTCTCATTCATTTTCCTATCTCACGTGTACACACGCTCTGTCTCTTTATTTAACCCCATTATTTAAAGTTTGACATTTCTTTCTTTCACGTAGAATGGTTAAAAGTTCTTCATCGACTGTTCATCTTTTTTGTACATTTCTTGGACCATCGTATATTCCATTTTTAATAAGAAACTTAAGTCACCAAAATAAATATTTGCTGACCCGTTATTTTACAATCTTTGCGCAGTACTTTTATTTTTCAGCTTTTAATTCTAGAGAGGAAAAAAGAATAAACGTGAGCTTTATTTTTGATACTATTTAGTGTCATTTAAAAGAAAATTCTTTTTTTTTTTTTCCTTTGGTTATTAGCACGTGTGATAAGTTTTTTTTTTTTTTTTTTTTTTTTCATTTTTCTTTCCGGTACTGGAACGTGTTGGTATTTACCTATTTACTTGCGTATTTTTTTTTTCTTCGATGTTTTGTCGGCACATCTAAAAAGTAGAAATGCGAAAATTACGCGAGTTTTCTTTTTTTTTTCTTCTTTTTCATAATATTTATTATTTCTCATTTTACATAAAGACGAATTTAGATCAATAAAAATAATGTTAATCCGCAATATGCATGCTTTAAGGAACAAATGTTAACTTTAAATTAAATAAATTACTATTTTAACAACAAGTTTTACCCATCTCTTTTTAGAGTAAATGCAAAATTCTGAGTGAAAATTTCGGGTATTTTTAAAGGAAAGAAATCATACATAGAAGGCAGAATGCTATAATAGATTTGTTTTAGAATGATGAAAAGGAAAGGAAATGTGCGGCGAAATTTTTATATTAATAATACTTAAAATAGGAAGAAGCAGTTTTGAAACAAGGGGGAAATATCACGTATTACACACTAGCATTTAACTACTTCGTTAATAAAAATAAAATGAATGTTTAACACTTAATTAAAAGTACACTCTAAATTAAAATGTCTGAAATTCAGACACTTAAGTGTCTGAAATGGAGTGTTCAATTTTCAGACATTTTAAAATGTCTGAATTTTTTCAGACACTTTTTGCGTCTGAATTTCAGACACTTCAAACGTCTGAATCGCATCCATTTTTTTGTAAGCATCATACGTAGCCATGTTTGACCACGTTGAATCCTGGAAAAATATTTGGCTGTGGTCCTGCCCCCCCCCCCCCCCCAATACAGCCTGATTTTTTTGGTGCTCTCAGTTTTGGTATACAATTTTCGTTACGTTGATAATTTAAATCTTTTACGACATTGTACTGATTATAATCAATATCGTGAACTTCAGGAGTAGAACAAGATTAAAAAACAAAAAATATTTATCTAAATATTAGATTTTTTAAAATTTATTTTGTTTTTAACCTTATTTTACTTTAAAAGTTCAAAATATTGATTATAATCAGTACAATTTCGAAACAGATTTAAAATATAAGCTTTACAAATATTGCACATCAAATTTGGGGGCACTACAGTCGTAGGGGGACGGGGCACTTCCCAGTTTGCCCTTCCTTTAATCAAGAAGTACTTTTGCAAAAAACGCAACCCTGCATTATAGTTGTCTAAATTGAGATGTCCGGTATTCGGGAGTATCCGTTGTGGAGGTTAATGGAGATTCTCGAATAGCGAACACCTCTATTTAACGAATACTTTTTTAATCAGCAGACATACATATTTGTATATTTTTACCTCAAAAAAGTAGACATCTCCAATTATCGGACAAATTTCGCGGTCCCGAAGTGTTCGCTATTAAGGGCTTTTAAGGTACATAGATAAATATATATATATATTTTATAATCTTGTCCTACTCTAAAAGTTCAAAATATTTATTATACTCGGTTGAATGTGGAAAAAGATTTAAAATATCAGATGTACGAAAATTGCAAAAATCCCACCCCCCACCCCCCAAAAAAAAATTAAAATATAAAAAAATATATTGCCACATAGGCAATTTTACATATACATCACTTGATAATCACAACAGCCATTTAACTATGAATAATGAAAATAAATAAATAAATATTCTACTTTAATAACATTGGGGAAAAAATGACTTTGGTATTTTGTTAAATATATTTGCGTTTTTAAACTTGTCCTACTCTAAAAGTTCAAAACTTTCATTATAATCAGTGCAAGATTTAAGATATCAGCTTTACAAAAATTCATGCAAAATCCCCCCCTCCCCCCCCCCCAAAAAAAAAAAATGAAAATACTTATTTAAAAATTATGTTTTTAAAAAATTTATATTTCCACATGGACAAGTTTTTATGTAGATCAGAGGGTACTCACAAAAGCTATTCAACTATCAATAAAAACAAATAAGTACATATTCTATATTAAAAACATGAGGAAAAAATAACTTATGATTTCCAAACTTCTTTCGTCTTAAATATATACAGTAACATCTGTCATTTTTGTATTTTTCGTATAAGTGCATATAAATAAAGTTACCACAATTTTAAATACGAAATCTAGTTAGAGGTTTTTACTTTTTCCCATTATAAATTTCAAATTACTTTTTTATTAAAAATAATAAAAAAATCAGTATTAGAGTTGATTGCAAATCAAATACATATGTATTTTTACAGGCAGGTTCATATAATAGACCAGTCTCATTTACTTTATTTATCTTTTTTTAATCTGCGGTTTTATGCCAGGAAGTAAGAAAGCATTAGGTCAACTTTCAAAGTTTTTTTTTTTCTTTACTTCCTTGTGGCCGTGATTTACTGCGAGATAAAAATTATCCATTTGAAACTAAGAACTGACATTGAATATATAATTCGTAATAAAAAAGAACGTCATAAGTTTAAAAATATATACTTCTAGAATTAGTGGGGTTTTTTGCGAACAGATTCAAAACTAATTAAATTTCATGCAGGATTTTGTTTAGTACAATAAATAAAATCATAAAATACACTAATTTTACTACTATAAAGAAACTTACTTGAGTTGCTGCAAGGGGTAAGAAATATTCCTCGATTTGAAATTTTAAAAACTACCACAACCACAGTGAGGGAGAAAGACTTTCATCAGTTTAAAAGGTAATCCCATAATACATCCGACTAGCCATATTTAAAGGATGAGATGTTTCATCCTAAAAACAGGACCCGCCAGACAAAAGTTTCTTTTTTTTGCCAGTTTCGACAGGACGAAGATGAATAACACAATATTATTGATATAAATTGATACGAGTTAACACTAAGCCCATTGCACACGCTTTGTAGAATTTCCGGGTGTAATCTTCAACCGCCGTCTACTTCTGTTCTGTGTCTATCCCGCCCTTGTATCGACGACAGCTTCTAAGAGACATTTGATGTCGAGCACACACGTCAGATGTATGTATTCAATAAATAAATACTCCAAGTTAATACGAATTAAAATCACAGTACTTCACATTTCGCAAAAAACGAATTAAAATACACGCGTACATAAAGACAAACTTTGTTTGAATTACAACGTATACCACTTCGAACGAAGACATCTAAAACGCATGCGCAACTGGGAGTGCTAGTGCCCCCTGGTGGTTATTGCGTCGGAAGAATCAAAACATCTTAAATTAAGACACGTTTAAAGCAATGAAGTGTCTTAAAATAAGACGTTTGCGGATATTTTAGACATTATTCTCAGTTCGTTTACACCATGGTCATAGTAAGACGCTTATGTATCTTAAATTAAGACATCTATAGTGTCTTAATTTTCAGATTAAGACACTTAAGTGTCTAAAATTCTTTTTCAGTCACATATGTGTCTAAATTTAAGACGCTTCTATTTGCAGTGTAATCCTTTTATTCTCAGCTGAACAAGGTTAATGTGAAAACTTCTGTGACAGAAGATGCATAACAGAGAAGGGTCTTAATTTTCTTTTGTTGAGATATTTGATTTCTTATTATTATTTTAATATTTGTCAGATGATTAAGGCTGTTCTCCATTTCAAGATAGCTACTTTCTGACACTTTCTTAATTCACTTTTATTCATAAACGCACGAAATTGGCAAGTGCTCTTATTCAAAATCTTTGTAATCGAGCTGTTTTTTTTTCATTTTCCGTTAAGCCAAAAGGATCTTTCAGAAAATGCTGTCAAAGTTAGCGTTTTAAACCGAATTTCTGCACGCGACATAACGGGAAAGAAAAAAATACCGATGTCGTGAGGCAATAATCGCTTATAACTCAAAATATGATTCAAATATCGAAAAATGAAAATACCGTACGATTTCAAATCGCTTCAATAATCATGCCTGCAAGTGCGTTTAAAAATGAGTCAAAAAATATGTCTAAGGCGCATCCCACACTAAGGCGACACATAAGACATGTCGTTTGAATTCGCTGGAAAAACTGGTTTAAAACAGGTTTAAACAACTTCGTTCTTTGTTTCGACCGGTTTTTGCGCTACATGTTGCGGCTATATGTCGCTTGTCATCTCAGTGTGGGATGCGCCTAAGTTTCACTTTTTTGAGCGGAGAAAAATATTTTTTTGAGAATCACAAAAAGTTTTATCATAAACCAATTAATTTGATATTTTTCTAAACCTGCTATCTAATGTGCTTTTATTCCATATTATATATATATCATACCATATATATGCTATATTATATATCTCCTAGGGCTACGTTCAAGCGTTTACTTTATGCGGGACAAAACATAGTACATTAGTATATACTTATAATGTAAAAAAAGTCAAATGTTCCTTAATCTATGAAAATGTACTATAATCACGAACAAAACTATAAAATAACCTCTTCCGAGTTACCCAAGATTCCGAAAACCGTTCCTTTATCTTTCTCAGAAAACAATTTATTTTCGAAATTTAAAGAAGAATTTATAAAAATAATTTTTATTTACTGCTTGTTATTTTCGAAAACGTTTCCGAGTAGATTTTACAATGCATTCATTAGTTCTCTATACCCGGAAATCGGTTTTTCGGAGCTAGCCATTCTCAAGTAAACATTTTTCAGCTGCATAACTGAAAATGTAATTGTAACAAAATAATGTTAATGTAAATGCTGTTAATTTTATATGTTTGTTGGTAAAAAATGTTTGCTGAACATGAAACTATTTGTTTGAGAATTAAAATTATCCGAAAAACCGCTTTTCGGGTACAGAGAACTGATGAATGCATTGTAAAAGCTATACTCGAAAACGTTTCCGAAAATGACGAGCAGCTAATAAAATTTTATTTTTAAAAATTCTTCTTTAAATTTCGAAAATAGTTTTCTGGGGTTTATAAAGATAAAGGAACGCTTTTTGGAATCTTGGGTGATTCGGAAGAGGTTATTGTATATTTTCGTTCGTGATTATAGTACATTTTCCAAGATTAATTTTTTTTTTTACAGTGTATATGTAATATTAAATATGTAATTTCTCTAAGCTCTATTTAAAAAGATAGAAGGGTGTGGGGGATTGATTGTTAAAGTTGGAGTAATTTTTTGTCTATTTCAGCCTAATCAGATTTATAATATATGATAGCTAAAGTTATATAATGCGAGTCTTAATACGTCATCAAAAACGAGAATCAATAAACCAGCTTCTTCAATTTTATACGTGCTTTGAATCTGTACAATAAGAGTACTTCACTAACATATGTTTTTGTGAACAACGCGAGCAGCAGTTGGGAACACTTGTATACTTTCGAAGTGATTTCGTAAGTACGACATATGCAATGCGGACGCAATTTCCAATCACTGAACTATATAATGTAATGGAATAAAAACTGCGATTCATCATCTTCTAAGAACCCATTGCACCTTTCAGGCCAGCTGTTAAAGAAACCTCAAGGAAGTTTGTATTCGTGGCGGATCTTCAAAATAATTAAATAAAATTAAATTGTGTGCTATCAGTTATACAGGGTGCCCGTGAACTCTTCCAACAATGAAAGACGAGGGATAGTTCATAGCTATAGAACCTATAACAATGTATAGATTACAGTAACAGACAATGTGTAATCTATACTATAGACGAACAATTTATCATATAATCTGTATAACAATCAGTGTTGCCCTGTCCACTGTCGCATAAAAGTAGGGCATGCAGGTAAAAATAAAAGCGCGATTAAGCGGCTTCTGAATACGGACATTCATATTTTCACAGTTTTAATGAAAATTGTTCATATTTTTATGAACTAGCTTCTGTTATTACATTAGACTTATATGAACTAGACCATTTCTAAGGGACACAACATGAACTAAAATCAGTAGTAGTTGGATTACTTAATAATATCTGTCAAGAAAACGAGTATTCATACAGGAAACTTGGACAATATTTCATTTATAAAGATAGTACTCTGGTAATATATAGCAAAAACTCGAACTTTCTGCCTATACTCTGACATATCTTTCATTAAATAATAAAATAAACTCAATAATTTTATAATTTAAAAAAAAAGTAAAACCTGTGTTGTGTTATCATAGTTCGCCACAAATTACATATACGTCTTTTTAGAAAATAAAATTTAAATCAACAGTTTATCAGAAAAATTCCCCTCTAAAATTTATGGAGATGAAATCTTTGTCAACGAAACATTCTTACACATGTCGTCAGATTTATTAGTCTTTTATGACTATATCTTTAGATACACTGTCTTTTATTTGTTTTTATTATTATATTGCATTAGGTTCCATCAAAGCATTGCACGAGCTAAAACTTAAGAGAATTTGTGCATCCGGAAAAATCGAGACTTTTGGCACCCCACGCAGTGGTTCTGTGGGACGGTTCCTTAAAATCGGGATAACTAGCAACACTAATCACAACCCACATATTCAGTTAAAAATACAGATTGTATCGCTGCAAGCGGGAAGTACAAAGTAATTCGGTTAGTGACGCCCCACAAAATGATGGGACGAACGTTGGCTAATTGCTATCTCCAGTTGACTCACATTAAGAAATATTCGCCTTGCTGTACTGCTGGTGAGAGAATCATTTGCCAACAATAGTACAACTGTATGCTACTCAGATACTCGCCAAATTAGATGGGTCTCTGTACTTATCATTTCAGAACCCTACTACAGTGAAACCCGCTTAAGAAGTTTCCCAAGGGAGTGGAGGGGAAAAACTTCTTAAACGGGAAATTAGCATTTTTTGAAAAAAATCAATAGTTTAAATATTGATATTCAGAAGAGGGTTTATTTTACCTTAGTACAATAATACATAGAGTACTTTCTATAAAATTGAGTTTTCTTAAGAAATTTTAATTAGTTTGCACACTTAAAAAATTAGCTAATAAAGTAAAAATACATAATTACCTTAGAAACTCTTTATTTAATCCAAGACAAGAAATTTCTCTTTAAGAGTAATTTGATATGTTTTTGCAAAAAAAAAAAAAAAAAAAATCTGGTTTTTTTTTTTTTCGGCAACCTTTAATCAATTAATCAATAACTTTTCTTCCATAACTTCATATTTTCCTCTTTTCACATTTTTAATTTTACGAGATTTTTCAGAACAGTTTAAAATGAGATCTCGTTTTGCTAGAATTCCATTCAGAGTAGCCACTGGTATGTTCAACTTCTTGCAATTTCAACTCTTGTTGTTTTGGCGTTACTATCAACTTCTTTCAAAATTTTGATTTTGTCTTCAATTGACAAGGCTTTCCTTGTAATTGCCTTGCCCGACATTTTTGGGAAAAAAAAACAGAATTTTTTGTCCGTGTATTTTCTAACGAGAAAGCTTTGATGTTATGCACTTTACACTGACTTAAAAACTGCGAAATGAATAAACCAAACGCAGATTTGGTACATTACACTTATGGAATATGGTGGTGGGAAAGAATCTGTTGTAACTATTGAACTGAAAGAACCACCCATCGGTAGGACAGAGCAATTCCCTTTTCTCTTATCAGTCACTATTGTTACAGTGACGAGAGGCCCATCCTCTACCCACATTCCATTTCCATCAAACACGTTAAACAGATTTTAAGGTGAAATAGAGGTGACCACATCTGCTATCAGTCCTAAACATTGACCTTTTTGAATAGCGAAGAATAATAAAGAAAGAGATTTCAGCACAGAAAATAAAATAATAATCAAAAAGACAAAATAAACGAGCTTTGAAAGGAAAAATGGAAGGAAAAATAAAACTTTTTAAGCGGGAAAGAGTTTCGAACAAAACTTCTTAAACGTGTTATTTTAGTGTTGTAAGAATAAGAGAAAAATGGGAATCGAAAATATAAACTTCTTAAACGGGAAAACTTCTTAAGCGGGAACTTCTTAAACGGGTTTTACTGTATTTCCAAACAGTTTCCACATTCTGATATACCAACGATAGGCCAACAGTGTGTTCTACTTGGGATACTTTACTTTCAGATACATTCTTAAATACGGAGTGTTCAGTTCGACATTATTTTCACGCGGATAGTGGCTACTTCGAGCACTTCTTGCGAAGTCACCAGATTTCGCACTAAACAAACAAATAAGTCTCTTGAAAATCTCGTTACTATCTTCATTGCTGATAAAGTTATAAATCAAAATCTGGATTATGTTTGCAATGAGATACCCTGTACTTTTGTCTAAATAAGTGGGTTGTGATTATGACGTAGGACTAGGTAACTATTCAGTCCGTCTCATTTCATTCTGCGATTAAATTATGCACAACTAAGCCACTAATTCACTACCATGGAAAAGTGTCGTTCTTTAATAACTCCTCACCCCCACCCCTTTCTTTTCGACATTTTTAAAGCTTAGATGCCGGAAATATTTAAGACATCACCCTACCTGGGAAATGTTTCGTTCTAACAAACTAATAAGAATTACCAAAATTTCTAAACCTACACTGATGCTAAAGTTATGTTTGAATATACTTTAAGGCTGTTCTTAACTGCTCTGCTCACACATTTACAAATTCATTTTTTAACGAAAAGATATAAAATTGGAAACCCTGGACATGGATACGATTTGGAATTGAACTGGTTTTTCCATTTTTTGATCAATCAAATACCCATTGAGTTATAAGCAATTTCAATCACGTGACAAACCCGTTTTTCGCCCGCTCCTGAGTGATTTTTCTACTTTCGCGCGGAAATTCGGTTCAAAACATCCACTTTGATATTATTTTCTGAAAGATCTATTGTGTTTGCAAAAAAAAAAAAAAAAATGGAAAAAACAGCTCGATGACATAGTTTCTGAATAACAACACCAGCTGGTTTCATGCATTTTCGAACAAAAATAAATTAAAACTTATGTCAGGAAGTTGTCCTTTTGGATTTGAGAACAGCCTTAAAGCAGCGTTCACAGATACACCTTTTCTCCTCGTCTCACTGGAGCGTCCGTCGATCGTGAAATCCCACGTTTACCTATGATAAACTTTAAACAGGTGATTACTCATTACCTAATATAATTATTGCAATACGGTTTTCACCATCAGAAAGTAGACGCCCTATGCCGACATAGCAAGATTTCAAAAAATATCTTCTTAAATTATACATTTTTTTTAAAACATGATTAAAATTGGAAAAATTTCTTTAAGTAGAAATTTCATAGTTTGCAGGACATTTTAAAAAACTTAAAATTTAAGGAGGCAATTTTTAAAAACGTTCTACGTCGGCGTCGGAAGTCTACTTTCTGATGGTAAAAATCGTATTTCGATAATTATATTAGGTAATGAGTAATCACCTATTTAATATTTTCTATTGGTTAACATGGGACTTCACTATCGCGGACGGGGATACGACGTGCCGGTGAAACGCTGCCGCTTTAAATAAATAAATAAGTACATTGAAATTTTCATTATTTTTAAAGGCTTATTTATTAAAACAGTAACCGTTGTATACTTGTTACGTTGTTAGCGTATGAGTTGAGACAGGAAAACATCGCCGTGACGTAGGTTCTGTGGCAGCTATTGTTTGTCTTGTTGTGTATTATCATTGCTCTTTTTCGTTGCTAGTGTTCGCGTAGGTACATACTGCAGTTCAATGTTTTTCTCTTGTATATCCAGCTTTTAAAATCCTATATTGAGAGGAGCTGGGCTTAAAAAAAAATCATCTTTTATTTTGTTCTAAAAAAAAATTTCTTCAAAATAGTTGTCTGTGCCATAAATTCAAAAAGTATTTAGAAAGAAATTTCAATTTACTGAGAATTAAAAAAGAAAAAATATTAAACTCTTAATTAAATTTTTTTATATATATATATATACATTAGCGACTACCAACAAAAACTGTGAAATTATGAATAAAATGAAATTAACTAATTGATAACAATACAGCCCCCCCCCCCCCCAAACACACTTAACATAGATTAATATATTAGCATATATAACGAGATTAGTTAAATTCATTTATTGAATCTTTGCGATGATAATAATGCAACTTTTAATGGAATTTCCTATGAAGAGGTATCAGATTAAAGAGTAGAAATCAAATTGATAATACACTAAGATTATACGCAATTGCAGCAGAGATCTAAGCGTATAATATTTAAATGATTGCTAAAAACATTTAGCTACCGTGGTTATATATTTAAAAATATATATATAAGATACCGTAATTAATAAGAAAATAGTTCAAAATGAATTGTTGACATTCAAAATGAAAAGATATAATATAAAAACATCAGAAAAGTCATATATATATAAATATGTATTACTAAGTTGATAACTCAAACTAAAATTCATATTTTTGCTCAGTTCAAAGTCTACCGTCCTCTTAATGGCTTTGTATATGTAGTTCGAGTATGGTAAGTCTCAGGCCTCCATTTCTGCTACTTTTAGCTCACACAATCTTCCATTTCCCGCTTTCATGGCTCGTACGTTTTGGAAAACTATAAAAAGTGTATGGGAAAAAAGTTCATTTTCAAGTGCTTGAAAGTTCTTGAAAGATGAAAAATGTAATATTAGTCCTTGAATTTTCAAATGAAATTTGGCGGCTTTATCAGTCTTTTTCACTACTGAAGGAAAAAGCGTTGAAGGAAATTTATTACACTTTAATTTTTTAGTATTATCTTAAAAACTGCAAGGTACAAAATGCATTTTGATAAATGGTAAGTAACACTGTTGTTTATTAAGGAGAAATCTCTAGCTTACTTTTAATTTCGAAGTAATATTTTTTACAAGCAATGCCGTTTTAATGCTTACAAAAAAAAAAAAAAAAAAAAAAAAAAAAAAAAAAAAAAAAAAAGATCGAGCTGCATTTTATTTTTTTATGATATGTGGAATTTCTTCTCATACTAAGTTAAAGTACATTATTCTTTACAAATTATCTAGTACAATGTTGTCTTGAAAATAGTTATAAAATTTTAAGATCTGATATGTATTCTTTGAAATAAATAGGCAGTGTGGTGATTCTTTCCTTTATGTATTATACTTATTCTACAGACATTTTAGTGCTGCCTGTAATGTTGTGTAATGCTTAAACAGTTTTTGAAAATATTTAAAGAAATCCTTCAAATGTGTTTGACTTTTATTTCAGTTTTAATATACTTCTCCAAATGTAATTGCGAAACGCTGACACTTTTTTGTATTTCGAAAAGTGAAATAAAATCTATTGGTTGGTAGAAACCTTACACAATTCTATTAGAAACATACAGCAAATAAGAAAAAATGAATCCGTAGAATTCACTCAAGCGATCACTAATGTCCGATAAATAACAAGGTAAAAAGAGAAAAAAAATTACCTTGTACAAAACCAGAAATTGTGATTTTTCTTATTTTTACCCCCATTCTTTGTCGACTAACTTTTATTCTCAAGCTGTTACTTTTTTTCAGATGAAAAACACCTTTTTCATCACTTAGTTGTTTTGAAGTAAACATTTTTCAATAAGAGCTAAAACAATGATTTTCAATTTCCTGAAATTACTGATTATCTGGAAAAGCTGAATGGGGCGAAGTATCATATTAAGTGTATCATTTTAAGTAAAGATCGACCGAAAATTCGGCCGGACGATACTGGACCGAAACTAATTGTATTTTAAAATTCTCGTTTCTCACGAAATGCCGTAAAGATACGATAATTTAAAATATGCGAAAAGGATTTATACTGCATCCTTTTTCCTTTAAAAGAGTTACGATCTTTATATTCAGTTTTCTCAGTTTGTGTTTTCTTTTCAATGTATCGGTATAATTAACCGTCGCAGTACTAGGATCAAAATATTGCATAAATGCCTAAGATTTTAAAAGGGGGTGACCCAGGTAATTTAGGCCCCCATAGATAATTATAATGTTCGTACGACGCGACGATTCATTTCGTTGAATAGCGAAATTTACACACAGCTGAACACAAGAACAAAGAAATTACGAAATGAGGGACGAGCCTACGCTCGCTTGCAATGTAACACTGTACCCACAGCGCCATCTAGTGATCTACATTTGGCAGGATGCCAAAAATTGTCTTTCTTTCTCTTGAAACGTGATAATGGGGACGTTCATAGAAAGCTTTCATTTATTTCCTGATTGCCTAAAATGGGGTAGATGTGACCCCATTCCATATTTCTACAAATAATCAATTAACTGCGCGTATTTACAAAGTAGGCAAAATTATGAAAGATACCTTTATAGGATGATTTCTAGAAAATAATTTTAGCATAAATATTCTAAATGAAAAAAATACTGCAAAATGTCCAGATGGGGTCAAATTGACCCCATCGCCATTCGCCATTTTTTTTATGAATATTCCTTAAGATGCTTTTCATAAAATTAAGGATATGATTTCCATAAAGAGTTAATTTTTAAAAAGTAAAAGTGTAAGGTGGTTCTCAAGAAAATATTTTTTTCCAGCTCAACAACACGAAATTTTCAGACTCATTTTTAAGCATAAAAGCAGGCATGATTAATTGAAGTGATTTGTAATCGAAGAGTTTTTTTTTTTTTTTCATTTTCCGTTAAATGAATCATTGTTGTTGATAATTGAGTTATTGCTGCCTCAGGACAGCAGTTTTTTCCTTTACGGCGCTGCCGTGTTCGGAAATTCGGTTCAAATCGCCAACTTTGGCAGCATTTTCTGAAAAATCTTCTATTTTTACCAAAAAAAAAAAAAAAAAACAGTTTGATTACATAGCTTTAAGTACATTTAAATTTTCCTATATGTTAGCATCAGATTTCGCGATCGAAGTGTTTCAGTTCCCCCTTAAGGCTGCTCGTCACTCAGTTTCCGAATTCCCCTCAGTATTGTTAAATCTATGGACCTTTGATGCATTCTTATATTTAAAATATCTCTCCGGGAAATTAATATTTTAACTGCTTTTTTCTGTGTACCCTTCTTAAAGGATTTCTCTTTTTTTCTTAGTTCCCGATATATATTATATCCCGAAATATTTCTAAAATCTATGCTTAATTTTATATGAAGAGTTAAAATTTTACTTCCAGTTCGTTCGCTTTTAACACATAAAATGTCAAATTAAGCATAGATTTTAGAAATATTTTAACAACTAAGAAAACAAGTAAAAGTTAAATTTAAAAAATCAAAAAGCCCGACTGCGTAAAAAGCGTAACTAATTAATTATTTCTCATCAATGTGAAACTATTTTTTTTTATATTACCTATTTTTTTATTTACTTGTATTGTTGCCTTTTAAGTTGCGTTTGATTGTTAATTCCTATCTATAAACACTGTTTTGATGAGGCCTATAGATGTCTATGATGGTTAGAGTTGCAGTAAAGCTAGAAGTCCTACATACATGACTTCCAGGTTGTGTAATATTTAAATGGAGCTTCTGATTGTAAAATAGTCAATGAAACATCGTCTTCATTTTGAAAGAGATATCCAATGATATGCCACTCAATAGGGTGTGTAAAAATTTTTTTCTTCGTCTGTACCGTCCTTTTGAATTTTACGGCCGCCATTTTGAATTTATGAAAACAAAACCTAGCCTATAACCATTGGACGGTTAAGACGAATCGATAGAAACCTCATTCATTAAAATCCATTCAGCCGTTGGGATGTTTCGAGGGTATAAATAAATCCACATACCCAGATACGCGTGAAACACATAACCCTTCTTGGCAGTCGGATAAAAAGAGACTTCCTTTAAAAAGAGCACACAGAAAACAGAAATAAAAAATATTAATATCCTGAGGAGATATTTTAAATATAATAATGCATCAAACGCCCATAGACTTAACATTACAGAGGGGAATTCGGAAACTGGGGGACGAGCGGCCTTAAGTTGTCACAGTTTTACTGTTGTATTTTTAGGATGTAAAATACTAAAGAAAAAATGTTTTCTTTTCGATAGTCCTCGTTTGAAAATTATAAGATAAAATCTTTTCTAACTATCCATTTGCCTATTTGCATTTTGTACTGATAATTTCATCGGCATGTACAATCCGTATTAAAAAAAAAAAAAAAAAAAAAAAAAAAAAAACCTTTATTCCCAGATGTCTTACAGTAAAAACGAAGGTATCATTGAACTCGAAATAACGTCTGTTTAAGAGTATAAATGCAATTTCTGAAATAGGGACCGCCTACATATTAAAAAATGGCAGCAACTTTAATTTTTTAAATGGTAACATCACCAATTTTTTAACCATATTTGACTTTCTTTGATAAAAGCATCCCGGAAAAAGGCATAATTTATGTTTTTTCTTATTTCTTTATAAGAGTTATAAAGTACAATGTGTTAGGGGTTTATCCATAAATTTAGAAAAATAAACATACGATTTGACAGGGAAAAATACCAGAGTCATACAATTATTAACTAGAAAAATTATTGAGAAAAACTTAAGTATAGAACAAACTAATTCTATTTAAAAATAATAATTCACACAAATTTTTTGGTGGCTATCTTCGATTTTATAATACTTGTTTGAACGATAACGGGAATCGGTCCCATTTTACTTTCGATAAGTGAAACTTTTCTATATATCAAAAAATAATGATTAGAATGATGATTAGTATGTAAATTTACACATCCATATTTTTGCTCGTTCTTTTTATGCAAAAATTGATATAGGTCATAATTTTAAAAAATGTAAATTAGTTTATTAATAATTGTCATGATTAAATATATGTTGTTAAATTGATAAAAAAAAGGCCTAGATTATGTTTGGGATCATTCCTTGTATGTTATTAAAAAGAAAAACTATTCATTCGGACGATTTTTGGGACTATATAAATTAAAGTTTGCCGCGTGGATTTAACAACATTACCATCCTCCAATTTTGAGCCCTTGTAACTCTGATTTTTTTTTTTTTTTTTTTTTTTTTTTTTAAATCAGAAACTATATATTTTTTTTTCTGGCTGATTTGATCCAAAGATCTCAAAAAAGTCGCCGGTGTTACCATTTAAAAAATTAAAGTTGGTACAATTTTTAATATGTAGGTGACCTCTACTTTAACTCATATTCTAAAAGAAGTCATCATTCCGTTTCTAATGATATCATTGTTTTGATTTGATTCTAAAATAAATGAATGTAAATAAAGGAGGTTTTATATATATATATATATTTTTTTTTTTTTGCATGATCTGTACACATAAATATATACTTTACACAAACATGGTATCTTATATCCATTTTACATTTATTCTTGTTCTGATTAATTTACGTTCTTTTTTTTTCTTTTCAGGTGAGCTTCAATTTCTTCTTCGTTTAGAATGTTTACTTTTCCTGATTAAATATTTTCTTAAAGAATTTCAATGGCAATTTGTAAGTAGAATTTATTTCCTGGGGGTAATTTTTTCCCTCATAATTAGTAGCATGAAGCATTTTTTGCTATACTGATATTATGCTGCATTTAACTCTGCCAAACGTGTTATTATTCCTCTTTTGTAAAGATTTTTACTTATTGAAAGAGTATTTAATAACCACAGTATCATAATCAGTAAATATTCTATTGTTATTTTATAACTGGTTCTAAAGTAGGGGTGCACAACCTTTTTAAGAGAAGGGTCACTTACAAAAATGTCTGAGTTGTCGAGGGCCACATCAGTAACACAGGGAGAATTCTATTTTGGGGAGGTGAGGGAGGATGATCTGTGGCCTATAAAAAACATGGTTTCTGAGGGGTAGCAGTTTTACCCCTTTAGGTTCCCTTACCCAGTCAACATACCTAATTCAATTGGTCTTCAACAGTTTATGTTTGTATATATAACAGTAGCAAGGATTATTTTCAAGCAGTAAAAATATTCCTTGACTTTATTTGGGGGAATACATTTTGCTTTATTAAAAGTGCTGAAAAACAAACATAGGCATGTAAGTGGCTGGTGCCGAAAAAAATGTGAACTTTTTAAATGAACTTAAATTGACGAAACTCGCAATTTTTCTGCAGCCGATCAACGAAATTTGAGATTTTTCCGCACCTGATCGACAAAATTCGCGATTTTTTAACACCTTATCAACGAAATTTGCGATTTTTCCACGCCCAATCAACGAAATTCGTAATACTTAACTGACCGACGAAATTTTCAATTTTTTCACGTGACGAATTTTCGAAATTCGCGACTTTTCCTTGCGATAAACTGCCAAAACTCGCGATTTTACCGTAGCCAATCGACGAAATTTGCAATTTTTTTGCACTTCATCGACAAAATTTGCGATTTTTCTGCTGCCCGATCAACGAAATTTGCGATTTGTCTACGCCCGATCGACAAAATTCAAAAATTTTCCGCGCCCGATCGACAAAATTCAAAAATTTTCCGCGCTCGATTGACAAAATTCGCGATTTTTCCGCGCTCGATCAACAGAACTCCCTACTGTTTTGTGCCCGATCGACGAAATTCGCGATTTTTCCGCGCCCAGTCAACGAAATTCGCGATTCTTAACTGACTGACGAAATTTTAAGTTTTTTCCCTTGGCAAATTGGCAAAACTCGCGGTTTTTCCGCAGTCGATCAACGTTTGCAATTTTTTCGAGCTTCATCGACAAAATTCGCAATTTTTCCGTTTCGATCAACGAATTTCGCGATTTTCCCGCACCCGCGATTTTTTCGTGTTTGATCGACAAAATTCGCGATTCTTAAGTTACTGACGAAATTTATTTTTTTCCCTCGGCAAATTGGTGAAATTTGCGACTTTTTCTAGAGATAAACTGACGAAACTCGCGATTTTCCCGCAGCCGATGAACGAAATTCGCGATTTTCCCGTTCTCGACCAATGAAATTCGCAATTTTTCCACCCCCAGTCAACGAAATTTGCATATTTTAAATGACTGACGAAATTTAAAAATTTTCCGCGGCAAATTGGCGAAATTCGTGAATTTGCCGTGCTCGATCAAAAAAAATAACGACTTTTCCACGCCCGATCGACGAAACATGCGATTCTTCTGAGCCTGATTGTTGAAACTAGCGATTTTTTCGCGCCTGATCGACGAAATTCATGATTTTACCGCGCCCGATGGACGAAACTCGCGGTTTTTTCACGCCCAGTCAACGAAATTCGCAATTCTTAACTGACTGACGAAATTTACAATTTTCCCGCTGAAAATTGGCTTAATTCGCTATTTTTTCTCGCGATAAACTGACAAAAATCGCGATTTTCCCGTGCTCGATGAACAAAATTTGCGATTTTTTCGCGCGCTATCGACGAAACACGCGATTTTTCGTGCCTGATCGATGTAATTAGACATATTTTTATACTAGCGACTGACGAAATTAGCAACTCGAGAATTTCCTACATTGATACAAATGGTATCGCCGGGCGATTAATGAAATTCGCGATTTTTAACTACTGGCGAAATTTGCAATTGTTTTCCGCGGCAAACTGACTAAATTCACGATATTCCCTGCAACCTATGATCAAAAATTGCGATTTTTGCCAATTATAAATTGACGAACTTCGCGGGCCACAAGTTAACCCATCGCAGGCTACAGGTTGTGCATTCCTATTCTAAAGTAAGGGTCATCAACCTTTATTCTCTAATCGGCGCATTTGAACTTTTATAACATCTTTGTATGCATACCTCTGTAACTTACATATTTATTTACATGTGCGTGTGTTCGATGCACATTGTTTAAATATACACAGTCCCACACATGGGTGGATTAAAATTGTAACAAAGCTTTTTTGCAACTGCCAAAGATACAAATAATGAAATTATGAACCTGTGTCATTTATTTTGTTTTATATTATGCGAGTGAGTCTAATTCAAAATTTTTTTCATGTCAAATATCAGACGAATAAAATATAGAAAGATAAAGTTTTCTTTTTTAAAATCAAAATCATTTTTATTGTCAATGAGGGTTAAATATCTTGCTTTATATACATTTATAGAAGCTTCGAGAGTTTCGACAAAAAAAAAAAAAAAAAAAAAAAAGCAGCCTGTGGAAACAATTTCGCCCGTGAGTACTTGATTGACACTCCCTTTTCAAAAGTATCACCTTCATTGTTTGAAAGAGGATGCGAAGGAACATATATGAACAACATACTTTGCAAAAATGCTCGCCTTTATTTAGAACAATCTTGTAAGTTGCATTAACTTAAGAGCGTGATCTCTCTTCATAACTAATTTTTTGTGTGCCCTTTTTTTTAAGTTTAGCATTGAAAGTTTCATAATTACAGCGGTTTCATAATTACAGCTCTGAAAAATACTGATTAGTATTAAGCTGATTTCAAAGATCCATTCCGACACGTTTTCTAAAGATGCGTAGAAATTTGCACAACGAAGAGGAACGAATATTCGCCAGCTTTACTTGATTGTATGATACGCTGAGCGGATATTTGGCAGTGTGTTGTGCGTTATAGCCATGTCATGTCTACAGTACAGATTATGCCGATATTGATATTTATAATGGCTTTGAAAAGTTGATAATATCGCTGGACAATGAAAACTATCCACCCTCTTACACTGTAAAAAAACCACTGTAAATTTGCCAGCACAACTCGATCACAGTTGAATGTACTGTATCTTTCTTTGGTTTCCTGACTATTTAAACATGAAAAATACAGTAGTTGCGTAAAATTAACAGTACAATGTACTGGCAATTTTGGACGCATTTGGACCACAGCACAAACTACTGGCGTCCAAATTTCCAGTACATTGCGCTGTTAATTTTACGCAACTACTGTATTTTCCATGTTTAAATAGTCAGGAAACCAAAGAAAGATACAGTACATTCAACTGTGATCGAGTTTGTGCGCGAGATGAACAGTACTTTGTACTGTAAAAATGTCGTTTTTTTTTTTTTACAGTGTAGAAGTTTGTAAATAAGTTACTAAATATTAATATAAAAAAATAATAATCATGCCAGAGGTTTTACTAGAATTACTATTTATTATTGCCTGTTTATTAAAGTAAAGCAACAGTTTCATTTCATATTTTCACCTTCTATCTATAAATTTGATTGCTCGTTGTTATAAATGTTTATTTTACACTATAATGTAATTTGTCTTGTTAAACATCTTGAGGTGCAATCTGAAGTCTGAAAATGGACATTATGCACGTGACTTCTCACCCCCAGAGCTGGTGGTATTTTGATCCGTCATTCCGGTAATTTTTCCGCCAGAATGCAAGTATGCACTGACGCAAATACCGCCAGCAGACAAGCTTTAGCTTCGACCCAGGCTGCGCGCATAAAGTTTAACCGAAATTTTGAAAATTTAGAGAATATTCTCGGATTGAAAACAACATTTGTAATTTATATTACAATATATTAGGTGTCGTTTGCTATAACAATGAATTTTTTTACCGTATTTTTAACAAACGAAGAATAATAACACGTACTCCATAGAGCGCTATGCGAATATTTAAAAATAAATACTACCAGCAGACGAATTTTACTCGACCTCAGATCGCATGAATAAGGTCTATTCATGTAATAAAAGCTACGATACCCGTTTTGCGTTATTTGCGTAAGTTGCATCGGAAATTTGCGTAATCAGCTCCAGTCGGTAACTCGTTAACCTTTCACATCCAAATTATTTCACAATACTATCTGTTTTACTTAATCCGTAAGTCGCGTCTTCAATATTTTGTTCATTGTGAAGTATTAGGAAATCTGAATCCATGGGACTCTATGCGGGGTTACTGGTTAACAATTGATTCGATCGATAGTATAATTAAGTGTCAGTCAGTCCTATAAAAAGCATGAAACTCATTAAGGGCGCATGATATCGAAATTATCGTCATTATCACCTCTCTGTCATGTACACCACCAATAATGCATAAAAAAAAGTAAACACCCCTACTAACTCCTCAACAAATTATCGTAGACAAAAGTTACTGGTACCGAACGATTGGAAATAAAGTCTACTTTTAAATGACGTATATAAAATTTGCTTAGGGGGCCATCTACATTTTAAAACGAATCCAAACTTCATTTTTTTTCAATGGCAATACCCAATTTTAACGAGATATTTCAAATCTTTGGTTCAAACTATGCCTAGACACCAAATTTCAAGTCATTTGAATAATAAGTTTCTGAATTATAAACATTCAAAATTTAGTGCTTCTAATGTTAAATTACATTTTTATATTTTTATTTAAAACTTCTGAAATTATGATCCTAATGTTCTAATTTTTTGTGTCACAATAATACTAATATACCCAAACATAAATACGTTGAATTTGCAATTTTTATAATTTTCTGATATGAATTATGAAATTAATATTAAAATAAAATTATGAATTGCAACCTACAATTTTTTTTTGATGGATTCAGATTTATTAAGTCCTGCTTTATGGAAATCCAAAATTTCACATTTTTCTTCCAAGTAGTTTTCAAATTATGCTTAAAAAACTGCAAAATGGTGGTTTAAGGGACCGTCTATGATAGAAGTGACTAAATATTTAGAAATTTCTTATGCTATCCTGTAATCTAACAGGTTTAATTGACTGCTTAAGGTGCCTTGATCAAGAAGGTAGCTCTTTCGGTTAACAATCGAGTACCGAACTTCAATTTGGATACAGCCATTAAAATACGCTCGTTTTAAAATAATTAATTTCTCGGAAACTTACGGTACGAATTGCATAAAAATTTGTTTTTAGACTAATTGAAGGGTGTAGAGTTCATTTATGCTGTCAGAAGTGTGTACTGCTATTGGAAAAAAAAACCAAAGTTATGGTTCGTTTTAATATGTAGATGGCCCCCTAAGCAAATTTTATAGACATCATTTAAAAGTAGACTTTATTTCCAATCGTTCGGTACCAGTAACTTTCTTCTACGATAATTTGTTGAGGAGTTAGTAGGGGGTGTTTACTTTTTTTTTTTCTTCCGCGACTGTATATAGTTTCCAGTGGATTTTTGCTAAATGTCATCTTGTCCTTCTGCTCATCGTGCTCGCACTGTCGTCAGACAATATGACAAATCAGACGAACGTATTTGACTAACATTCTGATTTCATGTTTTGAAAACAAACGTCAGGTTTCGCATATGCGAAAATTTTTCTTTCTGAATTTGATCCTAAACTTTTCTTTTGATCTCACTAAGGTGTTTTTCAGAATATATCTCAAATGCAAACTGGCTGCTTTCTAACGCATTCCGGAAATAATATTTGTTCGAAAACGCATGAGCATGTGAATTATGAGCATGCGTTGAGCATGTGAACTATGAAATCGAGTAGATTTTCCATTTTTAATAAAGCGGCGGATCTTTCAGAAAGTGCTATTAAAGTGAGCATTTTGAGCCGATTTTCCGGACATTACAACCTGATAAAGATCGTCAAATCACAATAATAGTTTGTAACTTAAGATTAATCCATTTATCCAAAACCGGAAAAACTATTCGATTCCAAATTACTTCATCAGTCATCCTTCAAATGTTATACTTTTAAGTTTGAAAATGAGTCCGTAAATGTGTCAAAGTTTCATGTGGAAAAATATGTTTTGCTGACACCCTTTAAATGACACGGCCTATAATTAGAGTTTTTCGATTATACTGAGATTTGTCATGAACATGAAGTTTCAAAATATTCCAAAATTTGAATATTTTTGTGATTTTAATGCTTAACAAATCATTTACAAAATTTGTGTGCATTATAACAAAATTTGTGTGTATTATATATGCGTTGCGTGATCCGTGGAGAAGCGTAACGAGGTCTTTATGGGGTCAGCAAAAGTGTTAATTGAAACGTCCATTTTAAATGAAATACTATTATTTTTTCGGATGCGTGCTTCTAACATTTATCGTACGAGCTCGAAAATTCGGGTGGTGTTTTGATGATTTTGGAACAATAATAAAGCAACAATAAGATTTTGAATTATTGTCTTGAAGTTTAATCTTCGAACATATGAAATTTCTGTATCAAAATATGTAAGATTTGTTAGAAATGTGTTTTATCTTCATTGAATCCCAGTTTAAGTCCAATATGATTCTTTAAACTTTGAAACCCTTCTTTCGTGTTTCTACTGTTGGAAACAGATTCTTAATTTTTATTTTTCCCTTCCTTTACCCTCTCCCCCCCCCCCCCTTAATTTTTTTCTTCAGCAAATTGTTATTATCGTGTTAAAATAAAAAGTAATTTAATTCCATTAATTTAATTTGACTAAATTTTCTATCCTAACTATTTTGGATTACGAGCTGACCATTGTATTAACCCTTAAATGCGCTATTTTTTATTTTGTTTTAAAAAAATTATATATGATTCTCTGAAATGTTTATTACACAGGAAAAATAATGAAAAAAGTCAGAGATACATTTTTCATATAATACGTCAACTTTTCTTTTTTTGCACATCTGCAATACAAGTAAAAACTACTGTCGTGTGGCTGTTTTACGCTAAAATAATGCAAATTAGTAAATATTTTAATAAGTATGTCTCCAAATACCTTATTTTATATTATTATTTATGTTATAAAACTTAACATTTAACCCTTTAATCCCCATCATATAATACGTTCTAAAAATTACGTAGTTCAGAGAATCTGACTTTACACCAGAAAGTTTCAATGATTAATTTCTCTTTATTTAAAAAACGGAATGTCTGTTATTAATTAAAGTACATATTGGTATTTTAATTTTCTGGTGTGAATTAGGTATATACGAATAAAAAAAAATCTATTAAATTCAAATCACTGTTGTTTGCATATGTGCAAAGCTGCGCACTAAAGGGTTAAGTCATACATTTAAAAAAAAAATGATTGGTAGGCCATCTTGGATCACTACGGGTCAAGCTACTATTATCTAAAAGCGCTCTGATGAATTTAACTAAATTTCATAACTTACCGTTTTGAATTATTTGAAGACAATTGGGCTAAGTCATATGTTCCAGTAAATTCGATTAGTGGCCATTTTTGGGTCACTACGAGTCAAGCAATTTTCATCTAAAAACAGCTCTAACGATTTTGACTAAATTTGGTATCCTACCATTTTAGGGTGCGAGAAGCCCATTGGACTGAGTCACATGTTCGAGAAAATGTGATTAGTTAGTAAGTTTTGGCCCATATTACTCAGGATCAAACTAATTTTATTTAAAAAACAGCTCAAACTATTTTTACTAATTTGCATCCTATCATTTTGGATTAGGAAACGACCATTGGGCTAAATCATATGTTCGAGAAAAATTGATAAGTTTTTTTCACTAAGGGTCAAGCTACTATTACCCCAAAACGGTTCGAACGATTTCGACTAAATTTTGTCTCCTACTGTTTTGGATTGCCAGAAAAACATTGTAGTAACCACATGTTCGAGGAAATTCGATTAGTGGGTTATTTGGTGGTCGCTACCTGTCAATGCATTTCAATGGGAATTAAGGTTTAAACAGTTATCAAGTTGTTGAATTGTTGGGAGTAAACGAAACCGCAAAGTTGGCAACAGGTAAAAAGTTGGCGATATTTGGCGAAATAGTGGCGACATTTGGCCGAAACATTGAGTTTCATCAATGCCAAAACACATTCTTTGCGCCGAATGAAAGAATGTCGCCAAATGTGGCTATATTTGGCGAAAAAAGTAGGCTTTCAGAATCTGAAGGATTTTTTTTAGAAATTCCGAATAGGACACGAGGACGAGATACCTGTTTAAACCAATCAGAGTCGAATTAAAAATTTAATTTGGACTGATGTCCTTTCGTTGTGAATATGTAAGTAATGTAAATTTTAGAAACAGGTTCGTACATAGTTTTCATATTGATTGTTTCTGTAAATAATACTGCTATAAAATAAAATGCTTTATAGCAATAATACAGCAAGAATGATATAGTGAGAATAATATATCGAGTTAAAAATAACGCTAATTTTGAACGAGCATCGCTCCGTCATCCCCTCTACTATATTATTTAACGGAAAATATTGACAATATTCATGTATAAACAACAAATATGTTCATAGGCGCCGACTTAAAGGGGGGCTACAAGGGTAAATCAGACAAACTTCCGCTAATTTTTAAATGTTATTTTTGTCCTAATTAATCCCAGGGATTAAAATAGGTAGACGTATGCCTGATTGCCTATTTCGCCAAAGTGAAGTTAGCGCCTATGAATGTATTATGCATGTAAATGATTCAATTCAGTAAGGAGAATTTCCATTCTGATATATGCATTCATACTATAATATAAAAATTAATATAGAAAGTAGGAAAGTGAATATAGGAAAAGTAAAATAATTAAATATCGAAGAACAGATATGATATATACTTCCAGAAATTGTATTAAGGAAAGTGTTCCAATGATTTTGAGAGGATCTACACTTCCGTAAGGATATTTTAAAATCCATTTTTTATTTTCAGAATTAAACCTATGTATTATAAATATGGAAATACCTTTATATATGTACTTAATCTGTGTTTATTTCTCTAAAATTTAGTAAATGTCACATGAATAAAATCTCCGGAACTGTTGTATTCTTTACATAAAATTTAGTTTATGCATGATAAATATATCTGAATATTTTTTTAGGAGATATCAATGAAATAAAACACTTGATTCTGTTTTGAAGCGAAAACCTTGTAAGCTTTTTCGCTCTTCTTTTCGAATGACAAATTTCATCAACTTAAAACACGCGGAAATAAATACTTGAAATTTAAAAAGCAATAGATAATAGAAATGTGTCACAATTTTCTTTTGAAATGTAAAACTTTTCAAAAACGTCTCAAGTGAGACTTTAAGGAAGTTATTTCAACGCTTATTAGTTATTCGTTTTGAAATTGGTGCGTTACTTTAAAAAAAAAAAAATGTTTAAATCTATTTGTAAATACAAAATATTGCATAGATTGGTTCAAGTATAAAAGCAAATATTGCATCTCTTCTGCTAGTATCTCACTTTGGCATTTTTTTACTTATTTTTGTGGAGAGTATGAAATGCGGAAGCTACATTATGGAATGTAAAATTTATGTTTCATAATCTAAATGGAAATAAATATCACAGTTGCTAAATTTTAGCAACTTACTTTATTCAAAGTAAGTTGCTAAAATTGCGACAACTTCAAATTTGTATAAAGAAATAGATGGAGCATTTTGTTTTTTGAATGAAAATTTTCATGAATTATGTATAAGCGACATACAATTTCCAGGACGGTTAGAAAACTAAAATTCTCATAAAATGCAGTGATAATATTTTGCGAAAAAGACTTTTAGGTATATACATACATTTTTTAGTTAAAAATCGATTAATATAGGTAATTTCACGTGAAAATTAATAACGAGTTACGACAAGCAATTTCCTAAGTTAGAAAATATAGTAACAGTTTTTGCCATTACTATCAGTAGATACAAAAAAGAAAATATTCAACAACAATAGCAGTTAATAATAATAATAATAATAATAACCTAATGGAAGGAACGGGATGAAATAATCAGAGCTCAAATGATTAATGATGATTCTACTTCGGAGCCTGACGCTCGTATTCATGAATAACTTCGACCGAGGGTTAAACCGCGGGTTCAGTAACCCCAGGTTGGTATTTTCAACCGGGAGTTGAAAACTCGTATTCACCGTTTACTTCGGATGAAAAGTTACCCAACTCGGGGTTTCTCGACCTAGGTTGAACGAAATGTGTTTATTGGTTAAAAAAATCACATGCCTTGTTCGGTTTCGCATCGAGACTTCGTTTGTGTATGTTTTGGAAGAAAAACGCCAATTTAAAAAAAAAAAAAAAAAGAAAGAAAGATTCAATGTAGTGTTTTTTTTTTTTTTTTTTTTTTTTTTTTTTTTCCACAAAATGTATGGACAAAATAAAAACCTGTAATCATTAAAAATGAATCAACTTAATTTTTCTTGAGTTTTAATATTTTTTAAACAATTGTTTTTTTTTTTTTAATTTATTAATGAGTTAGGTTAATGATATGAAACGTGTCAACTGCTAAAATAAATGTTAAAAGGTTCTTTTTCAAAATAAATTTTCGCATAGTTGCTAAAAAATGAACTTGATTTGGGCCAAAACTAATGAAACTTGATTTGAATAAAAACTAAAATTTTATTTCAACAGCAATTAAGATGACTTCTATTATTAATAGCTCTAGTTAGCAATTAAACAATTTCTGATAATGAAAATATTAAAATGAAGAAAAAAGGAAAAAAATTATGAAAGTAGTCTGTTGTACTTTATATATACTATTTCTTTTATTAGTATAGATGGTATCCCAAATATGTTTAATTCTAATTAAATTAGATAGTAATTAATATTCCAGGTTGACAGGAAAAATGAGTGAAATAATATTAACAGAACTGCAGAAAAAGCGGAACAGGTGATCCTAGCGGTGCCCTGGCACCAGGTACCAAGCCGCAGAGGCGCTCCATAGGCGCATATAGTTATCACTTCCGAGCGATTGATAAACATTTTTTCATTAAACTAGTCGCTAAATAAAACTCTATACTTCCTTTAAGTTTAAACTGTGTGCAGTGGAGATATTTTATAAGAAATTATTATAAAAGAACACAAATATTTTAAACTTTTAAGACTACTAGTGTATAGTGTATGAATTTCCATTCAACACATATAATCGAATAAGGACTTTCCTAAATCATGATAAATGTATTCTGAATACTATCTGGACAAATAAATGTGAAATATTACAGAAAGTTGAATTTTATCGACCAGCTTTTATGACCTATCCCCACCCCTACCCCTCCAGCCATATGTATGAGAATTTTTCTATTATCACATTTACAAGATCAAAGCTATTCACTCGATTATCTTTGACTATTTTTTGATAAATTAGCCTAATAATTACGAAATATTATTACATGCACGAAGACACTTGTTTTTGGTTGCAGTGTTGCATTTGAAAAAATGTATTTATTTAGAAAATGTTATTTTATTTTCTATATTTTTTCCAGCTTCTTAATTTCATATTTTTAATTCATTTAGATATCACTTCATTAGATGTAATAAGAATCTCATTTAGAATAGAAATTAAAAGTGGGATTCCTTTTTTTTTTTTTTTGATGACTGATTAATGATAGATTTCTAGACTAAATAGGCAGAGTAATGATAGTTTGTAATCTAACAAAACAACTCAAATTAATTATTAATAATTTCATATAATTTTACATTAGCTAATAAATAAAATAGCTGTCTGTTGTAGAATCAGTGGAGAAAAACAAGTTCCCATTTGTACCACCCTACCCATTCCCTCTATTTTTTTTTCTCTTTTTTGGTGTCATTCTTTAATTTAAATAAATTAAACGTTTCTCAAGATGCTGTGTAAGATATAGAAATAAAAAGAAAGTTTAAAGTACATATTACCAAAAATAGAAGAATATATGTAATCTCATACATACACATATATATATTATCTATATATTTTTTGACTGGTTTATTTATATATATACATTATATCTCCTTCATTACATGTTGAATTGTTTGCTTTCATAAATACTCATGATCACGAAGAATTCATTTACCTTAAAAATAGTCATTATTACTACAAGGGCTGATAAAAAATATTTTTGTGTGGGGTTATTTTAAAAAGGGAATTTTTTTTTCAACTTTTTAGTAATTTATTTTAATTTAGCCGTCAATTAAGAAGCAAAAATTATAAGTGATCTCTAAAAAAAGTCACAATTTCAGGAGGTAACATTGAAAAGTTATTCATTTTAGGATTTATTATTACTATTATTATTTTCGTATAAAATAGTACTAATGCAATATTTTATATTATGTATAGTTTTGAAATTAAAATACAGTTGAAAAATAAATGCAATAAAAATAAATACAGTCAAACCTCGTTAACATGAACACGCTTAACGTGAATTACTTTTAACATGAATTGTTTTCACAGTCCCCTATAAAAACAAATACAAAGATTTGATACTGATAACATGAATTACTGTTAACATGAACAAAATTTTCATTCCCCTTGAGGTTCATGTTAACGAGGTTCGACTGTATTTCAAATTCCACAAAAATTGGGAAACATACGTAGAAGCTTACAAACAGTCGTAAAAAAAAAAAAAAGTAATAAAACTCAAATTGTTTAAATTTTAAGTTAAAATATCTAATTTATAGATCTGATTTATATTTATCTCAGTTTGTACATAAACAATAATATATCTTTTACACAATAGACCCAAAATTTAATTTTAAAACATTCTATAAGTACTGATCAAAAATCTACAGAGAATCTATGGATATTCTAAGATAATCTGTGTATTTCTTTACTTAAACAAAAATGCAAATTAGCCTGAGTCTCACATTTTAATTAGAACTTATGCAAGTATGGCGTTTATTTCGGTCCTGTTAAAATACATTTGTGAATTTTTTAACATCAAAATTGCAAAAAATAAATGATCTTAAACGCGACAGTTGTTACTTTAAAACAAATTATTCGGCTGTTTAAGTAATATTGGCTATTTTTAAGGCAAATAAATTTTTCGCGACCACGCGTATTTGTGTAAACAAACAATTAAACATGTATTCAATATATAGAGGCTATATACATAAATATAAACAAATCAGATAAAAATATTGAAGATAATTACATATATATGAGATTACATACCTTTGGATATAGTTATTCCGTTTTATTTAATAGTAGAACTTCTATGTTTTACACAGCACCTTCTTCTATCAACACGTCTGCCGCCATTGTAAAATGGCGGTCCTCTCACTCTCACCGCTTGTTTTTCGTTAAATACGCATGCTCGGTTGAAAAATCCTGGGTTGAACTTGCAGTAGACCAAGGTTGGGTTACTGAACCCGGCGTTAAATTTTAACCTCGAACCGGTTCAGTGGGGTTGACGGTGAATGCCATTTGAGTTTTCAACCCGGGTTTTCAGCATAACTCCGGGTCGAAGTTATTCGTGAATACGAGCGTAAGCTAGCTGTGTCCAAGTTACAGTCGACTCTCCTCAATTCGAACTTCAATAATTGAATTTAGAATAGTTCCCTTCAAAAACAGTGAAAAAATTACCTAATTTGAATTTTTGAACGACTTGCTTGGATAATTTGAAGATCTTGAGTTACGATATCTCACGCACTAGTAAATACATAATGCCAAAGTTTTCGTACTTTGAAGACAGCATTCAGAAAAAAGCTGTTTTAAGTTATTAGTTTTCAGATATATAGAAGAAACATAGTTAAATAAAATTTTATTTAATCTTGTTTGGTTGTTTTCTAGCAAAAAACAGCAATGGCATGCCTTAATCAATGAGATGAATTATTTCCTAAATGTGTAAAATCAAACTAAAGCTAAGTTTGTGGGTTTCTAAATGACAATTTTGTTAGTATGTAGCTTTGTTTTACGGAAATATATTTTAATTATTTTTTCTTTTTTCAAACATGTGAAACTTGATACTTTAATAGATAAAATTATCATTCCTGTTCTTTGATATTTTTTATAGTGCTTGTACCGTTATTATAATTTTTATAATAACCATGTTTTGGTTAATTCGAATATTTTACATGTCCGCCAAGAGTTCAAAGAGTTCGCTGCAGTAATTAAGAGGAATGAAATTTTTATACCGAATTTAATACGGCAATGAAATATTTAGAACTAATAAAAATAAATTATTTGCATAAGATATGTAAAAATATACGCATAAAATGTTGATTTTCATTATTATTTTTTTTTAATTCTTTTATTATGTTATCGATTGTTATTTTTTCTTTTCTTGGGTTATAAAATTGTCTTGGCAAGCGTCCAGATCAGCCATGCTGAATATGTGACCCGCGGTCCGTATATGTGGCCTGGCGAACATTTATGTGTGGTCTAAGACGCATAATCATTTATACATGTTTATATATATAAATGAAATGCGCATAAAAGGTATTGACCTCCACTATATATTTTTATAGGAAGAAAAAAATTTGCCCTGTTATTTATAAAAATCTTCCTAAATATCATTTGCTGGATCGAAAAGGTTTTTTTTTCTTGCAACCCAATTTGCTTTACGGTGATGTATATACTTTTTAATCTTAAACGCTAATTAAATATTATGTAAAGTTTATTCAATTTTCACTAAATATTTTTATTTTTTAAAAAGAAATGTCTATGTAATAAAGAAAAGCTCCTGATTTTTTTAATTATTATTTTTAGAACTTGGAAATTCTGTTTTATTTTATTAGTACGTTTTATACTTTTTTAATACTAATCCTGCAACATGTGCAAATTTCCACTAGTAAATTAGTAAGTTTCGCCTTATTTTTGTGATTAAAGAAGGTGAAAACTACTATAATTATTTATTAATTAAAGTTTGCGCATGTTGCAAGTAATTAGAATATGGCGCTGCTAATGATATTAATTTTGTCACATTATTTGTTATGCTACTTTTGCAATGTTATTACTTTAATTACTTTTTTTTCCATTATTATATGAGTAGAGTATAGTGTGTTGCGGCCAACCTAACTTAGCAAATATATGTTTGCGGCCCGCTTTAGAAAAAAGTTCATCATGGCTGGTCCAAACCTTCATTTTATTTATTAAAAATAGCAGATATGCTTTACCTGGCGAATATAAACCTATTACTCTCCAAACTTGTTATTTTGTTGTAAAGGTTGGGGGTGGGGGGGGGGCGTGTATGTGGCCAGGCATTGTCTAGTCTGAGTCATTTGCCGTGTGAAGAATGGCCTCATAGAAGACTTGTAAAGGAAAAGAAATCAGAATTCTCGTTTTCGTACTTCCTAAATTCTTAAAATCTTTGAAAGCACACCTGGAATCGCGCAGAATTGAAGCCGCAGACTTCACCACCGATCTCTCCATGTTTGTGGCCAGCATTCTATTCACATAATTCAGTGGAATTTTATGCCGTTTCAAAACTTTATTTACAATTCTGCTGTATTTATGTGGCCTAGCATTGTTTAGTTTTGGTCATTTTGCCGTGTGAAGAATACCCTCATAGAAGACTTATAAAAGGGAGGGGAGGGGGGACAGAATCCTCGTTGTCGTAGCTTGTAAATCCTTAAAATCTTAGAAATCACCCCCTGCTGGAGCCGTGTGGTATTGAAGCCGCAGATTTCAGCACCGATCTCTCTATATTTGTGTCCAGCATTCTATTCTCATAACTCAGTGGAGCGCTCTTTTTTATGCGGTTTCAAAACTTTATTTACAATTCTGCTGTATTTATGTGGCCAGGCATTGTCTGGTTTTGATCATTTGCCATGTGAAGAATACCCTCATAGAAGACTTGTAAGGGGAAATAAATTAGAATTCTCGTTTTCGTACTTGCTAAAGCCTTAAGGGTGTATTCGAAAAAATATTTTTCCACCCTCAACAGCTCGAAATTTTCTGAGACATTTTCAGACTCATTTTTAAAATTAAAAACACGTAACTTGCTGGGGTGATTTTTGAAGAGTTGTATAAGGTGCCGTGTGATTTCATTTTTCGCTCAATTATTTAGAATTTGATTTTTAAGCAATTATTTTCTCAGTATGACCATTTTTTTCATCCCCAGATCACCCGCTTCCGGAAATTTCGGTTCAAAACGCCGATTTTGACAGCCTTTTTAACAATATTTTCTGCATTTATCAAGAAATCGAGAAGCACGGCACATTATGTAGTTTCTAAATAAGAGAATTTCCCAGTTTGATGCGTTTGAGAGCAAAAATGAATTTAAAAATGAATCGGAAAATAAGCAGTTTGGATCGGAATACACCCTTAAAATCTTAGAAAGTACACCTGCTGGAGCTGCTTGGAATTGAAGCCGCAGACTTCAGCAACGATCTTTCCATGTTGATGGCCAGCATTCTATATCACATAACTCAGTGAAGCGCTCTTTTTTTTATGCCTTTTAAAAACTTTATTTACAATTCTGCTGTGTTTATTTGTTTACTGTCACTTGCTTTTTAAGTATCAATCTTTCGACGAATTTTTAAAGAGTATGCCTTGGCCTGCGTTGTAATCATTGTTCAAAATGAATTTGACCTCGTATTTAACGCATTGCTATTCCAGAACAGTAGCGTCTCTCTAAGCTTTTATTCTTCTCCGTGCGACACAATTGATGGCCTCACTTGTTCAAGGCTTGGTGAACAGATTTATCTTTGCTACCCCACTTGGGTTTAATCGCAGATTTTGTTTATTTTTCTTTTATTTAAAATGAGTAACTGGTGTCATTACGTATAACGTTCATGATTTGCGTATAAATGATTTCTGCTTCATGCTTTTTCAAAGTCACACGTTTCCGTTTGTATTTTGTAATAGAAAAGAAAAAAAGGATTAGTTTCAAATCACTTTTGCTACTCCGTGAGCGCGCATTTTCAGTTGGACATTATGAGTTCTAGTTAAGACTCAAGTTTCAAAACAAAAAGAAATATTTATTCGTAAGTATATTAGTAGTTCTTGAACGATGGATTCACTTTGTGTTATTCATTTTAAATCGGTGTTTGAAATAAATAATGTAAATTGTATATTATTTGTTTTTCTGCTTACTATACCCCGCTGACCATCCACCGTAACTGCATCTTTATTTTCTACCTAAATTAATTATATGTAGATAAAAATCGTTATTTATTACATTCATCAAATTTATTTATTCTTTCGTTTTTGCATAGATTATGCAAATATAGTTTAGTGGAATGGGGATGATGCATATTAAATATTCAGAAAATTGAAGCCATTTTCTTATACTTTGCAAATTATTCGACGAATAAGTTATCATATTTCATTGATTGCTATTTATTGAGGGAAGATCACAAATGGGACATACTCTACCACATATAAGTCAAATTATTTAACAAAGGTTTAAAGTAATAGAATTGTGTATAGTATGTAAAGTCATAGTCATTAAAAAGTATAAAAGCATCACAAAGAACATATAGAAATTCTCTTATTTGAATGTGGTTAAAATCCAGATGGAGGTTAAAAAAATCGCCATAAAATTTTAAACCAACAAATTAATGAAAATTATTCAAATTATATAAATGAGACAAGAATAGAAAATTATATGTGGTGTTAAAATCCCGTTTGTTTTAAAAAGAGATAAACAGTGTCATTGGGTTTGTCTCCAATAAGGTTTATCTAATAAGATCATAATAATTGAACAATCTGTGTGTGTATGTTGAGATGCATGACAGTCAGTTAATAGATGAAAAAATGGCAATATGGTCTTTTTTTCGCCCAAATATTTTATGCTTAAGGTCTGGGTAAACCTTGAACGATCAATACACAGATGAGTCAAGATGCTATAATTTTTTCTTGAACATTTGGAAGACCAAATTTATTTTATCGGTTTATGCAGTGCATTTTATTATTAAATTTTCTCTTCCTGTATTTTCTCTTATTCATAATAATATCGTTTACTTATTTACTTATTTTATTTTTTATATCAGAGAATGTATTTCTGCTATTGCAAAAGATGAAACTTGTTGTCTTACTCCCAGCAATGCTTATATGCCCCGGAACCCTACAAAAGAAAAAAAAAACACAAAAAAACAACAACGAATATTGTTAAAACCACGAATAATCCATCCTCTTTAAAAGATCGATTAGATATCGATGAAACCAGTGTTGTATTCAGATTCAGAGGGAGAGATTAACTCCGTGAGGGAATTTTGCATTTCCGGGTGGGACATTGTGAATTTCCCTTGAGGTGAGTGGAGATTTGCTTTTTCAAACCATTACGAAACATAATATCTCAAATTTTTCCAATTTAAGAATTTTCATAAAAGCGCAAACTGACGCATAGTCAAGGCATCATCAAACTCGATTAAAATGCCGTAGGAGTTTCTCTAAAATATATCTTTCAATTAATTAAACAGTGTCGATATCTTTATATCAATGTTATGTGTGGATATACCTACTGACTAATATATATACAGTTATGCTCAACCATCTCGTATTTTAAATGGGTGAAAAATTAGCTACGAAACAAAAAATAGCAGTTCCCCATGATTTAGTTCTAAGGAGACTTTCATAGTTACGGTATATTCCGCGTATAACGCGCACCTTCTTCTTTGCAAAGAAATCTTCGAGTAGTCATTTAGCATGAAAATGTAATAAAGATCATTAAAAAGTGTACTGACTAGAGTACGTACGAATATGAAAAAAATACGGACAGATTCGATCCGAGAATACAAAATAAAGTCCACCTGAATCTCCACACAAACATTTGAGATCGTTCACTGGTTCATTTAGTTGATCTTGTCAACTTCTTTTCTTGTTCATTAGCGTCGAATTCTAAATTCTTATGCTCTTGTTTCTTACCTGTTAATATTTTATTTTTATTTATTATTATTTTTTTTTTAATCAGATGGCGTATGACGCGCATCTGTAAATTTCGATCAATTTTCTTGTTTCAGAAGTGCGCGTTATACGCCAGAACATACGATATTTATTATCATGGGATCTTTATAAAGAATCTGTTTAAATTTCGATGGCTATTTTCAAAAGCGAATATGTTGTACACCACTTAAGGGTGTTCTTAACTGCTCTTCTCAACAAGCGCAAAACGTTTCGACACATTTACAAATTCATTTTTTTAACGGAAATATATAAAATTGGAAAGCTTTCCATGGAAGCGATTTGGAATTGAACTGGTTTTTTTTTTTCTTTTTTTTTTCATCAATCAATTAGCTATTGTGTTATAAGCGATTTTGATCACGTGACATGGCATTTTTCTACCCCTTACTGACTGGATTTTCTTCTTTCGCTCGGAAGTTCAGTTGAAACTGCCAACTTTGACAGTATTTTCTGAAAGATCTATTGCGTTTACAAGAAAACGGAAAAACAGCTCTATTACATAGTTTCTGAATAACAACACCTTCTAGTATCATGCGTTTCCGAACAAAAATGAATTAAAACTTATGTCAGAAAATTGACTCTTTAGATTTGAGAACAGCCTTAAACAACTAATTTACATTCAACTATACGATCCCACTTTTTCAGGAAAGTTCGATCTCGGGGGACAATCAGACACACGAGTAGGCAATGGAGCAGCATCAGAACTTAAAATAAGTTACATAAGGATAAGGCTAAGGCTATCTAGAAATTGCATTCAAACATGTATATGAAGAAATAGAATCATTTGCCAGAAGTTATTAATAATATATAAAATTTGTTTTTGGTGTGTTATAAATAATGTGTGATGCCGTATTATATTTATTTCTGTTATGTTTAAGATAGATAATATCGCTCACCCGCAAGAAAAGCGACACATCTCGCAAGAATTCATTTTGCATTTTATTTCGCTAATAAGTCTATCATAGGTACGTCTTGCTATACAAACAGTTTCATAAGTGTAGTGATACGGAAAATAACTTTATTATGCTATATGTCCATTTGTGACCACGGAAGAGAGGTGGATTATGTGGAGAGGTAAAATTACCCAACCTTCCAAACCTCATCCTACGTCTTCATTCTTAAGGGGTCTCAGGACTCTTAAAGCTTTAAAATTTTGGAAATTTAAATTTTTTTAGATGTTAAACTCCTATCTTTTCTGAACATTTTGATATAATTGTTTCCTTGAAATTCCTATTAGAACTGAAGCTTTTACATTTATACACGTTCAATAGCTGAAGCGTCGTTTCGGAAACTTTGAAGCCATTTTTCTCCAAATGACGTTTTTGGGCATAACGCGCACGATATCTCAAAAACTTATGAATATTTTTTCATGAAATTTTCAAAACATATGTTTCATGTTAGTGTGTATAAACTGAACCTAAAATTTCTTTTTTATTGTTCAAAACAATATTTTTTTTCGGTGATTATAGTGTTGAAATTTTCTTAATTTTGCATTAGCTAAATACAACTTTATATTAAAAATATAAAAATGCTTTAAATACAAATTTATTTAAGTTCAGGGTAATTATCACAATCTGAAGTATAAGTAGGCACCAAAATTTTCAGTCTAGTTGGAATACTTATTTTGTAATCGTGCGCGTAAGCTGTTATACCGATTTTTTGCTCGTCAAATGTCTAACAGTTTGGAGCCCCCTGTAAATGTTAGTTCTGCATCTTATAATTTTTAAAATACATGAAATGAAAGAACATACTTATATATATTATTCCAATTAAAATTATGTCTTAAAATCTGATACATTTTAAGATATTAAATGTTGAAAATGGTCTCTTTTTTTCATTTTTTCCAATTTTAAGAGTCCTGAGACCCCTTAAGGCTTTTACGCGCGTTTTTATTCCTGCATGCAGAGATAAGTGCTATAATTTCATATTACAGTAAAATCATGCATATCCCCCCCCCCTTTTTTGCCTCTCCTGTGAAATTTATTTTTGTCGGGATGTGTCACTTTTCTTGCGGGTGAGCGATATATGCAAGACTGCAAATAAATGGCGGACTTTTTGGGTGCCCTTTGTTGTTATATGCTCGCTCTGCTCCAACTAAGGAAGAAAGTCGTTCCCAAAGCTATAGCCGTATTTTTTTTAACTCCCTGTCTATCTGCAATATCTAATTTATCTAATCTTTACATTAATAAATATTTCCTATAAAATCTAATGTATACTCTCGGTCCCGGATAATTTAGAACAAGAAACATGTGGTTCAGCTTGTTCAATTAAAGAAAAGCGTGTAATTATTCTTTTTTCGTTGTTCGTGAATCATCCAAATCGTCCTGTAATTTTTCTTTAATTTTCCAAGAGTCACGTTTTCTCTACGTTTTGCTTGTCAAAAATTTTATTCCATTTGTAAGATTTTCCGTTTTCATCCTTACATTAAAATGTATAATTGCTTCAGTGTGCTGCTTAAACCGTGTTATTAATAAATCTTCATCTTGTTTCCCCCATCAAAATGAAAGAAAATTGTGCTCGAATTTCCTGTTTCTAAATCGTTGCTCAACGCCTGTCTACCGCACCAAAAATCGTAACACAGATTACATTCGGATGTCAAGTCTGTAATCTTGTCCTTGAATATTTATAATTGCACGCTGCCTACAGATATCACTTTCGTAAGTCTCCGTTTTTTAATTTCAACTGCACGTGTTATCCATCGATACCCTAAGCAATTTATTTATAGGCTGTTCTCAAATCGCAAGTGGCTACTTTCTGACACACATTTTAAATCATTTTTCTTCGCAAAAGCATGACATTGGCGGTTTCTCTTATCCAGAAGCTATGTAATCGAACTCCGTTTTTCGGTAAAGGCAGAAGATTTTTCCGAAAATCCTGTCAAAGTTGGCGTTTTGAACCGAATTTACTGTCGCAACATCGCAGGAAAGGAAAAAAACTGCCGTTTTGCGGCAACAATCGCTTATGTATCTCAAGTTCTAATTCATTTAGAGTAAAGTGAAAAAACTGCTCGATTACAAATCACTTCAGTAACCATGCCTGTAAGTGTTATGTTTTTATGTTTAAAAATGAGTTAGGAAATGTGTCAGAAAATTTCGCGTTTTTTAGCATGAAAACTATTTTCTTGAGAACCGTTGTTCTCAATTCTGAACTTTGCTACTTTCACACATTTTAGCGACGTAATTTTCATCCTTAAATTTATTAAACTTGAGAACAGAAATATGCAGTTTTTAAGGGCTTGAAGAGTGATTTCTATTCACCTATATAAAACATAACTATCTTTCAGAAAATGACGTCCAAGTTGTTATTTTGAGTCTGTTCGGGGGGGGGGGGGGGGTGACAATCACGAAAAAGTGGTCGGGATGCGGGGGGGGGGGGATTAACATTTGATTATTCGGAATCTGATTGAAATTGTTTAACCCTTTATGTACTGAATTATGAATAATTCATGAAAATTTTATCTTCTAAAGCATTTTTCGTGAATTGTTTAAACTTCATTAGAAGATTTACATAAAAAAAATTTTAGAAAGATTTTAGAAGGATTGAAAGATTTTGAAGGATTAATTAAATTTCAATTTATAGGGATTTTGTGCAATATTTAAAACCACACTGGAATCTTTTATTTTAAATATTTTTTTTTAGTATTTTGTAGAATTAGGATATATACAAATATAATGTTCTTACAATAGAAATATAGAAATATTTCCGAATTGAAAATCCCCCCCCCCCCCCCAACGCCAAGAAAACTGAAAAGATGCAAAGGGAAAATAAATAATCCTTTTAAAAATATTTTTGTTTTTTGTAACCAATAATGCTTTTGGAACAAGATAGAGTAATGTATCTATAACTCATTCTAAACTATATTACAACTAATCGATGGATTAAATGAATTTTATAACAAATTATTTTAATGGTACTTCAGTACCATTACCGTCCGTAAAGTACCGTCAGTAGATAAAGGGTTAAAGTTTTGAGGCATAAGAAATGTGCTTGAATGGGTGTTGTAGATGTGTCAGAAAGATTCGCTCTGTCGAACTGGGAAAATAAAAATGTTGAGATCTTTCTTTTATATTTATTCTCAAATCTTTCCATTTTTCAAATTAACGAAGCGTAATTTGAATAGTCTTTGTGGCTTAATAATAAAATTATTTCCAACGCTAAATGCATAAAATTTTTAGACATTATCATTCAGTTTCTTAGGAATCGAACAATTTTTGAATTTTCCAATAAATGGCGCTCATGTGTCATTTAAGCCAGTCTAAGTTGATTGATAGTCACTCTTTTGTGATTTTGACGTCTAAAGAATTCGTTTAAAGCATTGACACCTTTTTATAGAGAAAGGTGCTATATTTTTTGAGAAAATGAAAAATAGTCTTCTGTCCTGTAAACTTAAATGGCAATGACTGAAATTTTTATGTATATAGGAGTGAAAATAATGTCTTAATTCTGTCAAAAAACATTAAGTTTCGATTCAGGAGCAGCCACGAAGTAAACTCTTGTTTTTCTTCCTTTTCTTCTGTAACTGTTGATTTTGAACCTTCACATTTTTTATCAAAAGTCAACAATTTTAACCTTCTAACATTTCTCTAAATTTTCTTAACTATTTAAGAAGCTTTCTGATATTTTTCCTTGTGAAAATGGCTTGAAAATTTCTTTTATCTATTTTAAGATGCGGAATTTGAATTATGTGAATAAAACGTGAAAAGGGAAATTAAAAACTCAAGAATTTATTAAATTAGTTACTGATATTTTGTCATATATTACTCGAGAAACGTGTTTATTGCGTTTAACGAAATATAGGGCAGATTTCCAATAAGTTTTGGCATGATATTTTGAAGCAACGTGTTCTTTACACAAACTCACTAAATCGTAACTTTTTCTATCTCTTTACTTATTTTCTGGAAAGCGTTATTTTTCTGTAGTAGCACAAAAACACGTTTGAGTAATAATACACATCACCGGATGAACAAATTCCTAAGAGTACTGACTCATACTGATGGCTTCATACTGACTCAGTATTTCGAAAAACTTAATATTTTACAAAAACTATAATATACCTGCAAGAGAACGACAGGTTCCTCTTTCAGACGTAATCTTAGAATAATTAATCATAATTGTTATAAATTCTACTCGTACTTCTTTTACAAATTTTTTCTCTTCCACATTAGAAACATAGACGCGACTTGATTGTAGCGGAGCTGCGCAAAATTGCTATACTGTAGACCATGATCTGTAGCGAAAAACGTTTTATTACTATATTGCTGTTTTCCTTAAAGTACCAATCGTTGGTAATCCAGGTTCGTAGATCCTTGAATATTAAACATAAAAAACGAAAATAACACTGCAATTTTTAAGACAGGATGGCTTTATTAGCTGTAGACATGAATAATGTAAGTGCCAGAGAGGGACCCTTTCAGTTAGCTGTTGACCGTACGATGTATAGAGAAGGAATTAATAATTTGTCAGATATTGTTGCCAATGTGTCGAGCCAAAATCTTGGTACCCTGGACCATTATAACCCCAAAGATATATCATTTAATGGAACTTTGAATTAAAAACTAGCCAAAAGGACCGTCGATTGGCGTTTTAACATTCCAACGTACAAATACGAATGCCAAAGCTAAATGATGGGAAATATGCATTTAGAATCCGCAAATGCAGATGCCGGGCGCTGATTTTAATATAAACAGAGTATATATTTGCGGCCGAAAAGGCATCATTTGTATTGACTATAAAACTGAAAATTAACACTGAGTGTATAAATAATTGCTACAACTGGAGCATATGGTCAAAGAATATCTTTTTTTTATATATATATATTCGTTAACCGAAGGAAAATATGCTCGAACAGTTAATGATTTCAGGATGAGAAACAGATTTGTTTTTGATTTATTTTATTAACGGCTTTGGGTGAACTTGGGATAACTGAAAACTAAAGTGCAAAAGAGAAGAAGAAATAGATATATATGCGTTTCACAAGTAAATAAATACAGGCATACCCCGACTTACGTAAGTAATGCGTTCCGTAAAGTTTTACGTAACTTGAATTTTACGTAAGTCGATTTTGTAAGCTGCTTAGGTAAATTTTTGTAAGAAACTGCAATATTTATTATATATATATATATATGTATATTATTTACGCCCTATTATTTTATAAATAAAGCATCATGCAACAGTATTAACTCGTATATAAACTACAAAAGTATGATAAAAATATAAAAACAAACTTAAAGAACACTCTTCAAATATCTTGTGGAATACGGGAACATTGATTAATCTAACACTGATGAATTGATTTATAACAATTTTGAATCTACATCAAACAACTATAAAAATAAGAAATAATTAAACAGGAACTATTCTCCATGAATTTCTTATGGCAAGATAAATTAACAGCACTCACAAAATAAAAGAATCCTTGATAAACACAAACTGTATTTATTGTGAATTAGATGACAACTATGAATATCTAACAATAAAGATTAAGTTGTTTTTTTATAAATTTGATTGAATATACCAATAAAAATATAACTCTATCTAATATATAAACTATATTACGGTTGTGGCTTATATCTATATATTTTATTTATAAAATAAATATTAAAAGTATACAACTGCGTATCAAACGCGCTAGTATGTTCACGAATGTAATTTTCGAGATTTATTTTCGTAACTGCGAATTTACGTTAAGTCGCGTAATACGTAAGTCGGGGGATGCCTGTAAACACTAAGATTTCCGCTGTTTTATCCTTCCATACAAGGGCCGATCAAGAGAGCCTGATATTCATTCTGGGCCACCCCCTGCTATACTGTCATAAAAACTTAAATTTCTATGCCTTAGAATACATATATGAATATATAAATAATACTTAAATGTATATATATATATATATATATATATATATATAATATTATTCTATTCTAAAAGTGCAAAATATTGATTATAATCATTTAAAATATCTGCTTTATGAAAATTGCATATCGAATTTAGGGAGGGGGCGGGACCAACTTAGGGACACCAGGGCCTCGGCCTGTTTGGCCTATGCTTTAATGAAGACCTGCTTCCATATGATATGTGATATATTGTTAAAATATTCAGAAACATAATATAATTGTTTTATATTTATACTGTATAAAATAGTTCGGATGTATTTATTTAATAGGGAAATTATATAGAGAATTAATTCTTCATGTTACTTATTAATAATATTCGATGTCATTTAGTTTATAAACATTAAAATGCAAATGAAATGGTTGGATCTTACGTAATGCTTGAAATAGTTCATATCTTTGAAATAATCTTGGTTGAAATCTAGGAATTTTTTATGTAATTTTATATCATGTGTACTGCGATACATTACCTTATACAAGAAGAAAGAAATATTATACAAAATGTTGTTTTTTTTACGAGTTCTGTGAAAAGCATAATTGCTATGACTTTCCATTCGTGTAACTTTTATATATTCAATCCTTTGGTCTTCTCATTAGCATGTACACTGTTAAAAATTTTGTGGTATGTTGAACCAATTTTTGGTGCTCCAGTAGCTGCCACCATAAGATGGTGGAATCGTGAACCAACATTTGGAGCTAAGGTTCAATCGGAGCTCCAAATCTTGGAGTGAGATTTCACCATTTTATGGTGGCAGCTACTGGATCACCAAAAGTTGGTTCAACCTACAACAAAAGTTTTAACAGTGTATGTCTCGGTTCACTGTGCTAGAATGTTTAGATTCACGGGCGTTTTGATGGATTCTGGCACTTGCCACTGAAAGCCACAATCGTGCATGTTAAATCTATGGTATCCCTGGTAGTTGGTAGGTAGGAGAGTGGTGTGAAAATAGAAGGATCCTAAGGTTTTATCGCTAATGAAAATCTTAAGTTTTCTTCACTGACTAAATTGTACTTCTGCCGTGGGTTGCTCCAGAGGTCTCTCGAAAAAAAAATGCTCCTTTTTTCGCTGAATCCATGCCCTCATGGTCCTGATCTAGTTTAGAGCTTGACCACGGGTATTAAAAACTAATATTTTCTCCAGTTTAGTATCTTATGCTTCAAAGAAGAAACATCATTTGAATTCTGTTAGGTATATTCAGTTGCCTTTACTTTTCTTCCTTTATAATTCCATGCCTTTCACTTTTGCCACTATAAACTTCACACGCAACAACTTTCACCTTTGAATTATAACCTGTGTGTTTATGGGAAGTTTAAACGGTTACGAAGTGTCTTAAAAATCGATATTTAAATGCAAATGGTGAATCCTTATAATGTCACGGTTACGTGACGTTCATTCATCTAGGGAAAGTAGTAAAATTTCTCATTTCTTATGTCTTGGAGGCAAAAGTGACCTGCTCCTTGTTAAACGGGGTCAGGATGAGTGAAATCACTTATAGTGCAGTCATGTAACTTACAATTTCGTAAATTTTCCTGCAGGGAGTATTTTAGTGAGCAAAGCTACTTCTGGAGTCGTTTCTAAATGTCTTTTTTTCCCCCCTTTTCTTTTTTCACTTTTGCGAACGCATGCTTCTGTTTAATAAAAAGTAAATATTGAGCATCACGCGGGTTTCCAATTAACCGAAGCAAACTGAATTATCGACGATGTGTCACTGTCCTCCTTTTTATTTATTTTTATTTATTTTTTTATTTTATTTTAAAAATAAGGCTGCAGAGTGGTTAAAGGTTAGTCATTTCAAGTGATTTAGCATTTAACTCCATTTTCCGTTATTATTTTTATTGGCGAACTTGTTTTAACCCTTAACTGGTGTTGTGTTACCGTTTAGTCCCCATGTATTTTTCTACTCGTGTAATTTCTTTATTAACCAGTAAGATTCAGATAAAAATAATAAAATATGTAGGTTATATTACTACTGATTTATTCAACTGACAAATAGTCGTTTAAAAATTAAATTGTTTTTTTTATAAAAATCCATTTTTTAAAAATAAGTTGTAATACTAGCTTGGAATGGATGAGCATGTTAAGTAGCATTTAAAAAAGAAAAAAAATGAAAATTTCCGAGTAGAAAAATATATCATGAACTAACTTAAATATAAAACTCGCATTTATTTATACCATGTGATCAAATAAAAGTATCTTCAATGGTTGAAAATGATAAGGGGCTGGTCACTCAGCTTCCGATTTCCCCTCACTAATGTAAAGTCTATGGGCATTTGATGCATTCGTATATTTAAAATATCTCCTCGGGAAATTAATATTTTTAACTTCTATTATTTGTGTACACTTCTTAAAAGATATCTCCTTTTTTTCTTAGTTCTCAAAATATTTCTAAAGTATAGGCTTAATTTTATATGAGGTGTTAAAATCTTTCTCACAATTCGTCCGCTTTTACCACACAAAATATTGAATTCAGCATAGATTTTAGAAATATTTTGAAAACGAATAAAATAAGAGACATCCTTTAAGAAGAGTACACAGAAAAAAAGATGTTAAAAATATGAATTTTCCGAGAAGATACTTTAAATATACGAATGCATCAAAAGTCCATAAACTTAACATTGCGGAGGAGAATTCCGAAGCTGAGTGACCAGCCTACGCTAGTTGCTATAGTCACGGGAAGACACTCTCAAGCTAATGTTAAACAAATAGGAGCATTCTTTTCAAGTGTCTCTTTTGCATTTCAATATTTTTAACGATTTTTTTTTTAATAGTATATCTGAGGTTGATCTCTTAGCGGGTACCTTTTTACTTAATTTCAATTTCATTTTTTGAAGATAATTTTACTTTCGATCCAGTTCCGAAATTTGAAACTGACATCATAATAAAAATATATATATATTCCCAAGATTGGAAAGTTTAAGCTGTATAAAACGTGCCTTGCGTGCGGTACTCTTCTCTCTGCTGGAACTGAAGTTGTATTATGTTATTGGAGAACTGGCAACTCAAATTCCGCTGCAAACTTATTTAAAAGGGTTACAGCTATAAAAATTCCTAATTCCTTTATTAAAACATTAACCTCTTAATTCTCGCTACCGTCAATATCGCAGGCCGAGGTGTCGTTCGTTATTTCTCATGACCGTCATATTCCCGGGTTGGAGATTTAATTGCTGGAAAAAACTTTTGAAACCAGAAAACATTAATTGGCATTTCCGTGTGAAGTCTTTGAATATTACTGTTTGGGTTTGGTTTTTGACGCTGATTGTGATGTTGGTCTTTGTATTGCATGTTTCGAAATATATCACACTCAAAAAATTATTAATATTCAAATTTTAATGTATGTATATTATTTCGAATATTATTTGTAAAAATTTGTGTGATGATGATAAATAAAGATCTAAGATGTGAAAAATAAAGGTTTTATTCGCATTAATTTGTATGGTGTAAAACAAACATTAAGACACAGAATTCTCGCATGATGACTTTTCTACAAATGTGAATTTGTTCTATAACATCTTTTTTTTTTTTTTTTTTTTTTTTTCGCCTTAAAAAAACTAATTGCATATTTTATTTAGAAAACTTAAAATCATTCAATTTCTTTAATAAAAAATTGGTATTTTTTTTTTTATGTTTTTTCCAAATATTAAGCGATCCTTAAAGGGTTAATGTAAGTTGTATTTTTTTGTTGCTTTGGTGTATTTGAGATTCAATGGCAATATATCAGGCTTGCAAAGCCAATACGTTTTATCTGTACCATCAGATAACGACTTTCTAACATACTCTTCACTTTAACATTTTTGTTGTTTATATCTAAGCAATAAAAAAACCCAAAAATGTTAGTCATTTTATTATGAAACTATCACATCGGATCGGCGATCTGCGCAGGTTCTTTTGGGGTGCTCAACAATTTTACTCGTTGCCTGAATAGTTTAATCTCCCAAAAAATACAAAGAAGGAAGACAAATTTCTTGCGGAAGCTCTAGGGCATTTTTTTTAAATATAATTTTTATGGTGTTATTAAGAAGTGTTTTTGCCCTTATTGTATCACACAGCTTGTTCAATATTTTAATGTTAACGCTATTTCTACAGGCGTCAAATGGCATCTTTTAAAAGATTTCGATTTATAGTTTTGCATTTGTAATTTTTTGCAATTACAAATCATTTTTAATACATTGAAGATATTTTTATGCTTATTACATTCAAAATCTACGAGCAAAATAAAAATAAATCAAAACTATAAAAACGTGTCATTTGACACCAGTAGAAATAGTGTTAATTTCCCCATTCTGTATCCCTTTCGTATCTAGCAGCTACCCAGCAAGTGGATATCTCTTAAGGAAGTAAATATTTAATTCTTTTTTCTATACACTCTTCTTAAAGAATGTCTTTTTTAGTTGTCAAAATATTTCTAAACTATTTATTTAGTTTCATGTGGAGTATTCAAGTCTTACTCACAATTCATCAGCTTTTAACACAAAATATTAAGTTAAGCGTAGATTTTAGAAATATTTAATAAACAAGAACAACAAAAAAAGACATCCTACAAGAAGAGTACCCAGGAGAAAAAAAAAAGTTAAAACTATCAATTTTCTGAGGAGATATTTTAAAAATAAGCATGCATTCCACGTCCATAGGTTTAACATTAGAATTTGAGATCTCGCTGACTAACACCCTTAAGGCTCCTGTCCCTGTCAGCGAAGACGCTCACGCACTATTTATCTAATATTTCGTTTTCATTTCGACATTTTAATTTTTTTTTTTTTTTTTTTTTTTTTTTTTTTTTGCATTGGATAGCCGAGGTCCGTCTCTACATCGCACCTTTTTTACTTTTTCGATTTTGGTCGCAGATATTTTTTATAAAGTTATTCTCATTTTCAAAACCGGTTCTGAAAATGAAAGTGTCATTCTAAAAAATATCTACAACCAAAATCGAAAAAGTAAAAAAGTTGCGATCTAGAGACGGATTTCGGCTATCCAATGCCAAAAAAAAAATAAATAAATAAATAAATAAATAATTTAAATGTCGAAATGCAAACGAGATATTAGAAAAATCCCTCTCCATAGGATTAGCATTAGCTCGCGAGCGCATTCGCCGGCAAGGACAGGAGCCTTAACCTTTCAAATTAAATATCGAGCATATCGATAATTTCTTTTTAAAAATTATTCAGAATATCATTTAATCTGAAAATAAAAAAAATGATGCATTATTGATTTGGTTAATAATTTATCACCCTTGACGTTATTGCGAAATTTACTCTTTAATTGCCCTCCTCGAGTTTATTTATCTTGCAACTTAAAAAAACAAAACTCTTTCTTATCAGAAACACAGAAACGTGCCCCAAGTCATTTTCTCCGTTGAGGCAAAAAATAATCCGAAGTATAAAAGTCTTCTCGTGTTCGAGCAATGTTTCCCAGCAATTATTTATTTTCCGTTCGTCTCTCTTTCTAACCTTGATAAATGAAAGCCGAGGGAAATCCCTGTGAACTAAAAAGTAGTTCGTGTTGTATTATCACTCTTTTCAACTTGAATGGGAAGTATTGGTGTAACGTGGACAGCGGCCGAAATATGGCTTCATATTTGGGTCAGGACTCTGTTTTTGTCGGTGAGCTCTTGTTTTTCCTTCTGCATTTTCGAGATTGAGGAAATGAGAAAGGAGAGATTTTCCATTCAGTCAGCTGTTTGTTTTATGTAGCTGAACGTTCGTAAGATATTTCCCAGTGAGTTACAACAGGCAAAATTTGTGTCTTCTAGCTAAATAAATGGTTAAAAAGAGTTCGAAACACAATAATCAATTGCAAACATATTAAATAATCCATAAAGTATAGCTGATGCAACGCATTTCAAAGGAATAAATTCATCTCCTTCCTGTAAAAAAGTGTTTTCTTCCGTTCTTCCTTCCCGGTGATCACTTGGCTGCGGGTAAAATCGAGTTATCCACTCCGATAACGTAATCATGTTATAACATCAGTTTAGAAAATTTTGATACAGGTATTAGTGTTGAAACATAATCTCTTACATGGCGGGGTAATTTATTAAATCTAAATTAATTACTAGAAATGGCCGATTATGGATATAATTCTAGACTCAGTTGTACAGATACTATTGATAGATATTCGACTTCCCACAAGTTTAGATTAGAGGTCTGCACGGGCCCGGGCCGGTGAAATGAAGGCAAATTTTCAAACGGGCCGAGCCGGTAAAAAATTGAATGGGCCAGCCGGGCCCGGCCGATAAAAAAAATTTAGCGGGCCTGCCACCCCGATATAAAATTTTAAACGAAGCCAATAAAATATCAGCTACTTTCAATGAGTATGACTTTCGCGAGAATAAGCATAAATGTGCATCACGAGCCGATGCTAGTTTGACAACATTAATACAGAAATGTAACATGTCCACCGTAGAGATCGGCATCGGACATGGTGTCTGAGCCGCGTTTAATTTTTTTTTGAACAGACTCGTGCCGTGCTGAGATCTGGCTTGCACTTTTTTCCTACGTAGTCGAGCCGGTCCAGAACTGAACTTAATTGTTCTCAGGAAGTGTAGGTCAGGCAATATGTTTTGTAAAAATATTAATAGCGATAATGAAATTATGTTAACGTAATCTTTGGAAATACACCTTAAGGTGGTCCTCAAATTCACTGCTCAACAACGCGAAACTTTGACATATTTTCTGACTAACTTTTAACTGTAAAGGCATAAAATGGACACGCCTGACTATTGAAGGGATTTAGAATCGAATAACGCTTACCATTTTTGATAAATAAATGACAAGTCGACCTATAAGAGATTCTTGTCACGGCTTCAGGATTTTCTTCTTTCCCATGATGTCGCTTCCGGGAATTCGATTCAAAACGCACCCTTTAACAGTATTTTCTCAAAGATATATTGCCTTTATCAAAAAATGCATAACACCATTCGATTACGCAGTTTCTGAATGAGAACACCTGTCAATTTTATATGCGTTTCCGAAAAGAAATGAATTCAGAAATGTGCGAGAAAGTAGATATTTTGGATTTGAGAAAAGTCTTAATAAATCACAGAGAAATATTTTCACAAATCTACTTCTTATTACAGCTTCAAAAGTTATGATGTTTTTAACCCTCCTTTTTTAGGGTTTCGTTCATCTGACGAAACCCTATTCGTCTCGCTCCTCTGTCTGTCTGTCCGTCCGTCTGTCTGTCCGTCACAGAGCCCGTTCTCAGAAACTATACATGTTAGAGACTTGAAATTTTGGGTACTTATAGCTGAACATCTCACATCAAACAACAAATCATAAAATTTTGAAAAAGTTGGTAATTAACCTAATTACGGGCTAATTAAATTCTAAAATTGACCAATCAACCTTTTGAATGCAGGTGCGAACACACGTTATCGAAATCCTCCCCAGTTTCTCCTAAGGGTTGCCAGTAAATTCGGCGGATGCTCCGTCAAATCAGCCGGTGCAGGGTTTCCACGGAGTAATTTAAGCAATAAATGAAGTGGACCTTTAAAAAGCAAAATCGGATCTGCCGAAGTATTGGTCGTACAAATTCGTAACAGGTGTAGAAATACGCGGAAAAAATTCTACTTTATTTTGGTATAAATTTCAAATTTCTGCGTAGGATAGAACGCAAAAAATCCACTAAAAATCGACCGATAAAAATTTAATTTCTGTGTTTGGAAAGACAATGAAAACAGATTTCCATTCACCGGAAGGCAGGTGTCGTCATCTCTCGACATATCGACGCGGGTGAAATTTAAGGGGAGGAAAGTCTAATACGAAATTTAAACTTTTTAAATATTAAATTTTTCGATTAAATTTTTTGACATCTGGGCTGGAAATTTCTCGCAGATTTCATACATACCCGGTTCAAAGAGATAGCTTCATTACGAGCTGAGATATTAATTATTATTTTATTAATTCCTTTTATTTCCATCAAATGCCAGATTAAGATGGAGGCACGTGCTTTTTTAACGGAGATTTCATTTAAATTAGGAAATCTAACAATTTGCGTGGGGGGTTTCGACGGCGCGCTATGAGATAAGTATTAATTATTCAATATGAAAAAATTTATAGGTTTATAAGTGTTCATCCCACTATTTCCGAATAGCAATTTCAGGAAATATCTTAAATTATTGTTTAATACCGCCACTCGATGTGTTCGAAACTTTAAGATACTTTATAACACATAAGAAAAAGTGTAAAAAAGAATGGAGTGTGATATTTCGAGGAGTGGAGGGGGGGGGGGGACTAGATTTATTTATTAAATCTTAGCGTTTGTTATCGCAGAAAATGTTTTAAATTGTTGGTTAAGACTGTACCGCCACCCTCCCGACCATGTATCTACGGAGAGATTGCGCAAAGGAGTTTCGTTCAGATATGCTTTTGTTAAGAATAGTGTGCGCTCCCTGGTGGTGGAATGCGGAACTAACGTAACGCGATTTTGTTAAAATTAGGAAATATAACAAGGCGATCCGTTTGCAACTTTAAGATACTTCATGACACATAATAAAAAGCTTATAAAATAATGGTGCATGCAATTTCCTGTGAAGGGAGGGCGGGGGAGGGGCGCTGGATTTCTTTTTTAAAAATTAGCGTTTACGACCTTTTTAGATGTCGTTTTTTGAGCACTATGATATACTCAGACACGTGCTGCTTATGAAATATAAAAATGTCAGAATTTTAGTTACCACTATTTCCGAATAGTACTTGCAGCAAATTTCTTAATTTCTCGCTTAAGGCCGCCACCAACTCGAGTAACACATCCACTGATAGGTTGTTTAACAGAGTTTCGATCTGATACACTTTTGTTATGAATAGTGTGCGCTTCCTGGTGGTGGAATTTGCAACTAACATAACGCAATTTTGTTAAAATTATGAAATCTAACAAGTCGATCTGCTGGAAAGTTTGACATAGTTCATAACACATAATAAAAGGCTTGTAAAAGAATGTTCCGTGCAATTTCCTGGGGCGCCTACCTATCTCGGGTGCTATAGACTCGATCCACTCGACTAATATACCTACGGATAGGTTGTAAAACGGAGTTTCCTTTGGATAGAGGTTTGTGTAGAATAGAATGCGCCCCCTGGTTGCGAAATATGGAACTAACAGATTTCGCAAAAGGATAAAGTGTTTTAAAGGAATATTAAACGAAACCCTCTGTGCGATCTGTGACCACACTTACCCACTTGTTTCTTTTATTCTAAACTTACATTAATTTTTTAATGGATCCTTATTTGAATGTTGAAACATCTAAGAATCTAAGTAGTCATTAACGTTACTATTGTGTATTTTCTGTCTTGTGAACACATCGTAATTTTAAAATATACTGTAAATTTATCCCATAAATATGTATGCAGTATTTTTTAAAGGAATCTTCTTAATTGTATGTTAAGAAAAATCTGAATTTTTTGTAGAAATTGAGTCGGGCCATATCGGACCGGGTCAGGCCGGGCCTTTTTCCACTGATTTCTGCCCGGGCCGGGCCGGGGCCTGGAAATTCCGGCTTGTGTAGACCTCTAGTTTAGATGCATGGAATTACTATGAGAGCAGGAGCAAAACTCTATAAAAGTTTTGATTCTTCTTGCCGTTCTTCACTCGACAAAAAAATCGAGTTATCTAAGGAATCTTGTTATTGTTTGAGTTCAGAAACTAAGGATTGACGATTGCCGAAAGTTTTTACTGCTATTTATTGTATCGATATTATCATCGTTTTATGATTTGTATTAGCGATAAATAATCGGCTTCTCCTAAATTTGATGAATTTAATACCTTCTATTTCATTTTTCACTGATCTTATAACAATCTCCCAAGCACAATAATTTGAAATAAAGTTCTGTTTTAGCCAGGATTCTTGATTTTTTATCCTGTAATCGATTTTTAGTTGTCTCTTTTGCTAATAACACAGATATTTATCAAAGCTTTATATCGATGTATAAAAGTACTTGCTTAAAGCTAGGTAGAGATTAAATACTAATTTGCCTGGCAGTTAAGATGGAACATGTAAAAATAAAATAGTACGTTAAAAATGTCTATTTTGAAATTTGTTTTAAATTAGATATTTGCAAAAAAAAATAAATAATAAAATAAACCTTGAAAATCAAATTGATTTAAAGATTTTATTTCGGAATTAGCGCTAAATTAGGATTTATTAATTAGATTTTAAACAAAGGTTAATTTGCTATATAGATCTGGATATTTTCTAAAAACGTCATTCATCAAATGTGTTTAAATTCGTCATTATTATATTTGTAGGTTGGCAGGCAAATGGCCAATATCTAAAATATACATGTTCACCAAGCACTTCTCAATAGAATATAAACGATAGAAAGTAAACGTCAATGTTCTTCCTTTAATGCATTCCATAATAATAATCATCATTCTTTAATAATCACCGTTATTTTTTTTCTATGTCAGCCAACCATTTCACAATACAGGTTTTCCTCGATTAGTGCAGTTAATTGATCCCGCGATATTACTGAATTAATCAGAATTCAAAATATACATTAAACGGGAAAAACTACACCATAGCCAACTTTCTTAAAACTCCAATATACACAAATAAGCAATAAAATAATATACTACGATTTGTTTTTTATGTGTTATTGTTAGAAAGTAATATTACAGCTTGATTTGAGACTTTAAAAATAAAACTTATGTAAGTTGCATGAACTTTCATCAACACGAATGTGTGAGCTAATTAAATAAGTAGCAATTAAGAAACATTAAAAAGTCGAATGTATGTTCTATTCTGCATAATAGAGACCTTTGTCCGATTTCTTGCGCCATTGGTTACATTTATCGTCGTCTTTTTATTTTATTTTCGTAACAATCATCTTTCATTCCCTGTTTTGCTCACTAATCGAAATTTTCAACTGATTAATCGAGGGACCGTCTGAAAAAATTAGCCCTTGGACATTGACCCTAATTCTACCTTTGTACAGCTATATAGGGTCATGCGGGAAACACTGGAAAAATAATAAAATGGGGCTATAAAATTTCCCTTAAATTGAAGATTTTTATGCCTTCAACGGAAGGAATACCATACCTGTTAAGACGGAAACTTTACTAAAATGATTTTTTTTTCGGTCCCTTGCGATTTAGTTTTCGCAATTTTTACAGTATATTGTAAAATAATACTTTTATAAAATGGAAAATTTGAATCTTGTTTATATTAATACTAATGATAAGGTCGCATTAATTTGTTTCATTAAACTAGCATTTATGTAGTTTAAAAGGAATCAATGGTACAATTAAAATTTGCTTTCAAGTCGTTGCCAATAAAGCTTGATTTTATTATTATTATTTTAATTAAAATTATTTGCAATTAAGAATGGAAAATATAATTGAAATAATTATTTTAACAATCAAACGACATATTATAAACCATAATGTTAAATTAACCAGGAAAAGCTAGTAGGAATTATGGAGCTGAGAGTTGAAATTTTTAATTTAAAAAAATCGTTATTTTTTTTAATGTGTTCATCTAAAGTGAGAAAAAAAGAAAGAAAAATTATGCATCAAGCATAGATTATGAAACACTTTACAGCACTTCCAGAAATCTTTAACGAAACTGTTTAACAAGTTAAAAAAAAAATCTAAGTAAACATTTTAGAAAAGGCATAACACATTTGAAAAACAGATTTCAGCAATTGCCGTCCATAGCCGGAAAAGTAGTTCAATTCTTTTATGCAGTTCTGTATGTATTCTACATAGAAAGGTAAAACTTAATTTAGTAAAGAAGTCCATAATAGGTTGAAAATTCACCTTCAGAATTTTTTATACGAAAACATATTTGACTTCTTTTGTACAGCTCTGTATTTTACCAACAGATTTTTATATGCGCCAAATATTAACCTAAAATTTAATTCGGGCTAAAATTTGGTTAAAACTACTAAATCGCACTTCCAAAAATTATCGACCCCAGGAGATCATGTATTTAGTTCTTTGCGTGGCACTTTATATGATTTTATTTATATTATACAAACATCTCTTAGTATATTAAATATATTTCAACTTAAAAGTACATAACTCAATTAAAATTCACCTTTTAAGCCATTCACGCTTATACTCCGCAAAGCTTACGATTTCTTTTGTGTAGCCCTGTATGTGATCTATAGCACTTATACACACCACATGTAAGCAAAAATTTAGTTAAACACGCATACCATAAATGAAATCGTATCTCCAGCCAGAGGTGTAAAGATCTATTCGTCAGCGGGCAGCCTCTCACCACTAAATTTTATTAGATTTCTTCGCTTAAATTTTATTAGCATTCTTACAAAAAAATTTAGACGAAAAATAACGAATAAAATTTAGTGGTGAGAGACTGCCTACCCGCGCCTAGATTTTTACACCCTGCCACCAGCAATTATAGCTAATAGACATTACTTCATAAACAGTACAAATCTTGTGTGTGTCCCTGTAAATGAACGATAGATGCTATGCACATCATGTTATACAAGAAGTATCTTGTAGTAAGCCTCAGCAGTGTATATTAATTTCACTATATTTGAAATAGTGTAACAGAATAAAATACGCTGCAAACAGTATTTCCTCGTTAAAAATTCACATGAAGTCTCACGAGAAGACTCTCACCTTATACAATTGTGATAAATGATGTTCCGATTCGTTTTCATCAAAGTCTATTTTAACTAAACATAAAAAAAATTCATTCTAACGTTCATTATGTAACGGAATTCTTTTGTGTGGACAATGAATAATAAATTCTTTCAACTCCCAGATTGCATGTTTTAGGGCATTCATAAACGCATATCAATTTTATTGCGTTTTAAATGGTCTAACATCATTAAAATGAACTTGAAACGATTTTTCCCATTAAACGTAATGTAATGTAATTTTTTGACCACCCCTGTAAATGAGCTTTAAATGCTACAAACTTCATTTTCAATAAGAGATTTTGCTATAATAAACGTCAGTAAAAAAAAAAAATTGAGGGCGATCCGAGTATATATACGAGAGTTAGAACTCTGACAGACGGCCAGACAAAACGAAGTCTCTCTACTATGTTGGAAAGTGTTAAAAAGAGAGAGAATGCAGTTTGTTATAAATTTTAAAGATATTTATTATTTTTTATTGTATAAGAAAATAAAACCGTAAGAATACTTTTATTATGAAAAAATAATTTTTCTAGGGGAAAAAAACCCTGAAAAAAATCCAGTTTTTTTTTTCAACAATTGGAAATTTTCAGAAATTTTACATCTAATTGTCTCTTAAATAACCGATATTTGTTTTATTATACATTACATTTTTAATATTTTGAATTTTTTGCGTTGCTGTCATTACTATTGAAAGTATACCAAATGTATGCTTTTACTTTGCTCGTTCTCTAAATGCACCACGAATACTATACAGACACACACTCAATAATAATAATTCTTATTATTATAATTAGTCTTTAAAGAAGTAAATTAATTACTATGCTGATATCTTGAATCAAAATAATCCATAAGTACCTAGCTGTCACATATTACACAAAAATAAGCTGGGAAGAAAACCTATCGGTTTTTTATAGTACGGTAGTTACAATAGATTTTGCTCAACAATCGATTTTATCGCAAAATTAACAGCCAATCATTACCAATTTAATAATTTATTTTATTAATATGGGAATGTAAACATGCTGTACACGTTTTTTACTTATTCTGGTTATGAACTTGAAGTCGTTGTCGTTTGTCATATTTATTCTAATAACCTTTATTTAAATATGTTTATTGTTTTGCTAACTATTTTCACGTCATAGAACCATTTCTTTTGTGATTCAAAAATAACTTTTGTTTGAACTGCACGCTTTTCAATGACAATAGTAATTTTCAAAAAACAATCACGTGTTTTACTGTTATATCTTCTCTAAAAATAAACGGGTATAAATACAAATTCAGTCACGTGCGATATCTATTGCGTGTAGGAAGTGAGCAGTGGGAATAATGCCATTTAATACTTTGAAATATAATTTAATACGTTGAAAAACTCGAAAGCTTTTTAGAATTTTGTTTCTCTCCTTCGAACAGTTATTTTGATAAGAAGCAAAATAGTTAGAGCCTTAATCCGAATTTATATTTATAAGAAGTAGATTTTGAATTAAAATATAGAACAGAGCTCTTCTCTTTATGAAAAAGGCAAAAGTTTCGATCATTATTTATTCTTTTGTTTCACCGAGAAAATTGAACCTTGATGATTACGTTAACCCTTTATCTGCCGAATTATGAATTCATGAAAATTTTATCTTTTAAAGCATTTTTCGTGAATTGTTTAAGCTACATTAGAATATTTACATAATCATTTAATAAATTTTAGAAGGATTAATTAAATTTGAATTTATAGGGATTTTGTGCAATATTTATAACCCCACTCAAATCTTTTATTTTAAATATTTTTGTTAGTATTTTGTAGAATTAGGAAATGTACAAATATAATGTTCTTACAATAGAAATATAGAAATATTTTCGAATTGAGAAATCGCCCCCCCCCCCCCCCCCAAACACCAAGAAAGCTCAAAAGATACAAAGGCAAAAGAAATCATCTTTTTAAAAATATTTTTGTTTTGTGCAACCAATAATGCTTTTGGAACAACATAAAGTAATGTATCTATAACTCATTCTAAACTGTATTACAACTAACCGATGTATTAAATGAATTTTATAACACGTTATTTTAACGGTACTTATAAGTACCGTCAGTAGCTAAAGGGTTAATATAAATGTTACTAGTTGAAAGACTGTGAAATATGATTGGTTGAAAATATTTGTTAAAGATGATAAGTAAGGAAATGTCCCTGTTATATTTACTAAGAAAATACTTCAAAATTATCATACGCATATAATATAAATATTAGGGGAAGAAAGGTGTGATACTTTTTTTATTCTTGTATTTTTAATATTTTGGTATGTCAAACGTTTTATTATGATAAAAAACTAATATAAAACTATTATAAAACTAATCAAACTGCCAAAAATGAAAATATTTATTAACCAAAGCATAGTTAAAAAAGAACTTTTCTAAAAACGTGCATTCACAATTAATTAATTTCCGTTTAATCCAAAATTTGTGTCTTTTTATTTTGTATTTAATTAAATTTTATGTTATTATTAAAAAATAATCATTTCTGGAATAAGCACCATTTTTTATTTAATTTTTTTTTCCTTAACCCTTTCGGGTCCGATTTTTTTTTTTAATTTTGAGAAAAAATTACTTTTACGTGAATAATATTAATAGTAGCTATCCAAATATATTTACTGAAGCTTAAAGAATATGTCATTGTCTGAAATTTGATGAAGGTAGTTATTTTTCGTACTATACAATTCATATTCATGTAACAATAGGCTAAGGAAGAATTTTTGGAGTCGTTTGGAAAATATCGTATTGCAGCAGGATTTAACACGCATCGCAACTTTCTAATATTTTTTGCGTTTTATCACACATGATTATTTCAAATAATTAACATATATTTTAAATTTAAAAAGTGAAATATAGGTTTAAAATAAAAGAATCGCCAATGACGCAAAGAGAATTAAGGAAACTTTTATCATTATTATTATTACTACTACTAAATGCAAAAAAATAAATGATGTCATAATAAGAAATGCATAGACGTATACTACCGTTACTACATGTAGATAGTAACAAAAATAATTGTTAAAGCTGTTCTCAAATCCAAAAGGGCAACATTATGACATAAGTTTTAATTTATTTTTGTTCGGAAATGCATGAAACTAACAGTTGTTTTTGTTCAGAAACTATATAATCGAGCTGTTTTTACCATTTTTTTTACAAATGCAGTAGATCTTTCAGAAAATAGTGTCAAAGTGGGCGTTTTGAACCGAATTTCCGCACGAAAGGAGAAAAGCCACTCGGGAAAGAATGAAAAACGTGTTTGTCACAAGATCAAAATCGATTATAGCTCAATAGGTAATTGATTGATCTAAAAATGGAAAACACAGTTCGATTTCAAATCGTTTCCATGGTCAGGCTTTCCAATTTTATATCTTTCCGTTAAAAAATGAACTTGTAAATGTGTCAAAAAGTTTTGCGTTTGTTGAGCAGAGCAGTTGAGAACAGCCTTAAGACAAAGTAATACTCAATGAAAAGACATGTACTAGTAATAGTACGCCAGACTCGAACGGGTTAAAAAGAAAAAGTAAAAAAAAAAAAAAACACTCTAACAGTTATTAGCATTGCCTTTGAAGAAAGTTAAAAAATGAATTAAAAAAAAAAGATGCTGCTGAAAATTGGGTATTTCAGAAAGAAAAATTAGTTCAATCTTCCGGAATTGAACTAGAAACTGGAATCGAACCGACAACCGTTATTTTTCAGGGATCGAAAGCTGGAACCGAGACGAAAATTTGTTAACAGAACCGAAACAATTAGCTGGTCGAAACACTGGTCGAAATAAGATATTCAGTACCACCGAAAAAATGGACCGCAAGGAATTAAAAATATGATGTCCAAAATTAAGGACCAGTCACAAAATGCTAATTTTTAAGTAAGCGAATACTCAAAAGAAAATAATATAATTCAAATAATTACTATCCGTACAGCTTGGCCAGTCCATATAGCATCCCATTCATGTCGCACATGGTCACAAGTGTCACAGTCACTGCGGTGAAATAAAAAATAGGAAATTCCACACGTCTCATTTGAGTCTCAAATGATCACAATATGTGACTCCACTGAGACGTCAATGTGACTGCTGCTTTGTGACGAGTCACCAGGTGACTTTACAATGTAGTGGCATTGTGACTCTCATGTGACTGTCATTTTTAGACTCAATTTCAAAGTCATCATGAACGTTGCATTATGATAAGTTACCAAAAAATATCACATTATAGTCACATGGTGACTTTTCACAAAAGAGCACAATGGGGATTTCACAGTAGTCTCTCTGTGTCACCTGAAAGTCGTCATGTGACTTTAATGTGACATTATTTGGTGACTTATCACAATGCAGCGTTCACGACGACTTTGAAATTGAGTCTAAAGATGACAGTCACAATGTAACTACATTGTAAAGTCACATGGTGACTCGCCACAAAGCAGGAGTCACAGTGACGACTCAGTGGAGTCACATATAGCAATCATTTGAGACTCATAATGAGACGTATGGAATTTCCTATTATTTTGCTTCAACGTTGTGACTGTGACACTTGTGACCATGTGTGACATGAATGAGATGTTATATGGACTAGCTGTGCTGTAGAGATAGTAATTATTCGAATTATATTATTTCCTTTTGAGTATTCGCGTACTTGAAAATTAGCATTTTGTGATTGGTCCTTAATTTTGTACACCAGTGTATGTTAAATGAGAAGTTATTTTTCAGTGGTGATGAAGTGAAAATTATTACTGTGGTTTGTAAACCAAGACTTGACTTAATCATCATAAGGGGAACTCGGTGCCTAAAATAAAGTAGGTAAAGAAAAATTCAATGGATCATGCAATCGAGAAACCAAGCCAACCACATCTACAATGCTATCATTTTATTTTTATAACAAATAAAAGAAAATTTCAAAAATGCATAAATAAAAATAAAAGAACCACAATTTTTGTGGGAAAAAAATATTATACATAATATATACTACTAAGAGTTTCAGTATACAATGTTCTATCACATGTTCTGGGCAGTAAACAGAAATACTAAATGTAAATACAGAATTTATAATTGAATTATTGATAATTTTATGATAGAAATATATACTATTATTATGAAACTACACTGTTGTTTTGATATTTTTAGCCAAATTGAAAATTATTTCTGGTATTTTCGATATTTTTAATTAATACTTTATACTGTAATACTTTATATTGATTAATACATAGTTCAACTGTACAGAAATATATTACATGCAGCCTCTTATATTGATGCATTGCGGACTAATAACGTTTCTGTACCAGAAGTTTAATAAAGAAAATAAAAATATCTCGCATTAATGTGCACCGAGAAGGTTATTAGCTAGCAAATGCTAACGAAATACTGAAGTAAATATAGTAAGAGACGGGGATGTATTTTTTCCCCTCTCAAACATCCTAAACCTAAGGGCCTATTTTGTCTAATGCGATCCACTTGCCATCGTGCAAGAATCCATGTGTAAAAGCTCTGGCTATTATCGGAAAAACAACCTCTAAATGTATCTTAATTGATCTACGCAAATGTAACTAACGAAATTTTAGTTATTCTTAAAAAAAGTGATCAGTGTCATAAATATAGCCCGTATCTAAAAAAGGAAGTCGATATTCGCTTTCAACAAATATTTAAAATGTTTGGAACTTTTCATGAATGGAGATGACAGTCAGAGAAACGTTCCGAAAAGGTGACTTCATCGTCAAATCTCTCAGGCCTCGTAAAAAATCGTGAAATAGCGTTCAAAGTAATAACTGTCCTTTGGGCACCTACTTTTTTTTCCTAAGTTCATTTATTCGAAAATATAGGTCGAGAAAGAGTCTGGTAAGAAAAGGGATAGAATAATGGGCCATAAGTTAAGCAGCGACCTTCAACGGAAAAGAAGTAGGAACTAACGTTCTTTACGAGAGCTAAAGAAATTGCAAACTTTTTGCAAGTCAATGTAGAGAGATACAGTTGGACTCCATCGACCTTCGCATAAATAATAGGTTCAATTCAGCAACGGTTTATTCGGTAGTCACCATCCGTTACCGAACGAGATTTTAGAGAGATACCTAGAAAATGACGACGTGTGAAAGTGAAAAACGACATACGCTGTTGAGCAGTTGATGCGATTTTTACCCTTTCAAGGAAAGGCGTGCGAGAAGACGTTGTATATTTTTTAAAGCTGTCTTTTTTTTTTTTTTTTTTTTCGTGTGATTGAAGTAACTAAAACGGAATACAAATAACCCTCTGTTCCCACGGCAAATCGGTTCTCTGAATATGCCACGGAAATTGAAATAGTAATTTCGTATTCATATTTCTCACTGGAAATAAACACACGATAAATTTCCAATTCTGTAGAATTTTTTATTTTCTTGCATTTTCACCTTATGACAATGATATTTCTGTACTCTTGAATTAAAGTTAAATCAAAAGCATTTTTAATGCGTGCGCTCCACTGAACAGCCAACTTCAAATTTGAGTCCTGCATCGGAACAGGCTGACTCTAATTTTCTGCTGCAGGTCAGAATCGGGTCAGGCTAACTCTTTTTGCCAGATTCGGGTATATCTGGGAAGCCAGAATTTTGTTTCAGATGAAAACTACCATAAGTTTGAATAAATTCAATTTTTATGTATTCGAATTACTTCATAACACGCAACTTTTATGTTCCATAATTATTCAACAATTATTCAATATTCCATTTTTCTGTCGTCTGAAAATTTCTTGTTTATAATACTCATTTTGCAATTTTGTTGTTGCTATTTTTTCCCCCACTCTCTCTCTTTATGCCGAAACTTTTTCAAGAACGAACTTTACTTTGAATATCTGGTGTTTGGTGATTGTAATATTTAAATTTTAAAAATTTAATTTTTGGTGTTTGTCTTTTAATGTTAACCGAGATGCGAATTCCTTATTTCTTCAAGCGTGTTTTCCACTGAAATCGTATACTATTCGAGTCTCGTATGATGGATCATGCCTGAACGCGGAACATTTTCAGAAACTCGAAGTTCCGCTTTCATAAGGGTTGTTTTTTAAAGATTGAAAACGATTGAAATTTCGAGATATAGTCATCTCTTCATATATTAACCACTGAAATGAGAATTTCTGAAACAAACTGTCCTAAATGTTGATGAAACCTACCTAACATTTGGCTGATGCACAATATTTGGCTGATATTAAGCTTTAATCTTAAATTAATATTAATTTGTTTCTAAGAATGCCCATTAATGTTACGTGCCAAAATCCTTTGATTGTAGTTTTCTTTTATTCTTATCGTTGTCATCGATAAATCCTTTGTTTAAGCGACAGGGTTTTCCCTTTATTTATTTATTTAAGGATCTTTGGTTGTGCTTGCGCTGAAAAAACTTTCTGATATGTAGAACAAGAGACTGAGTAGTTGTATGTTATGAATAGAAATTTGAAGCCTCCAAAATAAAGTTGGATGCTCGCCATTTAGGAACCCTACCAAGAGCATCCTAAGTTTTGTTTCGGCGAGCTGGTGATGTTGATATGATGTAATAGTTACCTACACCTAACCGCTCTACCTTAATGTCAAAGAACTCTACCGCTGATTTTAAGATACCTTCACTTCCTTTTTCTTAGTAACACCGTTTTGACTACCTGGAATAAGAATTGTTCTTGTGCAAATGCGCAGACAAAACGGTATATAATCTTGTTGCTTTCTTTCTTTTTATGTAATGTCATCATTTTTTTTAAGTTCTTGTGAACAATGTTGTAACAACCATTATAGTTCTTTAGTTATTCATCATTTACCTAGATTGATCATCGCTACAAAATCGTAGGATAACAAAATACATCATAATTATAAAACTTTTTAAGTACATCGCAAAAGTATAGGATAAAGTTAAAAAAAAAAAAAAAAAAGAAAAGGAAAGAAAACGAATTCTCGCTTACTTAGGGGTCATCCATTAGTTACGTCACACAAATTCCGAGGTTTTTTTTAACCTTTCCTCCCCCCATATCACAGGTTATCACTTCGAATAATACCCCAACGCCTATCACATATTTTACTATTAACACATTGTGTACGGATACATTTCGCGGCGGAATTGTGCCGGGGGCGGGGGTTTTGTGCGCAAATTTAGTTAACCCGTACTAGTACGTGTCCTGCGCTCAAGTATCAATCATCAGAAAACGTACTAGTACGTGTCCCGCACATAGTGTGTTAATTTAAATCTAATTCCGATAAAAATGACATTTTGATTAATACTTTATAATGAGAAATCTGGCGTGATTCCACTTGACTTACTGAAATGGAATCAGTTGGATTCGAATCCTGGATCACCCGTTTTAAAACCTGAGACGTTACCTCTGCACTACTAATGCTTGATGACATCGCCCCAGTATTTATCGCTTATTACTCTGTTACATTTCCTTCGGGATTTTTCCTATAGAATCTGCCTCAAAAGGGTTTGAAAATGGTTTTAAAAAATGGATTAAATACCTAATCCGTCCGCCGATCTGTACGAAAATACATACAGTTGTTGCGATAGTGGTTTCTAACATATTCGCTAAAAAGGAGGGGAATCGGAAGTACCGTTCTGTAATTATCTTGCTCATTCACACACAGAGAAATCATGATTGTACAATAGTTTTCTTACACTATGTGTTCGAAAAGTAAAAACATTTATTCTCTCCATGAGATCGATCGTCGTTTATAATTTTATGAAAAAAAGTTATTTTATTATCTATTACTTAATGAAACCGTCAAGATCTTTACTTCTAGCAAATCCAAAGAAAAGGGAATAATACCACCTGAGTTATAAACTTTATTATGCTACATACCAGTCTATCTAATAGTTTTCATATTTTATATGTTGCGCCACAGCGTGTTAATCCTCCATCCTCGGTTGCCTTGTGTCATACATTGTGGATCTCTCCCCCCTGTCGTCGTGAACCCCCCTCCGTGAAATGTGACGGAATTAATGGTTAGCCTCCCTATATAGGCTAATGCCTTTACAACTACAACAACAGAAGAACTAAATATACCAGGTAATAGTTGCGTGTGCTTAATCTCAAGGAAAACGATTAGGTTTTTTGAAATTAGTTGCTTATTCTGTGGCCCTTTGTATCACTGCGTTGCATATCTGCAAATGCAAAATACCCAAAAGTCAATGTTTACTTAAAAAGTGGGCTTTAAAAGACTATTTTATTTATGGCTGTTATCTCCTAACACAACAGTTAATATAAATTGTTCATAGAATTCTCAACACACGGCGATACTGAGTTCAATTGTCAAACCAAAATTTCGTTTATTATTTGAGCAGTTTTGTATCGCTATTGCTATAAAAAAAACTTCGGTAAATTGTAAAATTAGAAAGGCTGGAGATGTCCAGAAATTGATTTTTTAGAAAGGAAAATTCGTATGTTTTAAAATTTTGTATTCAAAAATTGACAAAATTCACGAGAAGTATGTTCGTTTCTGTTATACTGTAGATGTGAAAAAAGTACTTTTACTCAATAACTTTTTCTATTTTTTAATGTTCTAGTTTTTTTAAAATTATTTTTTACATGCTTAAAATGATGTATTGTAACATCTGAATAAGTAAATGTTTTTCAAATCGGACTTGTTGGAATTACAAAGAGTCTTTGTCCCTCGATTATTACCTAAAAAATAAAAGAAACAATTTTTTTCAAGTTATAACAAAAAATATGATAAATCTTTATAGATTTTGAATCATTATTTTTTGTTTGTTTTTTCATATATAATAGAGAGAGAACGTAATAAACATTGTAAAGAAGAAATGACGATACAAAAATATGGAACCTGGACTTCAAAATCGTATTTAAACTAGTTTTGCAGGATTCATTTTGCAATATTAAACTTTCGTGGTTGTTTTTACAATTTAACAAATATTTGTTGTTTTCTCTATAAAACATAGATAAATAATTATAAAAGAAGTAATCGTCAACATAAATTACATGCTTTCTAGTCTTTGACCAAACTTTAGTCGATTTTAATTATTTCAAAACTTTGAGGCTGCGTTCAGACCACATTTTAAAATTTTGTGACCAGAAGTCATAAATTATTTCTCTGGACATTCTTTTCCAAAGGTTCTGTGATCATCAACAAAAGTAAGGGGTGTCAGCAAACGGAAGAGTAGGTGATAAACATGTCAGGTAGTTTCCTTCGTGCTATTTCCCTCTCTTGCAAGAGCGACGGAATCCTCAACCCATCAAAAAATCCGACAAACGAGTCGCTGTCGCAGAAAGCTTAAGTGTATTCGCACCTTAAGTGTATTCGCATTATTTTGTTCAAAATATTTTATGATATTTTTGTGTGTAAAAACATGTAAAATAATCACTTATAAACAGATTAAGTTAAATAATGCTATAAAAAGTGATAGAATATCTTTATTAACCCCTTAACGGTCGCATTAAATTACGGTTTAAAGATTCAAATTGCTTATTGGCACCACTTTTTTGAAAAAGAAATATTCACCTTTTTTAATGACAGGTAAAATGATACCATAATGAAGCCAATTACACTATTTTATAAAACTGGTGGAAATCAAAGAAAAAAGGAATAAAATGAATAAAAGGCACAGACCGTGAATATGACGGGAGCAAGAATTAAGGGGTTAAGATTGACGATCGTTTCGTCGCACAAACGGCGACATTTTCAAAATCATTCACGATAGAAAATATTTTCACATAATTTAAAAACAATAAACATAGTAAACAATGTCACGAGACATGATGCATAATGCAGTGATGGAACAGCTGCGCCAATTGCTCCAATTGCGCCAAATCGATAATGCTGCGCATTTCTGCGCCAAAACGATAATTTTTCAACAAAATTGCGCCCAACTGCGCCAATTCAATAATAATTCTTTAGCCAAATCGATCATTTTCCACCCGAATTTCGCCAAAAAATTGCGAAAAACATGCGACTTTGGTCAAAAGATCGCGAAAAACACGCGATGTTTCTCAAATGATCACGAAATAGAAAGTGAATTTTAACAAAAGATCGCTAATTTTGTCAAAAAATGAACAAAACGCGGTCAAAAGATCACGAAAAAACATGATTTCGTTAAAAGATCGCGAATAACACGCACATTTCGTCTGAAGATCGCGAAAACACGCAAATTTTGTCGAAAGATCGGGAAAAATACGCGAATTTTTCAAAAGATCACGAAAAACACGCGAATTTTGTCAAAAGATCGCGAAAAACACGCGAATTTTGTCAAAAGATCGCGAAAAACACGCGAATTTTGTCAAAGGATAGCAAGAAAAACGTGAATTTTGTCTAAAGATCGCTAATTTCGTCAAAAAACGAACAAAACACGGTCAAAAGATCAAGAAAAAATGCTAATTTATTTAAAAAATAGCGGAAAAAACCTCAAGTTTCATCAAAAGGTCTCAATTTTCGACAAAAGATCGCGAAAAAGACAAGATCTTTGTTAAAAGATCGCGAAAAACACGCGAATTTCGTCAAAGGATCGCGACAAAAACGTGAATTTTGTCAAAGGAGCGCTAACTTCGTCAAAACACGGTCAAAAGATCGCGAAAAAATGCTACTTTCGTTAAAATATCGCGAAAAAACGCAAATTTTATGAAAAGGTCGCAAAAACACGCGAATTTAGTCACAGGTTCGCGAAAAAAGTTAATTTTGTCAAAATATCGCTAATTTCGTCAAAAAACGAACAAAACGGGGTTAAAAGATCGTGACGCTGCTTTCGTTAAAATATCGCGAAAAAACCGCAAATTTCATCAAAAGGTCGCAAAAAACACGCGAATTTCGTTACAGGATCACGATAAAAATGAATTTTGTCAAAAGATCGCCAATTTCGTCAAAACACGAACAAAACAGAGTCAAAAGATCGTGAAAAAACGCTACTTTCGTTAGAATATCGCGAAAAAACCCGCAAATTTCATCAAAAGATCGCTAAAAACACGCGAATTTCGTCAATGGATCACGAAAAAAACGTACATTTTGCCAAAGGATAGCTAATTTCGTCAAAAAACGAAGAAAGCATGGTCAAATGATCGTGAAAAAACGCTACTTTCGTTAAAATATTGCTAAAAAACCGCAAATTTCATCAAAAGGTCGCAAGAAACTCGCAAATTTTGTCAAAAGATCGCGAAAAACACGCGGATTTTGTCAAAGGATCGCAAAAAAACACGCTGGATTTTGTCAGAGGAGAGCGAAAAAAATGTGAATTATGTCAAAGGATCGCGAAAAAAACATGAATTTCGTTAAAGGATCGCTAATTTTGTCAAAAAACGAACAAAACGGGGTCAAAAGATTGTGAAAAGTGCAAATTTCATTAAAAGATCGCGGAAAAAAAACACAAATTTCATCAAAAGGTCGCAAAAAACCGCAAATTTTGTCAAAAGATCACGAAAAACACGCTGATTTCAACAAAGGGTTTGAATAACACGCGAATTTCGTCGAAGGATTGCGAAAAAATGTGAATTTTGTGAAAGAGTCGCGGGGAAAAAAGGTGAATTTCGTCAAAGAATCGCACAAAAAATGCGACTTTCGTCAAAGAATGGCAGAAAAAACGTAAATTTCGTCAAAGAATACTAAAATGACATTTTGATGCTCCAAAATAATTATTTTTTGCTTCAAAATGAGCATTTTTGCTGCTCTAAAATAGTTATTTTCTGCTCCAAAGTGGCTTTTTGCTGCTCCAAAATGTGGTCCATGCTGTTCCATCACTGATAATGAAAAACATTGCAAACATAAAATTAAATTAAAATTAAATTAGCTATTTGCGAGCGTGGATTAATTTTCAAAAACAATAACATGGTAAACAATGTCACGAAATAACATGCATAATGAAAAGAATTGCAAAATATAAAATAAAAATAAATTTTTTGTGGTTCTACTTGGACTATACATTTTTTTTCACATTTGAAATATTTTCATTTCATTAGGTTGAATTAATTTTTATTTTCAGTCAGCATAGAGGTTTAAATTATTTTACTTGGTTCGACAATTTAAATGTACCTCACCGCTAAACTAATTATCACCTATGATCAAGTTGAAACTGGAAAGGGACTTGTCGTCGCGTAATTCGTTCGGGGTCAGTAGCGTATCCAATTAAACTAACTAAAAAAGGTGCGGTTCCATGCGAGCGGCCGTTCACATGGAAGCTTCTTCCTCATATCAACAAAAGGGGGCTTCGCTCTGATACACACAAATGAAACAGGAAGTCCGACAATGTCTGAAGCGATCCCGAACAACAAATTCGACGAAAAACAACGAATACAACGATCGGAAAATCAGATGGACACGGCCTTTTTCTTTTCAGCTTTCTTTCAAAATAAAAACATTATCATAAGCATCTTGTGCAACTTTCTCGTGCATTATTGTGATGGGTTTTGCTTGATGACATTGCTTTTGGAGTTAAGGCCATTCAGATTGAGTCTTTATATTTCAGATGCTGTGGACACGAGGTTTTCTTTCGATCTGAATGAGTCTCCCCCCACCCTTTTTTTTCCCTTTTTGTAGCGATCTGCAAATTGCTCACAGCAACGTTTCGTCATTGACAGAAGATTAAAGACAATATTATTTTCAATATGTGAAAGGATAAAGAATATGGTGGTCAGTAGTGTACATCTATAAAGCCTATCTTTAGAAAACTAGGTTTTATTGACGTAGGCGTGGTAGATTTTTAAATCTCTGCGTATTTTATAACAAAGCTTCTTAAACTTTTTCGCTCCACGGTTGCTTTTCCCCAATCAGCGGCAGCTACAAACTCTCTACTCTGAACACCTAAAGTAATCAATACATTGTATATACAGGGTCATCGAAAAATAATGCCTAGATTTAAAAAAAATCATAACATCGAAACCTTTTATGTTAAATGAGTAATTCTTTCACTACACGATAACTAGTGAACGCAAGTTTGGTTTTAGTTCACCAGAATTCGTTTGCGTGTCTGTTATGCGCGGATTAGTTGCGCAGTCGTCAAAGTCAGCCGACGCGCCAGACTGCAGCTGCTCAGCCGTGCAACAAAAAGCACAGTAGGATGTTGACCGTGCAACAAAAAGCACAGTGCGTGATTTGGTATGTGGAGTCAAAGTCAATAGTCAGTGTACAGCGGCTTTTTCGGAGAACTTATCCAGGTCAAACTGCTCCTGATAACAAAGAGTCGGCTGACCTTGACGACTGCACAACTAATCCGCACATAACACAGACACGCAAACGAATTCTGGTGAACTAAAACCAAACTTGCGTTCACCAGTTATCGTGTAGTGATAGAATTACTCATTTAACATAAAAGGTTTCGATGTTATGATTTTTTAAAATCTAGGCATTATTTTTCGATGACCCTGTATATACCGGGTGTCCTAAAAAGGACTGACTGATTTTAAAATTAAATAACTTGCAAACGGTGACAGATATTTAAAAAATTCTTGCAGGGGGGGGGGTGGTGCTTAAGGTCAAAAGTTTTTTTTACAGTGATTTTAGATTTTAGTTCGAATTACAAACAATAGATGGCGCTGTAAGCAATAGGCGTTAAAAACAGGCTCGATTTTTTGACCGATCTCGTCTTCCATGCGGAAAAAGGAGATGGAAATGTATTGAGTGGGCCACGAAGTACCAAAAATCGAGCCTGAATTTAGCGTCTATTGATCGCAGCGCCATCTTTTGTTTGTAATTCGAACTAAAATCGAAAATCACTGTAAAAAAATTTTTGACCTCATGCATAACGCTCCTGCAAGAATTTTTTAAATATCTTTCACTGTTTGCAAGTTATTGAATTTTAAAATCAGTCAGTCCTTTTTAGGACACCCGGTATATAAATGTAAACCTTTTAAGTAATTTTTAACATTTTTAGAACATAAGTTTAACACTATACTTGGGGAAGACCTTAGTTGTCAATGGAGATTATACTAGAGAGGAGTGCAAGTCCGCGACAATAAATAGTTCTGTACTGAATCTGAAAGAAATGGCATATTAAATCTCTTTTTTTCCACATTTTCATATGAAAAATGATTGACTCATTGATCAAAATCGATTGAGCTTAACATATATTCATTTTTATGATAAATATCTAATAATAATCAAGGAAATGTATTTATTCGCAAGGAAGGATTCTGGCGAGAATTTGGTGCGGTGCAAGCAAATGGCTAGTAACTTTAGACCCCCAACAGAGATCTGCGGGGTGATGGTCAATTGATATAGCCTCCTCTTATTATCAGAGATAGTAGATATTTGATGTCAAATCAAAAGTTTCTTTTTTTTAAACTATTAAATATAGAGAAAAATTTTCGGTGGATTCAAATTTTTCGGAAAATTTCACCACAAGTACATACCCAACATATGGCTCAGACATTTAAAATAACAAAGAAAAATTTCTTTTGCTAATTAAAACGATTAAAAGAAGCTCTTTATTTTAAGACTGTTCTCATAAAACTATTTTTCCCCTCCCAAGAACTGGAAACTTTCTATTTTAGGGCTTGTTTTTAAACGTAAAAACAGGATACTTGCAGGCATGATATTTGAAGGGATTTGAAATCGAACAGTTTTTCTTAGTTTTCGGTAAATTAATTACAAGCAATTGTTATCTAAGAATGTATTTTTATTTCTTTAATTTACTGGACAATCGCGTTGGATAGAAAATTTTGGTAGATTAGACAATTTCATCTCTAGTAAATATGAAGCACATGGAAAGAATATGTAAAATAACAAGAATTTTCTTTTTTGTGTAAATTAAAACTAATCTTTTTTTTTAATGCGGCTTTTCTTAAGTGCATTCACGATATAATTTCTATCCTTCCGCAAACAAAAGTTTAAACTATTTTTCTTTTACTTAGAAAGAATTGATCAGCAGTTAAATTAATTTGTGTTTTAAATAATAGTATAAATTCAATATTTTAACAGTATTTTAGACACAAAAAACAAGAAAAAATTCACCAGTTATTCATAATGCATTCTACAGTTTTATGCATAAATGTAAGTTAATTTGATTTGATAAGTAAAATTATAATTTAACTTGACATAAATCAATCTGGCCCGTGCGGAGTGGGAAGGGAGGAAGGGGGGGGGGGAGTCGTCCCAGGCGTGGACATTGAGGGGCGCGACTACCAACACAAACATCTTATTTTGATTGTTACAAGAAATTATATATATACATATCGAGAATGTTTTTTTCAAAATGAAAGTACATACATTTTTCGTTTCAAAGTTTCACCGTCCCTTAACCCATACCCGAATACAAATTTCTGATTAAGGACTTCTTCCTTTTTAAAAACTTGTTTCGACGTTTTTAATTTTTTTTTTTTCTTTTTGCATTGGATAGCTGAGGTTTATCTCTTCATCTCTCCTTTTTTTACTTTTTCGATTTTGGTTGCAGATATTTTTTTAGAATGACACTTTCATTTTCGGAACCGGTTTCGAAAGTGAAAGTAACTTAATAAAAAATATCCGCAACCAAAATCGAAAAAGTAAAAAAAAAAAAAAAAAAAAAGCGATGCAGAGATCGACCTCAGCTATCCAATGCAAAAAAATATTTAAAAATTCCGAGGTGCAAACGAGATATTACAAAATAACCTCCCCATAGGGTTAGCATTAGTTCGCGAGTGTCTTCACCTGTAGGGACAGGCGCCTTACACGTGAGTTAATGTTAAACCAATGGGAAGGTTCTTTTCTAATATCTCATTTTCATTTACACATTTTTAATTTTTTTTTCTTTTGTTATTGGATGGCTGAGGTCCATGGTCCACATTCGCCCACTGCAGAATGTAAGTATGAAATAAGCTAAAAAAAAAAAAAAAAAAAAAAAAAAAAATTGACAGAATTCTCCATTTAAGACAATTTTTAAACATACTCAGAAGCAATAAAATAATACAACAATTAAGGAATATTAAATATTCAAAAATATATTTCGACCAACATTTAACAAAATTGACAAAAAAAAAAAAAAAACAAAAAAAAAAAAAAAAAAAAAAATCCCGCCACAGGGTCTCTAATCCCTTTTGGATAAGTTAAAAACACGTGAATGTAAATAGAATTAAAAATTCTTTGACACGGTAGGTGTTAGATTTCTAACCCCTGAAAAGTGAAAATAAAAATCAAAGAACATTTCATTTTATTCAAGACAAACTTTCTCATCTCCAATAGACGTGGATTCCTGTGGTCGGCGTGCCCTTCTTTTTTCTCTACGCGTACATGGAAGGGTTGCCGTTATGTTGACGTCACGGACTAACGTACTTTGGACTCTTTATTCTTTTAACCTTTTTCCAATGTATGTTTCACTCTCTCTTTCGCTATAGTAAAATGTAGTCGTCCTGTGAAAATGTGCAGGAAATATAACGCCTGTGTACCAACATATTTTACTCAAGATATGCTATTAAATATGTGTGGAAAGAAAACGAATGATCTATTTGCTCGACAATCTATACACACCTAATTTAAACAAGAATCCATTTTTTAATACACTTTAGGTTTATATTTGTGAATATGCACTCTCATTGCGGAAAGAAGATATCGCCATAAATATTAGTGACGGGACCGGGGTTGCGCTATCGAGATAACAGGTAAGAGTATTTTTTCTTATTCCTGTTAATGAAATAATTAATAATGTCCAAAGAGCTTACGGCACACTGTTGCGTGAAATATTAAATTATATGAATATATTTTTGTAATAGATTATGAGACTGAATTAGTGCTAAAATAGTGTGTGCCATATTAGAAATGTATGTATAATAAGAAAGTGTAAGCATAGGACTAAATATTTTGCTACACGAATATAAGAAAGTGTAAGCACATATTATATGAATATATTGAATGTTATCATATAATTAATATATTGAATTGTTATTCAAGTCAACTTTATATTACTCACTGCAATTTACAGTTAGATGAGAATATATAAGATTATTTGCAATCTATATAAATTTGAAAAATATTAGAGTAATAAAGAAAATAAACAAAAATGAGCATACTGAAAGATGCTATAATTGAAAAACTCACCGTAGATAACTACGATGTGTGGAAATTTCGCCTAGAGAACTATTTACAAAAGGAAAATCTCTATGACGTAATTATAAATGAGCCCCCAAATCCCGTCACCGATGATTATACCAATAAAAATCGCAAAGCCAAAGCGATTATAAATTTACTAATAGACGATTCACAGATTATACACACAAAAAATCTGCAGACAGCGCGCGAAGTGTGGAATGCGCTTAAGAGTGTGCATGAGAGAAGTAATCTTAGCAATAAATTGTACCTGCTAAGAAAGTTGTATTCTAGCAGGTTAGCCGAAAATGGCAATATGATAGAGCACCTAACTAACATTTATCAGCTTCGCGATAAGTTAACCGCTATTGGTGAGAATATTAATAATGAACACCTAGCGGCCCTGCTTTTGTGCTCTTTACCACCAAGTTACGATACATTAATCTGTGCTCTCGAAACAAGAAATAATGATGAACTTACCCCAGAATTTATCCGCGGAAAGCTGGTAGATGAATTTAATAAGCGACAGAACAATCACGAAAATTTTCACAACAACTCTGCTTTGAAGGTGAAATGTGCACAAAATAGATATAGTAAATTTTGTAAATACTGCAAGAAGACCTCGCATAATATTGAAGATTGCTGGAAATTAAAAAACAAAAACAATGAGAAACCAAAACCAAAAAATTTCAGAAACCAATTTAACAATATGCCTAACAGGTCGGCAGTGTGTTTTCAAGATAACGTAAGCGCGAACGGTTCTAAAAACAAAAATTTCGATAAGGAAAAACGCGCAGACAAAAACATAACATTTTTCATTGGTAATGGTTCTAAAGATCTCTGGGTCATAGATTCTGGGTCTTGAACCCACATTTGCAACGATAAAAATAAATTTCACGACTTCAATTATGACAAATCGAATGTCACTATAGCAAACGGTCAAGAATTACATTCTGACGGTTACGGATCGGTAATATTAAACACTGTTATGTCAGATAACACAAATAAAACCATAACATTAAAAAATGTTTTATATGTTCCAGAGATCGAAACAAATTTAATTTCCATCAAACAAGCTACCGAAAATGGTTGCGTAGCTATATTCAAAGATAATATGTGTAAAATAACTCATAAAGGTGTAACATACCTTGAGGGTCATATAAATAATAATTTATATCAAAGTAATTTGAAATCCGGTTCTACTCAAAATGTAAATATAATAAATCATTGTGAAAAGAAAAATTGTTTACATAAGTGGCACGTAAGGTTGGGTCATCGAAATATTAACCACATAAAGGAATTAGTTAATAAAAACATGGCATCAGGGATTCAAATTGATAACTGTAAGCACAGTAATGAATGTGAAGTTTGCCTCGCGTCAAAATTAACCGATATGCCTTACCCCAAACACGCTAGTTTTAGAGCTACGAGAGCAATTGAGCTGGTCCACAGTGACCTATGTGGCCCTATGCAAACAGCAACCGTTGGGGGGAAATATTATTTTCTAACCTTCGTCGACGATTTTAGTCGTTTTACAGTTATATATTTACTAAGGAACAAATGTGAAGTTTTTTCAAAATTTAAGGAATACGCAGCAATGACTACTAACAAATTTGGCAGAAAAGTGCAGGCAATTCGGTCCGATAACGGGGGGGAATATTCGAGTCAGGAATTCGAAGATTATTTGAAAAGTGAGGGAATTGAACATCAATTTACCGTACCGTACTCCTCGCCCCAAAATGGGGTTGCAGAGCGTAAAAATCGCACCTTAATGGAGATGGGACGCTGTCTTCTTAAGGAAAGTGGTCTTCCTAATTCGTTCTGGGGGGAAGCGATATGTACAGCGACGTACATTCAAAATAGGCTCCCAACTTCATCCTGCGATCGGACTCCGTATGAAAAATGGACTGGTCGTAAACCAGACCTTTCTAACATTAGAACTTTTGGTTGCCGCGCATATGCATATATTCAAAAACCAAACAGGAAAAAGCTGGACGACACCGCGCAAGAAGGTATATTTGTCGGATATGACAACAGAAGTAAGGGTTTTAGAATTTGCACAGATGGAAGGAAAATAGTTATAAGTCGGACAGTAAAATTTTTAGAGAATGATAATCATGACTTAGTTAAAATTAATACGTCAGATGAAAATAAAGAAATAGTTAGCGATAAACATCCGCAGCCAAAATTACAACTAATTGACGAGGAAGAGAATAACACCGAAAATGATATGCAAAATCAGGATGGGAACACAAATGTAACAGGCACCCCACAGACTTTACCACGTAGATCTGATAGATCTAATAGAGGGGTTCCCCCTGACAGATTCGCGTTTTTAACAAATGATGTAAGAATAAAAGAGCCAAAATGCTGGGATGATATACTGGAAATAGAAAATCCCCTGGAAAGGCAAAAATGGATAGATGCTACCTTGGACGAAATAAATTCTCTCAAAGAAAATTGTACTTGGGAATTAGTTGAGGTCCCACCAGGGACAAAAGTAATCGGTAGCAAATGGGCATTTAAGTCGAAGTACAACAGTCAAGGTAAAATAGAAAAATACAAGGCAAGGCTAGTGGCTAAGGGTTTCTCCCAGAAATACGGGATTGACTATGATGAGACTTTCGCACCCGTTGCGTCTCACACTACTATAAGAAGCTTTTTAGCAATGGCTTTGTACAAAAACTTACGCCTTAGACACATAGACATTAAGACGGCCTTCCTACATGGGGAGTTAAAGGAGGAAGTTTATATGCGTCAACCTGAAGGATATGTTGTCCCCGGATCTGAACATAAGGTTTGTAAACTTAAAAAGGCGATTTACGGGTTAAAGCAAGCAGCGAGAGCTTGGAATATGAAAATACATGATTCGTTAACAAAATTAGGGTTTAGCCAAAGTTCGATTGACAAGTGTCTATACAAACGAACCACAAATAATGAAACAATATATATAATCGTTTACGTTGACGATCTCCTCATCGCGGGGGAAGATAATAACATTGATAAACTAATACGTCAGTTAAAGAAAGAATACCCTGTGACGGACTTAGGCGATGCTAATTATTATTTAGGTATAAACATTAATAGGCCTAATCAAAATACAATGACCCTAGATCAAATTAACAAAATTCATGAACTAGTAATTAAATTTGGCTTGGAAAATTCAAAACCAACCGATACTCCTATGGAACCGGGCTATGTTAAGTTAAACGATGACGAAAATCTTTTACCAGATAATGTAAATTATAGACAGGCGGTCGGCGCATTACTTTACATTTCAACCGTCTCCCGACCAGATATTAGTGCAGCTGTTAACATTCTATGTCGTAGAAATGAACGTCCCAGAACTAAAGACTGGGAAGCCGTTAAAAGAACCATTAGATATTTAAAAACTACTATCGATTTAAAATTAACGTATACCAATTTCGAAGAACCTGTCTTGAAGGCATACGCCGACTCTGATTGGGCAAATGACCCACAAGATCGAAAATCTGTGTCAGGCAATCTATTTTTCTTGGGGTCCAACCCGATCTTATGGACATCAAGACGTCAAAAGTGTCTCGCAATGTCTTCAGCAGAATCTGAATTTATATCAGCTTCCAGTGCTGCGCAAGAAATTTCTTGGATAATAAACTTATTAAAAGAACTGGACATGCCACAGCAGTGCCCGATAAGCTTGATGGATGATAACCAATCCGCAATAAAACTTGCAGAATCCGATAAGTTCCATCATAAAACGAAGCATATAGATCTTCGTTACAATCATATAAGACACTTAGTGGACAGTGGAATCATAAAACTCCGCTACATCAATACTGACTTAATGACTGCTGATCTTCTAACCAAACCCCTTCCCAAACCTAAGTTTGGCTTCCACAGAAAAACAATTCTTAACAATTGATATAATGCTTCAGGGGTTAAAGGGGGGTGTTAGATTTCTAACCCCTGAAAAGTGAAAATAAAAATCAAAGAACATTTCATTTTATTCAAGACAAACTTTCTCATCTCCAATAGACGTGGATTCCTGTGGTCGGCGTGCCCTTCTTTTTTCTCTACGCGTACATGGAAGGGTTGCCGTTATGTTGACGTCACGGACTAACGTACTTTGGACTCTTTATTCTTTTAACCTTTTTCCAATGTATGTTTCACTCTCTCTTTCGCTATAGTAAAATGTAGTCGTCCTGTGAAAATGTGCAGGAAATATAACGCCTGTGTACCAACATATTTTACTCAAGATATGCTATTAAATATGTGTGGAAAGAAAACGAATGATCTATTTGCTCGACAATCTATACACACCTAATTTAAACAAGAATCCATTTTTTAATACACTTTAGGTTTATATTTGTGAATATGCACTCTCATTGCGGAAAGAAGATATCGCCATAAATATTAGTGACGGGACCGGGGTTGCGCTATCGAGATAACAGGTAAGAGTATTTTTTCTTATTCCTGTTAATGAAATAATTAATAATGTCCAAAGAGCTTACGGCACACTGTTGCGTGAAATATTAAATTATATGAATATATTTTTGTAATAGTAGGGGTTGAGGAAGGCAAGCCAGTTTTCTATCTTTCATTTTTAACAATCAGAAATGAAGAAAGTTTCGTTTAAAATTTTCAAAATCCAGAGAGAGGCGGTGGCCCTTCCTGGCCTCTCCCCAACCGGCGCCCCTAAAAGGGATTTTTCGTTTTTTTTTTTGTTTTTTTTTTTTATATAATTTTATTTTAAATGTATTTTGGCTGTCTATCATCAACCGGAATTCTTTCAGGAATATAAAAAAAAAATCTGCGTGGAACGGGAAAAAAAAAACAAATTAATTGGTAAATTCAACTCGCGCAAATTCATTCCTCCAAACAACGATAAACAGCCTGGCGATCCAAGAATATACTTCAGCAGTAAACAAATAATATAAATTAAATCCGAAAAAGGATTTTCTGCCTGCCAAACTCATCGCTATATCTCCCAGTATGGAAATCCTACAACGCCAAAGTCGGTAAAAAGGCTCGCTCAGTATAATCACCATTGACAACTAAGGTCTTCCCCAAGATTAGAACTCCCGGGAGGAGTCGAATCGACTCCGACCAAATGATTAAATGTCAACTGAATCCAGAAATTTTTTCATAAAATAAGTTAAATTTAAACATGCAGAAATAAGTTAAATAAATCAGTTAAATAATTTTAAATAAAAATTCTGGTGTGAAATATTTTTGTGAATCTTGGGTAAAATTTCCGGGCGTTCTAGTGTTAAACAAGATTTGCTTGTACCGTATTTTATGGAAGAAACGCCGCACTCCTCAAATTGGCCTGAATAAGCTTAAAAATATCGTAATCGCCGCACCCGTTGTAAACGCCGCATCCATCAAAACGCTACTTTTGTCGACAGCGTCACATTGACCTAACTTTAATGAAAGTTTTCTGAGCGGTGTAGGATGCCTCGTTTTTAATATCTTAAGATGTCTGAAGTTTTATTTAAAATATTTAAATCCGATTTTAAATATTTTTATGAATTTTTAATTTAATTAAACTCAGTTGGTATTTAAAAAAATATCTTAAACGCCGCACTTGGAGAAAAATTAACTTTTATACTCGTAAACGCCGCGGCGTTTATTCCATAAAATACGGTAATAAGATTTTGAATTGGAAATCTGAGCTACAATATTTATCTCCAACAAGTACTTTCTTTCATCCAAGTCCGTTTTGGCGATCTAGTGGAAGTTCTAAAAACGATTGTAATTCTAACACAGATAAGCACATGTGTTTTATTTTAGATATGCATTAAAATACTGTATGGCGTTACCATTCTTGTTAGCAAATACAGTTAATACCACTTTCATTTATAGTATGCATTACAAAAAAAGAAAATGTACAACTTACTAAATTTTAACTAACCCAGATGTGATCAACTGATTTTTCTCATTCAAACCCACCTAATTCCTAAAATTCCTACAAAAATTCCTGTAACAGAACAAGGGGACATAACCTGATTATGATCTAGGCGCAATAAGCACGTGCCTTGGAGCCCTAGAATTTGGGTGGAGGCCAAAGAAATTCGAGAGTTTTAATAAAAAAAAAAAATTATATTTTTTGTATATGTACAGGCGTGGAAAAAAATAAAGTTTGTGGGCCGTCTATAATAAAAATTGGACCAAAAATTGTTTTTTTTTTAATGGTAACACCCACTTTTGACTTTGTATTCGTGTACCTTGGATCCAATTAGCCCGGAAATTTAGTTTATACATTTTATTTTAAATCTCAATTGAGTTAGTAAGCGTCAAAATTTGAGGGTGCTAATGTTAATTCCACGTGACAAAGTTTTATTTATATCTTCCCAGACAAAATCATCTGATTGAAATGTTTCTTTTTTAACCTTCTAGTGGGCGCACTGTCGGAAATTTTACGGCAGATGTGATTGTTCTTAAACTTTAATCTTACAAAGGGCACTTAAATTAAAGTTCAGTTTTTGCTACTAACGTCTGTATATTAAGAAAAATAGAAGAGTTAAATATAGAAGTTAGAAGAATATAAACGTATATTTGTCTAACATGTCTCACATCACTGTTACGAAAAATCTTGCATTTCCTATAATATTGCCCTCAAAAAGTACGTCGCACACTCGCTCGTGAAAAAAATTTAGGCGCGCCCGCTGAAAAGTTAATGAGATACAATGAACGGACCCAAACACAATCGGGGTGTATTTTCTATTTAAAAACATATTTTAAATTATGAAAATTATTAATAATTACATATACACCGGGAGCCGGCATCACAGACAATCACCTCATCGAGTTTACATCTGAAATTCCAGAATTAGTTAAAACTCAATACGCATATTAAAATGCAATCAGTCTGCCAAGTCATATCTTGGTGGAAAACACCTGAAAACCTGATTTTAGCGGTCGACTCGTAGGTTTACCATTGTTTTCCTGCACCCAAAAGTATGAAAACATGGAGGACCGGGAGCAGGAAATCGCAATTAGTAAACGTACGAGTCAATCGCTACTACCGGCTTCCGGTCTAATATAAAATATTATGATTTACGATTTACATTAATTTTTACATGAAAAGAATAAAAGTCATCCAAAACATGGATATGTGCTTTTACAACCCATTCCTAACATTAGTTTTCGAACTATGCAGAAATGTTTCTTTTAGTGGTCTAAAGGGGCTGCCTCCTGTTATGGCTGCCATCCACAGAAAAGGAAATCTTAGAGAGTAACCGGAAAAAGTCTAGAGAATTTTCTTCCACATAAAGTGAGTTTATTTTATACTCAGAATTTCTGTTTAGTTTTTCTGGTTACTATTTGAATGTTCCTGATATTTTATTTATAAAATCTTAATTTTATTTTTCAAATTTATGCATAGATCCCCCCCCCCCCCCCCAAACACAGCATTTTCTTTCATAACTCTATGAAGATTTAAGAAAAATTACCTAAACTATACCATTTTCTGGGGCATTTTGATCCAAAGAACTTAATTATGGAGACAAACGTGTACGTCACCATATGAAAAATCAAAGTCGGTATAATTTTTAATATGTAGACCCTAATTCGTGAATTGCATTTAATAGTAACTTTATTACTAAACGGTTTGACGTAGTAATATTTTTATACAATGAATTGCGGCCGAACTGGTTTGTGATTATCCTTTCTATTTTCACGACTGTACCAAGACATGATAACCAAAAATGATTTAAGAATATTAAAAAATAAATAAAATAAATCAGTCATACCTTTAAAAACGCTATAAAATTAAGGAACTATACCGTACTTATAGTATACTTATATTGTAATATACTGTAGGGGAGATGGGGGATGAATGGGACATTTTCACAAAAATATTTTTTTTAATTTTTTTTATTTAAGTTATTATCAATACTATCTATCACATTTCATACATTAGGTATTTGGCAACAAATATGAACAATATTTATTCTAGATTATGATTTATTCAGGAAAATATTATGAAATCAAAAAGAACGTTCCTCCCTCCTTACGATTCCTCCCCACAGCAGGGATGAATGGGACACTAATAGGGATGGATGGGACACAAAGATTTTCCTCCCTGTATTCAATTTTACCAAATAAAAATTTATAATTATAACCTTATATGTAATTATATTTGTAATATATGATTTTACAGCACGAATCGATATGTTTTTTTTTTTCAATAACTTCTTTTATTGCAGTTTTAACTTTTAATGCAGTCTTCGGCTATCAATCTGTTCTTTTTTCCCACTTATGAGGCGTTTTAGATTTAAAATGAAAGTGCAAAATGTCTTTTAAATATGGCATATCTAATAATTTTCAATTATAATTTATTAATTAAATGTATCTTAGAAACATGCAGAACGGAAATTATTGGGCCGATCGGAAAGTCGTGTCGTGTTGGGAAAATCAATTCGTACCGGAAAATGCTACCCGGTAATTATTAGACATTAGATATCGGAATCAATGTCTAATAATTAAATGATAGAATTTTCCGGCACGAATTGTTTTTCCAACACGACACGATTTTCCGATCGACCCAATATGTTAGGATTGGGGATTTATTTGTGCAATATTTCAAAATTCAATATAATTTCCCCCATTTGATCAATAAACATATACTATTTTTAACAATTTTATCTATTTTGAATAAGTGTTAGTACCACATTTTTGATAATCCATTAATAATTATTACAATACAATGAACAACACTCAGGAATTTTAAACAATAACAACTCATATAATACTATTTAATACTATTAACTGACGTAAATTATTGATTTATCATCCTATATAATACTATTTAATTAATAAATAAAATTTTCAACATCTCTAAGGATGAATGAGAATGTCCCATTCATCCCCATTTGAAATGTCCCAATCATCCCCATGATGCATATATTTCCTTCTTAGCCATTTTGCCTCAAAAATTATTTTGTTACAATGGTTACTATTCATTCATTTTAATTATCGATATTGAACCTTAAAATAAATAACTACAACATAGTTTAATTTTTTATATTGTATAAGATATTTCACATCTTCAAATGTAAAAAAAAAAACTTACTTTTAAGCAGAGATTTCAGAAAATGCAACTTTGAAGGAAAATGAAAGCAGCAATGTGGTCCTACTTTTATTTCTGAAGCACACTGTGGTAGAGCCTTATATGGGGTAGGAAGCAATTTAAAATAAATTTTTATTGCCTGAAATATTGAGAATGTCCCATCCATCCCTTGTCCCATTCATCCCCTAGCTCCCCTACTTATACTTTTATGTTCGCTTAATATAATTAACTGCATTTTATAAATATTTTGTATGTTTAATAATTTTAATAGGTTTTGTATTATACGGGAAATTAACCGATTAATTGACGTGTGGCCATGTGTTAACTTTATATGGAATTTAAATTAAAACTGATTGTCTTTATTGAATTTGAACATGTAATTATTTAACTGTTACACTGTTTTAAAAATGTGTATTTTATTTGTATTTGTTTATTTTAAAATAACATAAACGCAACATAAAAGAGCTAGTTGTTTTATTAATTATTTAAGATAAAAAAGATTAGTTGTTTTATTAATTATTTAAGATAAAAAAAAAAATTCTGCATGCATTCAAACTTATTATTACTATTTTGGTTTTCTTGTAAACGCGAATTAGTGTTATGTAATCGATCAGATCTTATATGTTTTAACTCTACAAAACTGAAAAAACTAAACTTTTTTTTAATTGCAAATTCTATCTGTATTAAAAGATTGGGGAAAGCTATTTTTCAAAAATGCATTAGTTGTCATATAATGGTACAAAACCAAACTTCCTATTGCTGTGAGAAGTTCTACTTACCTATTTCATTGAATAATAACTATGCACTTTCCAGTTCTTTTTCACTTATCATTGGATAGCCTTTCTGTAATATATATTGCTTTATGTAGGTTTCAATTCCAGTTTAATTTATTTAAAAGTTTATTCGTTTATGCTTCCGGTAAGCAATAAAAGAAATTTAAATTACATTAATATTTTCCATATCAGGTAAAATTATTCGGAATGGATTAAGGAAAGCAAAGGCATTCAGAATTCCACATTTGTTCAGCCTGATTGAAATAAAATATTCATTCATTCGTTTTTACTCCATTAAAATTAATTTTTATGCGTGTTACCACTGCGCTGTGAAAAGTTTGTGTTCAAACTTATTTTATTAATAAAAACTCGTTTATGTTAAAAATAATTCAACTGAAATGACCCCGCTGACAACTGACCAAGTGTTCGCGTTACGATACTAACGAGATCCGTATAAAATATGCATTCATTTTTTCCAGTGACCGTAATTAGCTAATTGCCATTCAGGTCAGACATAAAATGAAGCTGAGAGACACCCGACATGTCATAGTTATGATCTCCGTGATACCTGAACTTTGCAAAATTCTGATGAGTCGGAATCATAAGCCACATACGACCCCAGTCTAACGGTGGGGTGCCAATTTGGGAGCTCTCAGGAAGCGGAAATCTTCATCCCCTTCTTTAGTTTCCGTTCCTTCTGAGAAAAGAGAAGATGCTTAATTCCTCAGACCCTCTATGTTAGATATTTTTTTTTTTTTTACTTTCTTTGTTTTTGTTATAGTTATATCTCTGAAAATAAAAGTCTTGGGAGAATAAGTTTTAAAGGTGTTCTCATTCTTTTTATTTTATATTATTTTTTCGCCTTTGACGCATTTAGAAGCTCATTGTTTATTCCTATTAGCCCAAAAAATTCAAGTATTCAAGTTCGTGTGCCAAAGATTCGAATACTGTTTTTCACTTTCCTATAACATGCAATACTGTGAATTATATACAGGGTATCCTCTTTTATTTCCAGTGCTGTAGATGGAAAAAAATATTTGTGGGAACGCACCTTTTCATAAAGTAGATGTTGATGCTACCGGATTTTTTGCTAAGCAAAAAGCCAATTTAAAACATTCAACCAAAAGTGGATTTTTTTAAATTAACAGTTATAATTATTATATGTATTCTAATTTATATAGTATTATATTTGTATAGAAATCATCTAAAAGCAATATTTGATCAATCTCATAGTAACATTTTCCATCATGAATCAAAATTTAATTGAAATAACAAAATAAATCCATATGATATTATTTACTGGCACATCTATCCCGGAAGTTTCCATAAAGAACGATAATGAGAAATGTTTTCTGTGATTTTTTATTTACAACAAGCTGTCTCGTCTGCTAATCTTCCTGGTTGCAACCAAGATTTTAGATATGGTTGAGGACAAAATTCTTTTAAGGGAGGTCCTAAACGGCTTATGAATGAATATAAGTGAACTGGATTTTTCAATAAAGAGGTGAATTTCTCGCATAAGTCATGATGTTATTCATACAACTGAATACACTTTCGCATTCAGGCGTTGAAATGTGTATAGTTTTCACACAGTCTGGAGAAGAGGATGTAACTCTCTAAGCTCATCTCCAGTATCAATAAACTTGATAGTAATAAAAAACAATAATTATCGTTTCGTCTGGAAAAAAAAGAAAAGTTTATAGACGTGCACAATATTATTTTTTTTTTTTATAGTAATAAACCAAATATTTCTGGGAACGGCGTTCGCACGCGTTCCCGCCCAACTACAGCACTGTTTATTTCTGACCAATAGTTAATTCCTAAACCGTTAGTTCTAGAGATGTTACATCCAAGTTCTTCATTAATCCATTTAAATCAATTTTAGAGATGTTATTTCCAAGTTCTTCATTAATCCATTTAAATCCGTTTTAGAGATGTTATTTCCAAGTTCTTCATTAATCCATTTAAATCAGTTTTAGAGATGTTATTTTCATTATCTTTAGTTTCCGTTCTTTTTGAGAAAAGATAAGTTGCTTAGTTCTTCAGATCCTCTATGATATATATATTTTTTAAACTTTTCTTCTTTTTTTGTTTTCTTCATAGTTATATCTCTAAAAATGAAAGTCTTAAGAGAGTAGTTTTGAACGTATTTGTTCTCAATTACTTTTTCCCTTTTTTCCGCTGCTATTTAATGCGAATGTTTTTGACGCATTCACAAACTCATTATTTATTCTTATTTACTCGAAAAATTCAAGTATTCACATGCAGGTGTCAAGAAAATCAAATTAGTGTTTTTCACTTTCCTATAAATGTGTCTGTTAGTTTAAATGATATACAGGGCATCCCCTCTCATCGCTGAGGAAATAGCTAATTCCTGCACCGTTAGTTATAGATGTATACACCCAGTTGCAAAAATGTCCCATATTTTGTTTCTTATTATCTTATAAGCCATTCATGTTGTTTTTCTAAAAGTTACGAAATTTAAATTTGTATACGTTTCGTGGTCTTATATAAGTTACATTTAGAAAAATATTCTCCATTCTGTAAAAAGAAGATAAAAGGTAATTAAAACAGTGAATAATAAGATAGCCTATAATGAAATAATGAGAGCTTGCTGCATATTAAACAGAACTGCTAAAAGCTGCAAAAAGGCCTTACTAAATTCTTCTAAATTAACATTTTATAATCATAAAAATGTGATCATAATTTTTTTTTTTTTTTTAATATTTTAAATCCGTTTTGAAACTTGTAATTCTGTGGTCAAGTAGTAGTTTATTTTAAAATTTGTCAAAGTACTGAAGACTCTTTAGTCAAGCACAGATGTACCAAAAGTTCAGAGCAAATTTTATTTAAGATATGTCTATCTGATCCAAAGAGATCTACGTTTGGCCGAGTTGGCAGAATGCCGGATTTCCGTACAGAAAGCTCAAGTTCGTTTCTCAATTCCATTTCTTTTTCTTTCCCCATAGGATTAATGTTTTATTTGTAAAAAAAAAAAAATATCCAGGTAACCGGAAATGTGGTTATTATTATTATTATTCAGAAATTTCCGTGTTTTAAATTTTTACCATATTTTTCATTTGAACTCTCCACTGTACGTGCTAAAAAATTCCCAGAAGAAAAATTTCGTTTCCTTTGGGTTTTTATCGCTTTTGAATTCCTGTAATATAAAAAGTATATTTGTTTTTCTTTTACTATAGCATGCTTGTTGTAATGAATTTAATTCTATATATAAGCTTTTTAAGAGGAATTTCCGAAAACTATTTGTTATATTAAAATATGATAACATGCAATGTTATTTAATTGCAAGTAAGATTTTGAAAATAAATGAAGTATCACTCCTGAATGGATTTGTGCTTATTTAAAAGAATTTTTTTGCTGTTGAATATTTTTTCGTCGCCTATCGATCTACATTTAATTTTATCACTATAGTGGAAGGTTAATTTATTAACAATATGATATCAAAAGATAGTTTGTGTTAAGAGGTGGCGTCTGAAAAATCTTGTATATATCTGAGTACTCAAAGATATAAATGCACTCCGTACTCAATATTTTTTTTTCTCGTGGACCGCAAATATATGTTTGCAACACACTATATCTATATTATAAAGCAAGAACATGCCCGTGCGTAACGCTTACGTCATATCGAAAGTGGCAATGATCAAATTCGCTTTTTTGCAAATGTATTAACTCCTAAACGTCGCACAATTTCGAATTTTTACAGCGTCGAATACAGAAAAAAAAAATGTAATTTCAAGTGCAATTTATATGAAAACTGTATCTTAATTTACGGGTTTTATTTTTTAAAACAATTTCCAAACATGAATTTATAAAAATTGTTTTCTCTCACGTGTAGCCCGATTACGGAAGGTTAACCCGCTTGCACTCAAAACAATATAAATAGTTCAGTATCTGCTTCTGGCTAATATTCCTTAATGAATTAAAACATCACATGTGTATATATATATGTGTGTGTATATAATTAAAACACAAAATTAACACACATATAAACAATTGAACTAAGCGTTTATAGTTGACGCAGAAATAATCAGAATCAAAGAAGCTTCTGTAATTAGTGAAATCTTTTGAAATTCCTTTGGCTATTAACCCCAAATAAAGTACCGATTTTAATACATTTCAAAACTTCATTTGAATACATAATTGATATTTTTCATGTAAAAACGCTTTTTGGTGTTGTTAATGGACAATCTAAAATAAATATATGCAACGTAAAAAAAATCTGTTAGAGTTTTCAGTTAAAAATTATTTTCACCTATGCTCTGTACACCGGGCAGTATGTTCAAAAACCCGGGCTTCCCGGTTTCCCCTCCTTTCAAACTTAGAAATATGTGAAAACTCTATTCCTAGCCAACTTTAAAAGCGAGCGTAATACCTTGTACCTTTTTAATTTAAGCTGAATTATGTATGTTTTTTGTCTGTTTTACACTATACTCATATTCGTGCAATTTTTATTGTGTTTGATGTTTATTATTAACACGTTCACGCCGGCGCGGTGGGTCACACTCGACTGTCTTGTAGCTGCCAAGTCTCTGGCTTTTTGGATACCAGTATTTTAATACAGAAAATGTTGTTTTATTTAATTAGAACAATTGGGCGATTTAAAGGAACAATATTTTCTCTAATATAATAGTGGTGTGCAAAAAGCCGGAGTCTTGACAACTCTGTGACAGTCGAGTGCGACCCACCGCGCTGGCGTGAACGTGTTAAATATACTAACTGAATAACTAACCGTTTTATGAATGACGTCGACACTAACCCTTCGTAAATTTCATGCCACGAGAGATTTTAACACTGCTTTTCAAATATAGTTTATTAAATACTACAATACTTAAACTGATGCAGTGATGTTTTATTCATGTATTTAATTTATCATCTGCAAACAAGAAAAGTTGTAGAATGCGTATGAGTAGATGGCAAACAACAGCTGTTTCTGTGCATCATGCCGTAAAAATTACAAGTATAGTTAGTAATATATGGTTAATCTGAGAGAGAGTCGATATTGTTCATATCTTAATGATAATCATCAGAATAAAACAACAACTTTTAGTAAGGTAATTTCATAAGAGAAAATTCATATACAGTGCAAAGTACTAAATTCGAACGTCTAATAACCGGAATATTATATAATCTGGACATTTTTGAACCACACTAAATCTACACTGTGGAGTATTGTTAAATCGTAGAATCATGCGAATGGCAGCATATTGAATAAATGGTTGTGATCGTCAGCCATTTTTTTTTTTCAAAACAGGTACAAGAATTTATCTAAAGAAGGAGCAGAAGTCGTTCAATTAACAAACACTAAAGCTACCGCGAGGGGTCAAATGACCCTTTTTGAATTTTCTTTTTCAATTTCTTAAACTAAAACTTTACGAAATTTCTTTATTTCACGATTTTTATTAAAATATATGATCATATTATTCCTTAAAAGGCCTCATCTCCGAACTACTTTTTTTGCATAGGAAAAAAAAAAAAAATAGGCTTAACTACCGCAAAGGGTCATTTGACTTCCTGAATAAATTTATGTGAAATCATAAAGATATAAATGTTTTATTTTATAAGAACATTAGTAAATTGCGTATTTTTGCTATTACATCATTTATTCTACTGTATTACATCATATTTGTTAACCCTTTCCGGCTCGGAGTAATTCTGTTTATAAACAGATGAAATAATGGACTGACACCAGAATTTATAAACGAATTTATTAGAAAATACGAACTTGCTTATTTTCACGTACATTAAATAAGGAAACTTTTAATTGAATATTCTTGGTGCCGATTGTTAATTTTGGAATTAAAATTAGATGTAATGTTTTAAGGACACCGCCCTCGAAAGGGTTAATGTGTGATGGTATAATTAGAAATTGACTTTACTCCGAGTGAGATTGTAGTTTGAACATTTCAGGTTATATCGAGAACGAAATAATCTTAAAAATATATGGTGAACATAAAACCAAATTTGCACAATATTTGTTTATTAAATTTTCAAATTTCTTGAAATAATTAATTTTTCTTAAAATTTTTGCGTAATTATATATTTTTTTTTACTTTAATAAATAAACAATTTGTAATAATTATTTGAAAAAAAAAAATATTTTATTCGTACACCAAAGTGTATCAACTGGTATATTTTTCGCAAAACATCGTAAAATAGATAACTTTTTATATAGGGGTCATTTGACCCCTTCCGGTAGGAAAAGGTATAAAAAAATATCGGTACTTTTAGTGTTAATAGAGTATATCATTAGTAATGCATCCAGAAAACGTCATTAATGAAAATGAGTTAACTGAAGTGTTGTGGTAAACACCGTGTCGATGATAATTCAATTGATGAACAGCAAAATTTGTAGTTATAATCCTGGATTCGAAAGCTACCTCCGATACTGAAGGTGAACCAGAAAGCATAGAGAATTTGAGGATAATATCAAGAGACATCATTACACAATAATGTACAAGTACTGCATTTCATATCAGCAAGTAGAGAAAAGCGTTAAAATAGTTGTTAAAAAACAATTATGAGACAACTCACTTTAACAGCAATGTTTAATAAATCAAAATAAATTTTAATTTTGAACTCAATTCAGCAAGATAAATAATTTTATTTTTGTTTTAATTTTATATTTCTTTTACTCCGCAAAGACTCATGATCCAAAAAACGAAAATTTCGTAATCAGTCCCGACGATTCCAGGTTTTCGACTTTGGTATATAGTAAATATATATAGGAAACATATTTATTGCTCATAAATGACAAGCCAACAAGAACTCCTTCTCATCTAAGACGGGAAATGTAAATGTGCAGCATATAATAAAACTTTAATGTGGTTCGGGAAGCAAAATTCTCCAAAAATAGCTATGTTACTCTTTTGACAAAAAAATACGCCAGGGTTTTTTAATAAAAGGATGCAAACCGTATGTAAATGCGATAATTAAATCAAATGATGTATACCTTTGTATCTTTTACTGTCTGTGATTACTACAACTTCTCCCAGAATTTAAACACATATATCTCAGAATGTATTTTTTCACGATATGTCATATTTAAAATAATATATCTAAATTTCTATGAAAAACAAAGCTATGAAAACATTGTACAATGTTTATTGTTATATATTCTTTAAATCGTTTTCGGAATATTTGATTTTCAGAATACATTTTGGAAAGATAATTCTTCCACTAAAATGTAGACTTAAAAAATATATACAAACTATTAAGTATTAATATATATAAAATATAAACTTTCTGTACAATTGTACCATTGAAACATGAAATTGACCAATAATTATGAAATCAATATTAAACACTTCAGGAACCAAATACTAGTTAAATTGTATAGTCCAATGAAATACCTTGTAAAAGTTAAAAATGAAGGGAGGAAAAAAACCCAACCACGATTATGGATACAAAAGAATGCTTATACTGTAAATTACATTTTCAAGGGCACAGAATTTGCATATATAAGCAAAACAGTCGTTTTCTGTATATATATATTAAATAAATGTTTTTGTAAATCCCGAAAGCAAATTAATATTTGATCTTTACTTTACTCAAATAGAAAAACAGAAAGTATGAAAAATGAGTTATTTTTTTCAGAAGGCATGTCAAATTATAAACATGGCTAAAATTTTAATTTAAAAAAATTAAGTTTTAAATTTTTTCAAATAATGTATTTTTGAAAAGGAATAGGGGAGTTAGGGGAGTATGATACACTTTTTTTTTTTACTAATTTTTTACAACCCTTAGAAAGCGATTTTTAAACAAATTTTTCGTGTTTTCTTATAAAGTGACCTTTTATTCATTTATTAAAAATATTGTGAATGTAAAAAATAGTCATTCAAAAAATATATCCCAATTATTTTGAATAGCTACTGCTGTATCAAATCTTCACATTACTGGGGAGGATTGATACACTAGCAAGGGAGGTTTGATACATTGTTATGTAAATTGAAAAAAAAAATGCAGACAATTCAATTTATGCGTCATACAATTTTTTATGATAAATCTCGAAATATTAAGTAAAATTTAAAACGAAATGACATTGGCATATTTTTGTTTCAGAAACGTTTTTTACAAAAATATTTAAATTATTGCTATTATTTAAACAATCCTATTAGCACACTTTTTAGAAAATAAATAATGAAAAAAAAAAACCCCTACAGATCTAGCTGCAAGGAAAATGAAGTGAACATTGCTCATTTGCAAACAATTTAACATAAATTTAGCACATTTAGGATTCCTTTAACCCTTTCAGGGGCAAAGCATTTTCAATGCTGAAGTGTTGAATAAATGAATGGCACCGGAATTCACCAACAAATTTAATTAGAAATAAGAAAATGGATATATTCCACTTTCATACTAAATGGAAAATATTTTACAAAAATGCTGCTGCCAATGTGGAGTTTGGGAATTAAAATTAAGTAGTTTCATAAACATAAAAACACACCTGAAATGGTTAAAAGAAAAACTATTAACTCTATCATTTTGATAAGTAAAATCGGGTAGATTTAACGTTTTTTCAATTTGCCCTTCGTAAATTAGAAACATTTTCCCTTTCAGGCCATTTAAACTTTTTCCCTTCTACATGACGAGCAAAGTGAACTAACCATCTATCATCGCACTGCTTTTCTATGTAACATACATAATGTGTATGAATAGTCTCTTTGTTCTTCCTTACCAATATCAGTAGCTCTTGCTGTAAAACAATAATGAATATTACAGTCCTATATTAGTTTGCAAACTTAAAAAAACTATTAAATTTCAAATATGCAAGTGTATCATTTCTCCCCGGTACTAATGTATCATTTCTCCCTATTATGCCTTATTGTATTATCAATCACTTTGTACAAATGCAGTTGCAAAATGGTAATCTACTTTCTAGTAAAACTAATCCTAACAATGTGCTTTATAAATAAAAAAAATTACAAGATATTATCTTCACAATAATAAGAGTTATGAAAGAAAATCAGTCAATGAAAAAATTTACATTGACATTCCAAAAAACGTTCAAAATTAAAAGAAAAGGAAAGTTGTCAGTTCTTCACTGATTAGTCCGGCTAATGATAGCTTCAGCAAATAAAAGAAGCCTTCACATGTGTTAGAATGACTTTTAATGCCATTTGTTGAGAAAAATTGTCAATGTACCAACCCATCAAACCTCCCCTACATGTATATATTTCAAGAAAAATGAGAAAAATATAGTTATAAATAAAAACACGCAAAATTTGTGTCCTTAAAAAGCACAGTTTCTATTCAGCTAATGCCTTTTGTAGTTCTAGTTGTAGCTATAAATAATGAGCAAATAAAAATTCGTATTTGCTTCACACCATCGTATCACTCATTTCTTATTGTTTTTTCCTCTTTTTTTTCTTTCCTTTTTCTCTTTTTGATAGATTTCTGCGGTATTTCTGTTTTCTACGTAAAAAGTATTTCTTTCTTTTGATTTTTCTCTAGCTTCCTTTAAACATCCTGTTTACTGAACATGGCTGTCAAGAACTAAGCGAATCAACAAGTTTCTTTTCCAAATTTAACTTTCTTGGGAAATTGGTGTGGTTAGTTTTACTATGGCTTCTTTATAACGTCTATTTAAAAAAAAAAAATTATATAAACATCGTATATTTACGTTAGTTGTTTACGTTAATTGCTTCCCTAACTTCATCGGAAAATAAGTGTTTTAGAGTGTATTTTGGGAAGTTTTTTACAAAACCAGACGTCTCTCTTTCAAATTAAACAGTATGGAGTTCCATTGCTAAGGCTTCCATTTTTTTCCTTAGTCAATCCAATCAATCATTGTTTTGAGGCTTTTGTTCTTCGTGATCCACTGAGTCTAATTTTGAGAAGTTTCAGTTAATTAACTGTAAGGTAAACAAGAAATAAATCAATCAGCATGTCAAAAAACATTTTTTAGTTTTGTCCATTACTTTCTGACTCTGTACATTCCAAATAAACAATCGAGTCACTTCTGGACAGATTAATTCTGTCATAGTTTACCTATTGTTTTTTTATACTTCAATTTGTTTAAATCATTGAGTCACGATGATGGTGTCATTTTACCAAGGTAAATTTCCTGCAGAAAAATTTATGCTGGTGATCGGGCATTAATGAGTCACATCGATGCGTCATTTTGCGAAGAAAGTTGTCTTATAAAAAGTCAAAGCTGATGATCGAGCATTTGAAGTTTTCGAGGAAACTATTAGAGAAACGAGAAGTTTAATTCTGTCTGAAAAGAAAATCTCGAAGTCAGACAACAAGCTTTTTTACAAAAATTTGAAAAATATAACTTAGCATTAATGTTTGCGTGTTGCACATCTAGCGTTGCCAGATCCGATGTTGCAAATTGCGGGACATATAATTTATAGTCTTAATCAACAATTTATCAGAAGAACTCGCCACTGAGATCCATAGCGATTAAGTTTTAAAATTTTTACTTACACGTTTTAAATTTTAAAACTTTTTTATAATCGGGGGGGGGGGGGGGGGATAGCGCTCTCAATCCGTCAAATCAATATCATAGATGTCTTCAGTTTTTCTTCCTTCGTTTTACAAAAGACTGTAATCACAATCATTGCTCGATTAGTTATGTGTGTGTTGCGTTTTGATATTGTAAGGGAGAATACATAAAACGTTTGTGAGGTACATTATTGAGTTACTTAGGATTTATCTATTTCTGTTTCAATCACTCCTGATAGCGTCGATTCGCTTCATTGTCTTTCGTTTTTCAAAGAAGAAAAAATAAAGAAAAGGGTTAAGATGTCCTTTGATTTACTAATATACTACTTTTTTAAAACGATCCTTATCAAAGTTTCGGTTAATATATTTTCTTTTTTTGATAACGCTTTGTTATTCCCAACGTCATTGTTCTTCAGGTAGTAGAATGGAAGATAGTTGAATATTTACCTACAAAAGCGGCCTCAAGTGATAGTTGTTTGTGCATTTCTTATCCTCGTCTACCCTCAGACCCATTTCAGGCTTCTTATCTGTCACCCTTGTTTTCTCCTCAGACCAGCATTCGATGTCTTCCGATAGCGATTAATCAGCTTGCAAACACGAGTGCCAACTGTAAAAACAGATTTCATAAATCAACGTTATTTTGGAGCTTTTAAACTGATATTTTCATTGGTGAATTTATGTTATATATACTCTATATTGGCAAGAACTACCGGACACTTCCGATTTCAGACGTTTTATTGAATATTTAAAGAAATTAATTCTTTTAGAACTTTGGGAATATAAATACCGTGTTTGACCTCATATTTTTCCACGAAAATTTGATCACGGGGGCGATTAGCAGACTAACAACAAATTGAAACGGGAAAAAATGATATTTGGGGTCACCCTGTAAAATGAAATGCATGCACGAAATGATTTATCGCTGCAGCGCTCGGGTGGATATTGTGCAACATTTTTGTTCATTTGTGTAAGAATAGCACGTATATTCATGCAGATATAATGATTTCTTTAAAAAATTCACGACTCTTTTGCAAGTTTCTTGTTCATAGCGTGCAAGCTTTTCAACCAAATTTTACGCTAACTTCAGAAAATTTGACAAAATGAAGTAAAAACAACATAGTACAGTTAGAATATAAATATTTAATGAAATAGAAGCAGTTGTATGAAGTAATTTTTAACTGCGCATGCTCGAACGTTACCAAAGAATTTTTTCCATGATTTTGAAGTCGAACTATATAGAGCAACTATTATAAAAAGACCAGTGGAATATCTTGCAAATTCATAAATATACCGGCGATAGAGTAAGCTGAATTCCAGTTGCCTTCTAAAAGTAGCCGGATGATAGGGATTTTTCACAAATTGTCATTTTTTATTAATTGGCTTCCAACAAATGGGTTAGTATTTAATGAATGTCAACGAGTAGATTTGGAACGGATGCTTCGATTTTAATAACTTTTTTGTTGGAATAGGTTCGTTCTAAGGGTTTTCCATGAAGAACTAAAGCATCAATAAAAAAATTTAAATCGAAAATTAAAAATGACAATTTGTGGAAAATCCCTTATCATCCAGCTACTTCTAGAAAGCAACTGATATTCAGCTCTCACTATCGCTGATATCTTTCTGAATTTTCTCTATATTCGACGGGTTTGCTCTATTGAGTTGACTACCAAATCATGGCTTTATATATATATATCGTTCGCGCATGGGCAGTTAAAAATAATTTTATAGAAATGCTCATATTTCATCCGATATTTGTTATATTTATATTATAATTGTACTATGTATTTTCTACTGTACTTTGTCAAGTTTTTTGAAATTGGCGTTAAATTTGGTTCAAAACTCTGCATGCTATAAAACAAAAAACATGCAAAAACTTCTTGAATTTTTTAAAGAAATCTTTATCTACCCTATATATATAAAATCCTAATGAAACGAATTTATGAAACGAATATATGAAACGACTGATTAAACAACTGATTATGTTTCACGGCGATTTCTCCTAAAATACGGAATACTTTGCGGTGAAATTAACACCAAAAATCCGTATTGATTCACCGATCTCTAAACTGGTATTAGAATTTTTAAATTCGAATTAGTTTTCGAAATATTAATTTTTTTCTAATTTTATATACTTTTCTCTAATGATGGCAACTCAAATTTTAATCATAACAGATATTTTTTTTCATACTTTAGAAAAGGTTGTATTATTTTAAACTAATCTGGCGACCAGTTTGTCATCCCTTAAATATATGCTAAGAAATGCGTCATGTTACTTTTATTCATAAATTCAATTTATATTTCATTTATAATTTTATTTAATACAAAACTTTCATTTAAAACTAAAAAATTTCAAATAAATGGCTTTCACCTCTTTCCTTTTTTTTAAACGAAACGAAAAGAACAATATTAAGCACAGATGTTGCATACGCAACGCTGAACCTAATTGGCGTCAAAACAGCGTTATTTTGCCTGACATGGTAACCCGGCTATTGTTGCTTATTTGTTAATAAATGTTTATTTGAATTTATTTTCTTTTTATTTATAAAAAATGCTGTAAATTGTTTTGTTCTACGGTTATTAATTAAACTTTTATTTGTTTATTGTTATTTCATTAAAAAAAAAAAAAAAAAAAAAAAAAAAAAAAAAAAAAAAATTTAAAAATATATATGTAACTGGTATTCGAAAACGAGGCTCTCGCCAAATTGCCGTAAAAAAATGCGCGCCAAATCCGGAGCGTATATGACAATACAACAAATCATGACATTTAATTTCAACTTCAAAGCAATGTTTTAATGGTACAACTTCTCCCGTCGACCAATTTTGCCGAATTATATAAATAGCCAAATCACTCGCCAAATTATACAAATTGACATAATTTTTTTATTTTAAATAACGAAAGAACAAATAAATTTGGTACATCTTAGTTATCCCGTCGACCAAATTACTGTCGCCAAATTGTAAGATTAAATGCCAGTAATGGTTGCCATTAATTAATTAATTTTAAGATTAAATGCCAATAATGGCCAATAAAACCATTAATTCGACGTTTTATTTGTATTTTTATTAATGTTTCACTAAGGCACAGATGTCATATAATGTCATAAATTATTATTATTAATATTATTAGTATTATTAATAAATATGTATTATAATAAATAGATTTCGCTAGAGTGTCTTATACTCGGGACGTGGCTGAGAAACCTATGAATCTTGCTTCCGCAAAAGAGTCGGAGTAGAGTAGAAGAATAAAGGGCTGCGGACGAAGAAGACTAATAATGGGCTCGAAGCAGCTAGGAGTCTTTCGGTAGCTTCATCGCCCCAAGCCCAACCCTTCCCGCTTTTCGGTGTCTTTAATTTGTGTAATTTCCCTTTTAAATTTGTCCGGTTTCAATTTTTTTTTTCTTTTTTCAATCTGGCTTTCGCTAGAGAGTCTTTCATTCGGGACGTGGCTGGGGACCTAAGAATCTTGCTTATTGGCCATATTGGCGCGATTTTTTTCTGACGCCAATGTAATATACGCAGTGGGTAATTAACTGGCGCCAAAGTGTCGTATTTTGCTTGATATGGTAACCCGGATGTTATTATTTATGCTGTTGATGCTTTCGCCAAATTGGCGTCGAAAAAAAATAGGGCCAATATGGGGCGTATATGACATCTGTGCCTTAATAAAACATTAATATTAGCAATTCTCTGCCTTTACTAATTTATTTGTTTTTCTTTTTTTTAAATAAAAATTATGTCAATGTGTATAATTTGGCGAGTTGTTTGGCGTTTTATATAATTTAGCGAAATTGGTCGACGGGATAACTAAGAAGTACTATAAATTTAAATAACATTAATAAAAATACAAAAAAACGTCGAAATAAAAATCACTTGAAGGCGTAAACACGTGTAACTTCCTTAAACTCAAGTGAATATGACATTTACGATCAACCATTATTGGCATTTAATCTTATAGTTTGGCGATAGATTTTAGATATAACCGGCAAAAGATTGTGAATCAAACTTGAAAACAACCATTGGATGTCTTAACAGCAACTGATTGTAACGTAAATTTTTGCAATCAAAGGGAATTGGATGGAAACCCATTTACAGATAGATCACTACAGGTTTTTTCAGTATAATTCAATCTCCTCTAATCTTTTTAAAAGCGATCAGATTAGCGTGCTTTTAGATTCTGCAGTGTCTGAACGGGGGTTGGCGAGCGTAGCTTGCAGGGGGCAGAACCCCCTAGTATCCCTATAAATATACATGCTGTACTTACACAAATGTAAAATTTCCAGATAGTCATGTACTGAAGCTGCAGATCATTTCGAGCATTTTATTTTTCAGGTTGATTTCAAATATTTTCTTTCATCTGTTTGTGGTTGGTCCCCTAATAACCCTCGTGATCCAACTTTCCATGGAAAATTCCATGAAAGTTTTCCATGAATTTAAACCAGACATTTGCTTTATATTCTCAAAGTTCCAGAAGAATTCGTCGAGTATTTCACTAGATATTCGACAAAATGCGTAAAACTGTAAGTGCTCGGTGAGTTTTAGCAACACAGTGTGTGTATATGTATGTATATATATATATATATATATATATAATAAAACTTTCGTTCCACAGTGGTTCAGTTCCATTATTTAGTGAAAAAAAAATGCATTTTTTAATTAAACTACTTAATATTTGGGATTTTTCTTTAACACCTTCGCGACAAGCGTCCTTTACAGAATTTTTAATCTTTTCACTGGTTTTTAAAAATAGAAAAATTTGCTTAATTGAATCTTAAAAATACTTTGATTAAATAAGACAAACTATTCAATTAAAAATTACTGGAGGAATAATTAAGGATTCTGAGGGTGACATTCGTCGCAAAGTTATTACAGATGAATTAAAGAGTCATAATATAGACACTTTTTCTCAAAATAATTGTATCTTTGTAAATAAACTTTGTCAACTAGTATCAGACAATTTATTACTATTCATCGTGTTCGTTTTCCTGCTCTGTTAATTAAAAAATAAATTATTTTGTTTTTCGTAAATTGCGTATTCATCCTTTCAGGAACAAAGCATTTTTGCAGCTAAAATTTTGAAATAATTGAATGATACCAGAATTTACGAAAAAATTTATTGTAAAATAATTAAAAGCTTTTCTTCACGCTTATTATGACAGTAACATTTTATTAAAATATTATGTGTGCCATTTGGTAGTTTGGAATTAAAATTAAGTATTCGCGCCGTGCACGACCCTTGAAAGGGTTGAAATAAGTTCAAAAAAGTTTTCTTTTTCATTACTTTTTATTACCCGTAAATTTTATATAGTGTCTTGGTTAACTGTCTTTGGAAATGTAAATTTATACGATTATATCGAGATGTAATAAATTCCACGTGTTTCCCGATACATAGGTATACGTATATGTTGAATCTTTTGAGGGTAAAGAGTTCAATTACGAAGTTTTGATGCGTATGGCATTGGTACATGAAGAATAAATGAATTTGATGCATATGCAAAGTAAAGTAATAAATTTGGCATATATTTTTTAAACGTGACTGAATCAAAATTGGGTAACAGATATTATTTGGACGTACAAGTATTTTTAAGTTCTCGTATATTCTAATAAAATCCAATTATATCCAATTATATCGCAAAGTTATCGAAAAGAAGTTTTATGCAAAAAAAAAAAAAATAATAATAATAAATAAACCGCACCCGTTTGTTTTGCGCAGATTACGTTTGAAACTATAATTAAAGTCTTGCGCCACCGGAACCTGCTCATTTATATTTCAAGTCAACCCAACCCAACCGAAACCAACAAAAAATATTTCAGCGACTCGTAAACTGACTCGAACCCAAAACATTTAAACCAGAACCCGACCTGGATCCCAAATGAGAGAAAGTAAATCCATATAGTAATGCAATTATGGAAAAGTAGTCTATAGTTATATTTCTCATTTACAGTTGTAGAAATCATATAGTTATATTCAGTTTTACCTTTTATGTAGAAAAATAAATATTTATTCGCTCATTAATGTTCAAATATAGATTTTTCGTGTGAAAAATACTCAAAACGTTCTTTGAAAAAATCGGGTCCACCCGAACCCGACGTGCAAAACTCACAGCCTTAACTCGAACCAGGAAAAATTAATGTCAACCTTATCAGCAATGATAAACATTGTCAACCCTACTCGGGTTCGGATAAAATCGGGTTATAAACCCGATGCAGAACTCTAATCAGGTACGTGAGAAAGGGTGGGGGGGGGGGACCTAAGGGGTCTCAAGCCCTCTCTATTCAAATGAAGCCATTTGAGTCAAATAAGCTGTTGAAAAAACTATTACTTTCTCTCCTTAATGTTTTTATAATTTATCGCTGATAAAACAATTCTGTCCCTAAAGAAATACTCTAACTATTGATTGCATTTCTGACTAGTAAATATGCAGGTGAGAGGCTTCAACATCATCTCTGCATGTCGCATCTTCATTTTGATTTCATTGTAATGGTTTGAAACTTTCAAATTGCAATTTCATTTTTTTCATTGCTGTATTCAAGTAAAATTTCAAATAGTCTCGGATATTTTACTCTTAAGAATTTTAACGGGAAAATTGATTACATGCACGATACTATATGATTGTTTGTTTATTTTCTGCGTAAACTTTATTATATGAGGAGCGCTCTGTTGCCCCCCCCCCCCCTCCTCAACACCCTTATTTTCTCATTAAATTATAACTGTAACTCTCTAGAATATACACAATCTTAAATATAAATCTCCTATTTAAATTAATCAGAATGCTGATTTTCTGATATATTGTATTAATAATTACTTTGAATGAATTATTATTATTATCGTAAATATTTTATTAAATATTGATAATCTCAAATGATATTTTTTTAAATGACTACTTTTCATAATTTAATGACACTTTTCATAATTTTTGAGCTGCTTCGCCACTGACTGTAATATAGTATTTCCAGTGAGCTAGTCTAAAAATGGCGATCTATTTAAAATCTTTCGACTGGCGATGCTTTTTAAAGTAATCTGTGTGTGTCGCCATTGCCCATTTCCGCCCTCTTAACGAGAAGAACAGGGCTGAAGTTCTGAGACGCATTGTGCTTATGTCGCGACCCGGTGCTCGACCCTTACAAAAATATTAAGTGTTTGCTGACGTCATTCCATTCATTGGCCTTTTCTTTTCCTACCGGATCTATCCGCGTAATTTGATTTCGCGATAAACTCGGGGAATTTTTATTCCCTCCTGTTTAAGATAGTATTTTTATAATTTCTTTTTTTCTCTCTCTCTCTCTTAAAAAAGACATCTAGTCGCCAGGTCGGCCACCAATTTTCTCTTTTCCGATTTTTTTTCTCTCATCCTTGTTTATCGGCCATTACAAGGGAGCAATTAAAAAGAAATATTATTTTTATCTTTTGTATGAGAATATGATTTGTGATATACCGACGACTTTGCGGAGTCTCTTTCCTTTTTGCTGGTGTGTACTCAGTGACGTAGCTCAGGCGGGGTTATGAAAATCAGGGCCGAAACTAGGATCCCCCATCCCGGGAGGCGATAATTGTGCCCCCCACTCCATTCTTTCAAAATATATTTTAAAAGATAATTTTACAAATTGACCTATCCTTATTTTTTATTTTAAATATGAGATATTTGTTAACCAGATCTTAAGATCTTAAAAATTATGAAGTAAAAACATTGGTTTTGGCGTCCCTCTTCTGTTCGATTTCCCCCTACTTACGACGTCCCTGATGTAAATGGGCATAATGTGCCCATAATTAGATAAAGAAAATTCTGATAAGGCTCCATTACCAAGGCTATGCCCCTCTGTTTACGTGTGTGATTTTCAAATGCTGCAGTAGATTCTTGTATTGGGTCTCTTTTCAGTCTGATTTTAGGTAGCTTTCATTACAAAAAGCTACCTATTGCAGCCGTTCGGAGGAAAGCGATTAAAAAAATTTTTGGTATATTTTCATCGATCATGACCCCCAGATCCCGAAACCATCCTCCGTTCAAAAGTTGATACACACATATATGAACCTAATATAATAATATGATCTTGTATTTATGAACCGATTTGGATGCAACTTCGTGTATACATAGTGCATACCAATGCCTCGACCGAGTTCGTTGGCCAGCTTCATCCGCCATCTTGTTTCAAAATGGCGTCCATTTAAAATTTTTAACAAAAAATTATAATTTGAAATGTGGTACCAAAAAATTGAAAATTGAAAAATATTTTTTCTTATGTGTTTGACCTTGATACAAAGATTCCGGATCATTTTTTGTTTCGTCTATATCTTAAAAAATGGCTGAGTTATAGCACTTTGAATTTCTAGCGTGGCTGACATTTTGAAACGACCCGATTTTTGTCACACGATAACAGGCGTATTTATGAACCGATTTGGATGTACCTTGGTGTATACATAATACGTACCAATGTCTGGAACGAGATCGTTAGCTAGCTTAATCCGCCATCTTGTTTCAAAATGGGGACCATTTAAAAAATTTTTTTTAATTTAAAATTTAAAATGAGGTACCAAAAAATTTGAAAATGAAAAAGATTTTTTTGTATGCGTTTGGCCTTAATACAAAGATTCCGAAACAGTTTTTGTTTCGTCTATATCTAAAAAAATGGCTGAGTTATAGCATTTTGAATTTCTATTGTAGCTGACATTTTGAAACGACCTGATTTTTGTCACGCGATAACAGGCGTATTTATGAACCGATTTGGATGTAACTTGGTGTGTATATAGTACATACCAATGTCTCGATCGAGTTCGTTGGCCAGCTTCATTCGCCATCTTGTTTCAAAAGTGCTGCCATTTAAAAAAAAAAATTTTAAATTTAAAATGAGTTATCAAAAAATTGAAAAATGAAAAAGATTTTTTTTATGTGTTTGACCTTGATACAAAGATTCCGGAGCAGTTTTTGTTTCGTATATATTTTAAAAATGGTTGAATTATAGCACTTTGAATTTCTAGCATGGCTGACATTTTGAAACGATCTGATATTTGTCATGTGATAACACGCGTATTTATTAACCTATTTCGATGTAAGAAGGCATGTGGATAGTATATCGTAATTTCTCGACCAAGTTCGCTGGCCAGGTTCATCAGCCACCTTGTTTCAAAATAGAGGCCATTAAATTAAATAAAAAATTATATTTAAAGTGAGGTGCAAAAAATTTTGAAATTGAAAAAGGTTTCTTTCTTAAATATTTGACCATGATATAAGGATTCCGGAGCATCTTTTGTTTTGTCTTTATCTTAAAAAATGGCTCAGATATAGCAGTTTCAATTTCTAATGTGGGTGACATTTTGAAAAATCTGATTTTTTGCCTGCGAACGCACTTGTATCAACCGATTCCGATGTGAGAGAGCATGTGCACAGGAATTACTAAGGTCTCGACCAAGTTCACTCGTTAGCCTCATCCACCATGTTCTCTTAAAATGGCAGGAACTTCAAGATATCGCCGAAGTTGGCAACCAAATATAAATTACTTTAAATAAAAGCAGCTTGGATAAAGCTGACTAATTTCGCGAAATTCTCATTCATAATGATTTAGTATTGATAAAAATTAGTGTTGAATCTCCTATAATTGGTTTCCACTAAATTGAGCTTCTTGTGTTTGAATAATATAAGCTTGCTTTTTTAAAAATATGGAATATGAAAGCTACCTCTTCCTCCCGGCACTGGCCGGAAGGACTTTTATCTAGCCTGCGCGGTGCGTCGATTTCGGATGGGATTTTGAATCTTGCAGGTTGGATACGAGTATACCCTTTTTTTAAAAGAAAGTCTCGAATAACGTTTCACGTGAAAAGATTATACACGTGAATGTGAATGAGTACATATAGCTATTTTACTTAGAAAACATTGATAATAGAGGTATGATTTAAAAAATTACGCAATTGCATTTAAGTACTTTATTAATTTTCTTACATTTCAGGTCTCAGGTTTGGATTTAAGTATACAACGTTCAGGTTGGTTTCGGGTTCTCCTCCAGGATCGGGTCGAATTGCATGTGGACGTAAACCGTTCGTGTAGTTTCATGTCACTGAAAATCTGTTTAAAATAGCAAAGTCGTTTTATACCCAACCACTAGCAGAAATATATAAAATTCACAATCCTTATTATTTTTTTTAATATAACTATACAACTATGGTAGGAAGACATAAGTTCTGTTTTCTAGCAATGATTAAAAGGGCTTCAAATAGAAAGGGAGGATAGACAAGAGATATCCCACGGCTTCTTTGTGTTACTAAACGTTGACGATGTCGCGATTAAATAGAATTAGGCACTTTGGCACTTTTCACTTTGAATCCGAGCCCGAAGACTGGTATTAAAATCGGTCTCGTTTCAGGCCAGGGATCGGTCTCACTGGCCCGGGTCTGTCTCATTTCTGATCTGTGCACATCCTATAAGATTTTATTCTAGACGAATCAAAATTAGTTTTCTTTGTACTCGAGCAGCCGCATTTATGTGGATAAAACATTTGATGCAGACTCAAACCTGATCTTGTATTATTCAGTCGTGTTTGAACTTGCTTGAGCATCAAACTACTCTGTTTTTAAAGATCCACTGTATCATATCAATATTCTTTCCAAAATCTTTATAAACTGCAAGTGCAATTTGCTCTTTTGATTTATAACGAATGATGAAACGTAACTAAAGATTGCATCTGAGAACTGAATGAAGCAAGCTATACCAGATTTAATTCCATATTTCATCATTTTCAATTTATATGAAGAATGCAATTACAGCCTCTTTGATTTCCAGACTAATTAATTTGCTTCATAATTGCGTCAGAATATATTTTTAAAATAATGGATAAGTTGGTAAAATCTTTAAAATTAAAGTTCTCAATTTTTCTCCTTGTGAACTATTTCGTAAATAAAAATTGGAATTTTATTTTATGGATAAAACTACTAGACATTATGATAATCTCATGCTGAAAGTTTTTTAATTTATTTTTCGGTGTTAAAAAGTCATTACAAAACTGCTCATCTCATTAAAATGTTTATTTTGATGAGAAATGAAAAATTGAGAAATGAAGATGGCTAATTGACGTCCCTTGGAGTTTGAAACGGATATAAAATAGCTGTGTAAAGAAATGTAACATGTTTCCCTGCAAAAAATATTTTTCCGGTAGTGACTGCTGCTTTAGTTTTATAATTTTTAATCATCTCAATCTTATAAATAAATACTATAGATTTTTAAATTAGTTTTAACAACCATATTTGTTTTAGAGGCATTGCAGATTTACAACTCTCTCCTCTCTCTCACACGTTTCGCACTTAATGACTTAATAGGTATTTCAATAGCTACGATTATTAACTAATCAATAAAACTGACTTATTATAAAATCAGGAGATGTTTTACCTCATTTAAGGCTACACACTATCCTAAAAATGACAAAAATATCGAATATTTTTTTATTGAATTTTTCAGTGGTCCATACGGTTGTGAATCATGACTCCAAATTGTAGATCTGAAATTCAAATAATTTTAAAGATATTTGAACTTTTCTGAGTGTTCCTTTACAAACTTTAAATGCATTTTCTCAGACTTTTATTTTTGTTGATGTTAGTGTTTGCTAATCCCTAAGGCTTTTTTTCTGTTGTAGCTAGAATCTTGAAATTTTTTGCAGACACTTTCATGTATATGTACTACAATAATTAGTATGAATTTAGGTCTGAGGGTTATAGTTATTATTATTTTTTTTAATGTCAAAGTTAATATTTCCAAAATTTTCGTGTTTTTTTTTTTTTCAGGTTTCGCGCTACAAAAATAAATAACTTTAAATAAAAGTTGCATCTTTAATTCCATACTAACTTTTGTTCCCAATAATCCAATGAATATAAGTCACTTAAAATAATTACAAAATATTAAAAATTAAAAATGTTACAAAAGTTTTTAAAAACTTCAAGTTTTTCAAAAAAAATTAAATTAAAAAAAAACGGTGATTGATAAATGATTTTTTTTTACCAGAATCAGTTTAATTTTATAATCTCAAACAAAGTCATTAATTATTTTTAATGTAACTGTCTCCAAAAATTTCTTTGGAAAAAGGATACTGCGTAGCCTTAAAGAAAAAAAAAAAAAAAGAAGAAGCATATAAATCGCAGGTGTTCCCGCGTAAGTGAGTCCCACTTACGCGGGAACACCTACAATTTATGTGCTTCTTTGTCTTTTTTTTTATTATTATTATTAGAAATTCATATTTCGAATGTAAATACTAAATAAGATTTGCCCGCGATTTTATACGGATAAAAAATATATATTTGGAGAGAAATATATATTTATAGTTGGAGTGTTAATTATATATTACTTATTGGCGAATTCTACTGTATTGAAAAAAATTTCATTATTAGCGTTTGATTTAAGCATCAAACTTTACATAATTTTTGTTCAAAGTTACCAGTTTCTTCAATCTAGATAAAATGCAATTTTATTTATTCTCATATATTATATCAAAATTGAATGATGTGAAGTCTCTCACACACACGTTTCGCATTTAATAGGTATTTCAATGGCTACGCTTATTAACTAATCAATAAAACTGACTTATAATAAAGTCAGGAGATGTTTTACTTCATTCCACTTACGCGGAAACACCTATAATTTATATGCTTCTTTGTCCCTTTTTATTATTATTATTATTAGAGATTCATATTTCGAATGCAATTACTAAATAAAACTTGCCCGTGATTTTATGCGGAAAAGAAATGTGTATTCGAGGAGAAATATATATATCATAGGTTGAAGTGTTAATTATATTACTTACTGGCGAAATCTAGTGCATTGAAAAAATTTCAGTATTAGTGTTTGATTTAAGCATAAAATTTTATGTACTTTTTATTCAAGGTTAAAAGTTTCTTCAATCTAGATAAAATACAATTTTATTTATTCTCATATATTATATCAAAATTGAATAATAATTAATGTACTCTGTCGATATAGCTCTTCCTTTTTAGAAAATGCTCCGATCGTAGACAATTCTTTGAACTAAACAATAATATGAAAATGCAAAAAAAAAAGGCCCTTTTTTTTTCGTCTTGTGGATGAGTATTTGCAATCAAGTAACCAGTTATATATCTCTTTATCCTGTTGTTTTTACAGTCGATTCTCTGGCCGTAGTTAAACATGTTAAGCCGATGCATCGGGCCGTGATCCATGAACTTGCGTACTATTTAGAGCATGGGAAGTGCCCAGCCATAGTTAAGCACCTGAGTTGTTGAGAGTGACGCCTGTTTACAGATTTTTATAGATTCATTCTCTGAAGGAGGAAAAAAATAAAGGTCTGGTCATTTATTTTTAAATTTGAAATTGTCAAATGAGGTGAAATCTTTAAAGGTTGTCCTTTTATCAGGTAAAAATCCCTCTTTCAATCGCGATGTAATACTTATATTTGAATAGTTAATTGATGGCTTCCTACGATAGGCTAGCAGAGGGTTCATATGTGTATGGCTGGATTTAAGATAAGTGAGGCCTTAAACTGAAGTTTTTTTTTTTTTTTTTTTTGTCCAGTGTAGTAGTAAAATTTGAATACGTAATTTAATATTAACCAAAACTGTGAGGAAATTCTAAATGCGAGGCGTTAAATTGCAATTTGTATAGTTTATACTTTCCCCCGGTATTGCACTTAAACGAAAAAAAAACTATTTAGTTAAAAGAAATAAATGTTTGGTTAATATAGCCTCGTTAAAATAATTGTTGGACTGACCAAATATTGGTTGAACTGACCAAATGATTTTGTTAGTTCAATAAACTAACAAAATCATTTGGTCAGATCAACAAAAATAATTGGATGGGGCAAAGTTTGGTTGGCACAACTATTTTTTTGTTGTTTTAACAAAATCGTTTTTTCCGTGGCCTCTAAAGCGAAAGCTGAGCTCCCGGGGCGGTCATCCCTTGTATAATTTATGCGTAAATCTGGCCCTACATGCAGCTGCAAATATAAATGCCTGTTTATAACTTTTTCCGCTTTTTTTCTGTTATGAAAGCGCTGCTTCACCTAATTCAGAGGCATGGATACAATAATTTTGGAGCTGTTACTGATACCTGCTAATAAATGTCTTGCATTTTGTATGTATATATGTATGTGTGAAAGCTCTTCTTCACTTAATATAGGGAAGCAGATTGACAGTTTGGGAAAATTTTCAGGCTGATTACTTGTTCCCATACATTGCCGTGTTACATAATAATTTTGTGGAGTCGAAAGAGGCCTTTTTATCTGATAATTGCTATTCGAATTTTCCTAATTTTTGGTTTTTCAGAATTTGCCACTCTTCTTTGATCAACTTAATTTTCGCTTTTTTTCTATTTTCTCTAATAGAACTATCCTTGTGCCTGTAAATGAAAACAAAATATTAATCCCATCGTATGTTAAACTCACTCCCTATAAAATCATGTCTGCTTTAGATACAAATATAGGTTTTAAAATGCGGCTAGAGGAAAAGTAATGTACAATTCGTTCAAGACTTAGCAAGGGAGTTACTTTTCAGCGTAAAAAATATGTATGTATGAGCTAAGACGATCAACAGCTACATGTGTGCTTGATATAAATGCTTCCTCCGTAAGTATGGGTATTACGGTTATTCTTTCTCGCAAATAAATATGCATAGTGCCATTCTTCCTATCATCAAATCCCTGACCAGATTTAAGATGGTTGAAATGAAAGAGGAATAAAAGATTAAAAAGAAAAAAAAAACAACGGCAATGCATTAAGTTATCAGGTTTGCTACTGAGGTATCTGCCTTAAGTACGAGTTGTTCTATTGCTGCCCAAGCTGGGCAGCTAGGACGCGACCTTGGGCTCACCGCGGATTGATCCCCTAAAATAAGTAAAATGATTTAAAAAAATTTATTAATCTTTCAGTTTTCTGCAACGATTTGCTCAAAAATCAAACAAATTTGTGGATTAACTGCAACCATATCGCAATATCTAATAATAAAAGCATAGGTGATATACACAAATGTACCGTGTTTACTTGCATAATAGTCGCCCTCGCGTAATAGTCGCACCCTCATTTTGAAGCAGAAAAAATCGCCAAAATATTTTCTTCGCATTAAAGTCGCAGTCGCGTATTTGACTTTCATCTAGAAAATTATCAGCTGTTACTCTTCCTAGAACTAGTGTACTCATAATGGATTCATCTCTTCTGTTACTCCCTTTCACATACCCAATATGGTCACTTCATTCTTCAGACACCGATTCACATTACAATAGTGATACTGATACCTTTAGTGAAAGTGATTTATTATGAGAATTTTTTATCAAAATGTTCACAAAGATTATTTGTAAGTTTTATGGCTATAAAAATATTCACACAAAAAGAAAAATGGTTATATAATGAACAGCGCATAATCTGGAAACATTTAGGGAGCAACTAATTTTATTATAATGTGTATATATATATATATATATATGGTTTGTGGCGCTTTGTTGTCAATCATTCACAATATTGCGGTTTTTGATGATGGTCGGTAATCTTTAATTAATGGTTATACATATATATGTATAGATATACCAGTAATGTTTTAGCATTAGAGTGTACAATATTGTGTAATAGATTTCTTCGCATAATAGTCACACATAGACTTTCACAATGAAGAATTGGCAAAAAAAGGTGCGACTATTACGCGAGTAAACACGGTAAACAGTCGCTTTCTACCTAGTGGGCATTCTTCGTGTTGGAATTGTACACCAGTTCCATTAGAATTGACCTATCCTTTGTTTGAAAACAGCTTAAATTATGTGTGGTATGTTGCCATCAACATATTTTTATTAGAATTATTTTTAAAGAAATATTTAAGATGATGTGATATTTAAGGTACTGACATCGAACATCAAAAGTCTTAAATAACCTGAGTTTTATGGGCATTTTTATAAAATTCAGAAAAATCTCTGACACTCCCGAAAAAAATTTCTAGATACTATTTTAGTGCAAGGGGGTTGAAAAATTTTTTAATCTTGGGTCTTTGGCAAACTTAACCGGACGCTGGTTATTGCCTTTCATAAATAAATTAAATGTTATCATCCAATGCCTGTCCATTTTTATACTTGATTGAATTTAGGCGAATAGATATTATCAGCCAAATCCTTTCCAAATAAATTATTATATCATTATTATGAACTAAGAAGCTGTATCGGGAACGCGTTATCTTTATTAAGGCGATTGTGTAACTTAACAATGATCAGAGGGGTAAAAAACAGACGTAACATAAAACACATGCATTCATTCCTTAAATGAATTTAGCCATTTCTCCAGTCTATATTTTTAAAAGCACCGAAGCAGTTCAAATCATCTCTATAAACGAAACTTCTTTCCTATGCCCGTTGCTTGGGAATAATCCACCTGCGCGATAAGATAAAATTGTTCGATTAATATTCTTCAAATGTTTCGCGCCCTGTATCTTCTGCATCCATAGCATAAATAAGTATGCAGGAGATAAAACTGTGAGGTGCCCTTTTAAAACCACTTATGCTTACAGTATAAACAGAGATAACTTTTTCTGCTTCAACGTCTACCGAACACACCTTGACCAAAAAGTTATCGGCAATACAAGCGTTCGCAAGTAGGATTTCACAAATGTGCATGGATCGTTTCCTATTCCTTTGGCTAAAGTGCACTTCCTACTCTGATGCATTCCGACAAAACTTCTGGTCAGTGGTTATGCTTTTAAATTTTATTCAATTTCTCTGTTAAAATTTTTTGTTAAGATTGCTGGTCACTCAGTTTCCGAATTCCTCTCCGTCTATGGAAGTTTGATACATTCTGATATTTAAAATATCTCCCCAGGAAATTAATATATTTAACTTCTTTTTTATGTATACTCTTCTTAAAGGATGTCTCTTTTTACCTTAGTTGTCAAAATATTTCTAAAACATAAGCCTAATTTTATATGAAGTGTTAAAATTTTACTCCCAGTTCGTCAGCTTTTAATGCATAAAATATTAATTTAAGCATAGATGTTAGAAATATTTTGACAAGTAAGGTAATAAGAGACATCCTTTAAGAAGAGTATGCAGAAAAAAGAAGTTAAAAATATTAATTTCTTGCGGAGATATTTTAAATATAAGAATGCATCAAACGCCCATAGACTTAACATTACCAAGGGGAAATCGGAAGCTGACTTACTAGCAGCCTCAAATTATTGAATGCTCCACAAATGCCTGTTCTTAATCTAAAATGTTGGTACATAAATGAAAAGTGATTTCATCATTCTTTGGGGGATAATTCATGCAAACTTCAGCGACGTTTCAGACGGCTTCAGATATGTATTGTATGTGTTCCTTATCCAAAATGTTTGGATATAAATAAAATGTTATTTCACCGTACTTTGAATGGATATTTCTAAAAATCTTTCTTTAGTTTTCAGAATACCTCAAAAATGTCTTGCATGTGTTCCCAATGAAAATGTTAAGATCGAACTGAAACGTGATTTCACCATCCTCCAAAAGGATATATTTTTTTTAATCGCCATTTTGGAGTTTCCGAATGCTTCAAAAATGTCTTGTATAGGTTCCTAATGCAAAATATTAGAATGTGCATAAAATGTGATTTCGCCATCCTCTGAAAGGATACTCACCATTTTGCTGTTTGAATGCCTCAGAAATGTTTTCTATATGTCCTTAGTGCAAAATATAGGGTGTAAATGAAATTTGATTTATCCATCCTCTGAAAGGATACTCACCATTTTGCTATTTAAATGTCTCAGAAATCAAGCTTTCTTCTGTACGTTCCTAATGCAAAATATTAGGATGTAAATGAAATGTGATGTCACCATCCTCTGAAAGGATACTCATCATTTTGCTATTTGAATACCTCAGAAATGCTTTTTGTAAGTTCCTAGTGATATTAGGATATAAATGAAATATGATTACACCAACCTCTGAAAGGATATTCATAAAAATCATTTTCTTTTTCCCGAATGCCTCATAAGTGTCTTGTATGTGTTCTTATTCCAAAATGATAAGATACATCAAATGAAATATGATTTCATGAATAGCAGGAAAAATATTCATAAAAACTTACGTTGCATTGTCAATGGCTCAAAAATTGCTTGTAATGTATTCCTAATCCGAAATTTTCAGGATTCGAACCCGGCGCCTTGTCAAAAGGTGCCGGATTCGAATCCCGACTCAGGCATGGATATCTGTAGTAAGTCTGATTCCACTTTAGACAAAGGTCCTGGTCTGATTAGCACGCCATGTGCAAAAGATGACCGTAACGCCCGCAACAAACCAAAATGTTAGTATATATAAAACGAACGTTATTTCACCATTGTCTGCAAGGAAGAGTAAATTTCATCAAAGCATATGAATGTCAATGATTTTACCATTTTTCATTTTTGAATATTTAATAAGGTATATTTTGCTGTGGGTGTCATAATTTTTAAAGTAATAGAAAGTTAATTCGCTGAGAAAGTTAATCGAAAGGAAAAATAAAAGAAATGACATCTGTTGATCCTTCCTGACAACCTGATCATTCATATGTATAACGAAATGTGTTAACTCTTTCTTCACTTCAATTTAAATGGATATTTCTTTACATGTCTCTTTATTTTATTATTAAGGATTTATTTATTCGAGATTTTACAACTCTTGATGAAGCATTTTTTTTTTTTTCATTTTTATATACCTGAGGACCCAACTCGGGCTTCTTGGGTTATAGAATATAGGTAAAACCCATTTTTAATTGAAAAATTCAATAAATTTTCCACATTTAAGATATATTTTTTAAATTACTCTGCAAAAAGCATTTTAGTATAAAAAATATCAATTATATATTCAAATAAAGATTTGAAAATGTATTAAAAACGATAATTTCGTATTAGCCGCATGCCAGGGATTAGTCGAATAAATCGCCACAAAGATTTTGCTATTTACAGCAACCTGTTTGATTCTGGTTATTTCAGTGTTTTAGCGTGTGCTCAATTACATATCTGTTAAATTTGTGTTTTATTTATATTATATTAATTATTTATTAATTTAATTTCGTAATGAAATTTTAGGCAGAGACAAATTCTGAACTATTTATATTGTTTTAAGTTTAAACAGACTATCTTCCCTAATCGGGACACACGATAGAAATAGATTTTTTTTTAAATTCATTTTTAAAAACCAAAAACAAATCAGTACATTGAGATACAGTTTTCAAATCTACTGTATTATAAAGTATTCTTTTTTCTATTCGACGGTTTAAGAATTGAAATTGTGCAATGTTTAGACGTTTAACAAATATCAGTAAAAACAAAATTTATTGTTCAGGTCGTTGCCACTGTCGATATGACGTCAGCGTGACTCATGGACACGCTTTTGCTTTATAATACAGATTTATGTATAAAAAATCATATTTACAGGATTTTTTTCATTCAAGCGGGTGAAAGGGGGGGTGGTGAGCATAATTCCCACTACCATCCCTTTGTTCCTTTCCCTCGTGATTTTTATTAACAAAAATTCGCATAATGTAGGTTTAGGAGGGATGAAGAGGGATATTTTGGTTAAACATGTTAAAATTCTAATGAAATGTACAGTCGTGGAAAAAAAAAAGTAAACACTCCCTACTAACTCCTGAACAAATTATCGTAGACGAAAGTTACTGTTACCGGACGATTGGAAGTAAAGTTTACTTTTAAATGGTGTGTATAAAATTTGCTTAGAGGGCCATATACATATTAAAATGAATCCAATCTTCTTTTTTTTTCGATGGCAGTACCCAAATTTAACGAGATATTTCAAATCTTCGGTTCAAAATATGCCTAGAAATCAAATTTCAAGTCATTCGAATGATAAGTTTTTGAATTATAGACATTCAAACTTTAGTACTTCTAATGTTAAATTACATTTTCATATTTTTATTTATATCTCCTGAAATTATGCTCCTAATGAGCTAATTTTTTGTGTAGCAATAACACTAATATACCCAAACATAAATACATTGAATTTGCAATTTTTATAATTTTATGATATGAATTATGAATTATGAAATTAATATTCGAAAAAATTATGAATGGCAACCTACAGTTTTTTTGATGGCCATAGATTTATTAAGTCCTGCTTTATGGAAATCCAAAGTTTCACATTTTTCTTCCAAGTAGTTTTCAAATTATGCTCAAAAAACGGCAGAATCATGGTTTAAGGGGTCAGGTATGATAGAAGTGACTAAATATTTTGAAATTTCTTCTGCTATCCTGTAATCAAACAGGTTTCATTGACGGTTAAACGTGCCTTGATCAAGAAGGCGGCTCTCTCGGTTAACAATCGAGTTCGGAACTTCAATTTGGATACAGCCCTTAAAATACGCTCGCTTTAAAATAATTAATTTCTCGGAAACTTATGGCACGAATTGCATAAAAATTTGTTTATAGGCTAATTGAAAGGTGTAGAGTTCATTTATGCTGTCAGAATTGTGTACTGATATTGAAAAAAACAAAGTTATGGTTCGTTTTAATATGTAGATGGCCCCTTAAACAAATTTTATATACATCATTTAAAAGTAGACTTTATTTCCAATCGTTCAGTACCAGTAACTTTCTTCTACGATAATTTGTTGAGAAGTTAGTAGGGGGTGTTTACTTTTTTTTTCCACGACTGTACAAATAACAAGAAAGGCTAATAACTGGAACATAAACTGGATTGCTCTCGTAGTAGTAATACAAATGAATACATCGTCCGAGTATTTTGTTAAATTAACCCATTTGTGCCTGAATTTTTGTTTTCTCAAATTTGTTGGTAAAATCACTTTAAAGTGTTGCAAAATGAACTGGAAAAATACTAAAAAAAATTACGCTAAAGAATGTTTGTATTTATTTGATAAAATGTACACATACTAAATATTGAGATATGCATAATATTTGTAATAGTATTATAATATGCATAATTATATTTTTTGTCTAAATTTATATTAAATAAGCTTTTAAAATGTATATTATATACTATAATTAGTAATTTTATAAACTACTAAAAAATTATATTTATTTCTTTACAGAGACTAATAACATTATTAGTAATAATAAATAAAGAATAATCGTATTTGAGGCTTAAAAACAATTTTTTCATAATCATTTTGAAAAGGACTTTACGTAGATAACTGTTTCCTAAATGGCTAATAAAAGTATGCACCCATTCATGCCTATCGCCTTATATTTTGTAGGTTATAAAAATGCATAAAAAATAGGCTTGAACATATAATTTCCCAATTTAAAAAAATACGTATTTCAAAAAAGTCTACAAGATAAGGTTATGACTTATTTATTTGGATCCTTGGTAGAAAAAACATAAATAAATTTGCCTTTTACATTTCGCCATCTTGAAAAATGAAAAATCTATAAACTGCGAAAAAAGTCTTCATATAAGCAAATAAATATCCATCTTATGCTGTCATCTTTTGGTAACAGATAAAGATATTTATAGATAATTATTTTATACAATTTTCATGTTAAAAAGAAGAGGAACATTATGCAAATTCATTAAAATTCGAAGTGTCCCAAAAATGGGACTCTAGGCATAAATGGATTAAATATCCGATTTGAATAATCACACACTTAAATAAATAAATAAATAAATAAATCAGCGTATTACAAGGAAGTTCTTTGCGAAACTTGATAGCGATATTTTCTCTGGTAACTTCTAAGAAAGGTATTTACTCCAATAAATATGACAGATGATTTTTGTAGATCTACTTGCGAAATAATTCTTTTCAATAATTAAAAATAAAATCTAAACACACGACACTTGTAATGCAGCACACGATGAAAAAACTTTGAAAGACCTTGAACTTTCCCGCTTCTGACGCAAATTATAAAAATTTTGAAAGAAACTTGTACCATATGTATTTAGGCCTTATTTGGCCTTGTCATGTTCTTTACTTTTTTTTTTCCCCAGATGCACTTGCTCTCTTTTCTTTAAAGGGCAGGGGGGAGAATGAATTCGAAAGTTATGGAATATTTTAGCAGACATAAAGTGTATTTATTAGACTAAATAACAGAGACATTTTACTTTTTTTTTTTTCATTCTTTTGCTAAAGTACATTCAAAGGTTAACAGAAAAATTTTCAGCTGATTTTTTAAGTTATTAAGAAATATTATGAATGATTGTGCTATAGTTTAGTTTGTTTAATTTGATATTTTTTCTTAAATGTCTAGTTTGGTGATAGAAGTTAACATTTCTGAATTTATATTAATTAGATTACATTTTAGCTATTTTCACTGCTTCTTATATTTATTAACTGAATAATAACACTGAGTTCTTGTAACAAACTATCATTTTTTATGATAATTGTCTAAAGTTGTCATGTTTATAAACTCAGAAACCATAATTTTTACTTATTTTTTTCGTTTATTGCAATTGCTAAAATAATTAGTGATTGATGATAATTTCCACTTGTTTTTTTTTTTTTTTAAGCAACTAACATTTCTTTTAAACATTTATAATTTATTTGTTAAATAAAAGTTTTTCTTATATTTCTTATTATTTAAAGTTTGTGATAAAATAATATAGTTACAAATAATATTTAATCATAAGCCTATTAAAATATTATTTATTATTATTTATAAAATTAAATATTATATCACTGAATACTTGATAATTATACTTAATCTGTTATTAAATAATAGTGATCATTGATTAATTATATCGCACAAATTTCGTGTTTGTGTGTGTGTGTTTGTTTGCCCTTCTCTCCCCGTATGTCACAGGTTGTTGGCAGTATTGCCTGTCGCAAAAAGGTGGGACATGCAGGTATAAAAAGAGGGACAGCGGCTTCTAAATGGGAATCATTCATAAGACACAGTATTAACGAAAAAAAATTCATATTTTTATGAACTGTTTTGTGCCATTACATTAAATTTGTGAGAATTAGACAATTTCTAATAGACACAGCATATATTCAATTCAGTAAAATTTGGATTACTTAATAATATCTGTCGGGGAAATCAATATTCCTAAAGGAAACTTAAACAATATTACATTTAGAAACATACCCACCCTGGTAATGTGTAACAAAAACTCAAACTTTCTGCGTATATTCTTGCAAATATTTCATTAATTTAATTAGAAATATATTAAATTAAACTCGATATATTATGATTTCAAAACAATAAAACTTGTGGCGAGTTATCACAGTTCGCCACAGTTACCATTTGGGTCATTCTCCCAAAAGTGTACAATTCGAGTTACAAAGCCTTTTTCAGTATTTGACATGAATATTTTCGATTTAATTTATGTTTTCTATTGAAAAAGAAAGAAGACTAAATGTGTTGTGTTCATACATATTTTATAGTTACTTTATATTTTTTATATCTCAGTTCACAGTATCTCACCTCCGTGTCATATCTCACACCCAATGTTGCAAAGGAAAATGTTTGATTACTTATTTAATTGAAAAAAAAAAGTTAAATAATTATTATTCTTTCTACTACTATCTCAAGAGCAAAGTAACTTAGCATAGTTAATGACTTTCTTTGTATTTTTGTTTGTTTACCGAGTACGGAAAGGAATGTCACACAATAAATTCTCACCTCCGTGAACCAAATATTAACCCCTTCGGGACGAGCGTCTTTTACAGAATTTTTAATCTTTAGTCACCGGATTTTTAAAGCAGAAATTTTTGCGTAATTGAATCGGAAAAATGCCCGGATTAAATAAGGCAAAATTTACGATACAATTTTACTGGTGAGAATAACCACCGATTCTGAGCAACTTACGCGGCACGAATAGCGGTCGCTCGTCCCCAAGGGATTAAGTTGCATTTTCATGTTAATAGGTGGCAAAATTATCATCAGATTTTGTTTCCCATGATGCTAAATTTAGCCAGTATGTTTGCTGTTGTTAAATTATGAGTCAGAAATTTGCTTTTATACTCAGGTGTTAGATTTTGTTATAAAAAAGCAACCATGGTTATTGGAGATTCTCTTGGAGATAAACTGTAATTCAAGGTGACTAAATCAACACTGAGATATATGCTTATGTATTGCTTATGTAATTATATCACCAGATGTTGATTTAAAGAACGAAAATAATTTTTCTCAAAAAAAAAAATAATAATAATAAATAAATAAATGTGTGTGTTAATATTTAGAACATGTTCCCCACTTCCGTGAATCTGTCAATTTTAAAAATGTATATTTCAGAGAAAAATGCTTAACAAGAATATACTATCTCAAGGGTAAAGTAACTTAGCATAGTTAATTACTTTCTTTGTATTTTTGTTTGTTTTCTGATTACTTTAAATCAAGAAAGGTTGTTTCAAAACTTTAAAAGAGAAGAACTGAATAACATATAAAAGATGGGTTATGAAAAGAAGCTCCAAATGGGAGATGAATTTTTTGAGTTTTTTTTTTTTTATATTCATTCCAAATAAATTCATTATATAATTTTATATAGAATTGCTCCTTAGTTATATATCTAATAGAATAAATAGTTTTTAAGCTTTGTCTCACTACACAAACACAACTGTAGCATAAAGCTCATCTCCGTGAATGACGTTAATAAAAAAAACTGTTTCTGAAAAAAATTAAATATAATGTAGCTGGGCCGTTCCTGATTTTTACTTGCAGTATGTGATAAGTTTCTAAAAATGATAACATTTATCTTGAAAAACAAAATTTTTCTACGGGAAAAATTTGTATTGAAAATGTACACTTTTGAGAGAATCACCCATTTATGTCTTTTTACAAAATTCGATTTAAATCAACAATTTATCAGATAAATTCCTCTCTAAAATCTGTTGAAAGGAAATTTTTATAAATGAAAAATTTTTATAGTACATGTCGTAAGATTTATAGTTTTTTAAGAGCATGTCTTTAGATTGATAGTTTTTTATTTATCGGTATTGTATATTGCATTAGGTCCCGGTAGACTAACGAATAACATTGTATCGTCAAAAATTTCAGAGAATTTATGCATCCTGAAAAATCGGGAGTCCCGCACAGTGCTTCTGTGTAAAGGGTTTTGAAGTTCATGAAAATCGGGACACCAGGCAACATTATCTGTCACATTCGAGTATTTCACTAAAGTTTCTGTAAGAGCTAAAATCCGATAAAGAATCGAGTTCGACGGCCCCACTTACTTTTCTCCAGTCATATGTCTATATAATATTAAGAACTGCTATTAAAGACTAATTAATTAATGTTTAAATATTTACAATTTAATATTAACTGTGTAGTGGAAATTGTCCACTGACTGAAGGTGAGACGAAATGCTACAGACCTGATTTGCAATATTCTATTTTAGTTTCGATGTTATTAATCGAAAAAATATATACATTTATATATATATTTGGCAAGTTTTTTTTTTTTTTTTTTTTGCTCCATCAGATTTTAAAAGCAGTGGCGAGATTTAAAAAAATATAATTTACAAAATGTAATATTCTTTTTGTGTCCAACTGGCGGTGTTGTGTCCAACAGTGGACCGTCTTTATTGCACTCACTGTGAGTCGCATGATAGTACTCACTGTGAGTACCATTGGAAACACGGGTACCACTGAGTACCACTATTGAGTACCACTCCCCCTTCTTCAGCTGCTGTGAAGTCACATTTAGTTGCAAGTTTTAATTTTATGTAAAAAAAGTTTTATATTATTGTACATTATTTACTGAAATAAATTGCATAAAAGCATCAAAAACTTTCGTGATTTTACTTCAAGCTGCTGCAATTAAAAAATGCTGCAATTCACGTAATGTCAGAACGTGTTAACCTAGCCCTTTTCCTGTCACACCGTGTTACGCATTGCATAAAGGGAAATATTACTTACCTGAGTAAAAATACATATATTTTTTAAATTATTATGCTGCCTACCTAGTTGTTTTCCTAATTTAGAGATAATGTCAGAACAGACTTCTAGTCGATTACGGGGGACTGTAATCGATTACGATTACTTTCAATTTTAAAAAACAGATTACGATTATATCTCTATTTATGCAAGTTGGATTACGATTACATATTTTATTATCTATTTTTTAAATTCTAGATTACGATTACGTTTAGATTACGATTAATATTTTTTGTTGGATTACGATTACCGAACTTGTCTATTACGATTACAGTTCGATTACACTGATTTCATATTCTACATGTTACAAACTAGAGTCCTGCACCGTGTCGTGTAACCTGATTTTACCCAAACCAGACCCGAATCTAAGTTCGGGCCGGGTTGAAGCTAATTTCCCGTTGCGGTTCGTGATGAGTTGATTTTTTGGCTATAGATCAGGTTAAGTTTAAGGGTTTCGGGTTGTGTTATGGAATTGCGAGTCGGGTTCGGATTTACCCAATTAAAAAAAAAGTGCTAAATATTTTGTCCTGCGAAATAATTGCATTCTTGAATGTGTGGGTGTGTGTTGTGTATGTGTTTATTTTTTATAAAAAAGATAAAATTGATATTAAAGATACATTAAGACTAGTATTCAATAAATGCATTAAAATAATGATTAGTTTTCATAAACTTCGGATTCAGGTTGAAGTATGTTAGGTTCGAGTCGCTTTTCGGGTTTACTAAATTATAGGGATGGGATTAAGTATGCCAGACTCCTGCAGGACTCCATTACAAATCCATCTTGCTTCGAATTCATTATTTAAATATCTATATAAAATACTATTCTCATTTTACAGTTATTTAGGAATGAAATATTTAAGTGTGCTCACAATTCGAAAGCAATTAACCCTTTCCACTCGAGAGGTGATTCTCACTCACCACTAGTATTCCTAGGTGTTCCGCGTAAATCAGGTTTCAAAATGCTCTGGACACCACTAATTTCTCTCAGTTTATTTCACAATTTTTAATCGTAGATAACTCTGCCATTAGATAGGCGAAGAAAATTACTTTAAAATACTGGTGTCCAGAGCATTTGGATCCCCAATTTACGCGGAACACCTGACAACACTAGGGGTGAGTGAGAGTGAGTCACCTCTCGAGTGCAAAGGGTCTGAAAAAATCTCTCCAAATTTAGTTTCCCTTATTCCATTGAGTTTTGATAATTTACCTTTATAAATTCTTATGAACTAAGAAAAATCACATTTTGAAATATATATATTAATATTCTATATTTAGAAAATGCCTCTGTAAAGTGTTCTGAGGTTTTGTTTTGACCTTCTTAATTACGATTATAAAAAGACTCATTTTTTTTTTTTCTATTTGTCGATTGCCATAGTAAAACATAATTTCTTGTCTCATCTGTGTGTGCCTAGCATTAATGATTATATTGTTAGACAAAAATAGACTGAAAAATTATACTGATTTTCCTAATCAAAAATTTAAACTTGCATTTTGACTTTCTTTTTAGACACATACAGAACAGATAGGGAACAGGGTGATTTAAAAATATGCATACATAAAGTATTCGTTACGATTCCCTGCGTCCTTTTAAGGATGGCGATTTTTATTTTGAACAAGTGCGGTGCACACACACAATATCGTAGAAATTTACGATATTTTCTTGATGAGAATTTGCCAAACAAATTTATTAGACAAAAAGTTAAGTAGAAAACCCTTAACATCCCTAGAGTTATATATACATATAAATAAAAAATGCATTAGTTACGTGATTTCTCAAACAAAGTATTTTAGTTTATTATTATTTACGATACTATAAAGAAATTGATTTTTCTGAAAACATGCTCTTAATTTAGAAACTTAAAATAGCATTATATACTATATATTATTTAAACCGTTTCAGTAATTTTCAAGAGAAAGGTACGTTGGTACCAACTATTTCACAATTGTTGTTGTCACCTTAAATAGGCATACAAAGCAAAACAAAATTTGAAAATGAAAAAATATTAAATATTGAAAAATAAGCTTCTGCCTAAATTTTAGAAATAGGAGAATTGAAACAACTCATTCTTTTTTCTTTCGTCTGGGTGGCTCTGTCCCCCTGAACCCCACGTTTAAAATAAAATTGAAATACATGAACGTGAAAAGGCAATAAAATAAAATAAAATACTATCTTGGGAAGAATAAATTTTCTGCTATTTTCTTTTTCTTTTTAATAATCAGAGATAAAGGAAATTTGGCTACATTTCAAAATTCAGGGAGGAGTAACTGAACTTGCCGGCGCATATGCTAAGAGAATGGTTTAGCATGAACTAGTTAATGCCCTCCCTCCACCCCTTAAGGCTGTTCTCAACTGCTTTGCTCAACAAGCGCAAAACGTTTTGACACATTTACAAATTCATTTTTTAACGGAAAGATATAAAATTGGAAAGCCTGAACATGGAAGCGATTTGGAATCGAACTGTGTTTTCCATTTTTTGATCAATCAATTACCTATTGAGTTAGAAGCGATTTTGATCACGTGATACGCCATTTTTCTCCCCTTACTGACTGGATTGTCTTCTTTCGTTCGGAAGTTCGGCTCAAAATGCCAACTTTGACAGTATTTTCTGAAAGATCTATTGCGTTTACAAGTAAACGGAAAAAACAGCTCGATGACATAGTTTCTGAATAACAACACCTTCTAGTTTCATGCGTTTCCGAACAAAAATGAATTAAAACTTATGTCAGAAAGTTGACCCTTTGGATTTGCGAACAGCCTTAACGAAATCCTGCGTACACCCATGTATTTATTGACAAACCAATATCACTTTCTTTTTTCTTTTTTTATTCTGTTAAAAAAAACATTATATAAAGAAACCACCTTTTATTACTAGTGCTGTAAGTAAAAAAATTGGTCTTTATGTCTATCTTATCCAGATATGTTAAAATGCAAATTTTTAATAAATGGATAGTTCCATACTTATGATTAAAAATACTATATAATTATTTTAATATAAAAAATACTCTTCGCTACAATTTTAAGGGAAAAGACAAGATATAAGTATGCAATATTTCTAAAATAAATTTATACTTAAAAAAAAATTACCTGCATATGGGTGTTCAAGTTGGATTTCGTTTTCATGGATACCCGGACATCTGACGAACACTCTTTACATTTATATTTTTAAAATTTAACGTCTTTTTCATTTAAATCTGAACCAGATTCAGTGAAATAGCCTTCTTTTTTTTTTTTTACTGTTTCTCTTAGCCATTTCTAGAAAGCTGAAAACAACCACTAATAAGATAAACAACCACTAAGAAGTTCAAAATGTGAACGAGTTGTTATATAAATTGTCGTATGCTATTTAAACACCTTTTTTTCCCCCACCATTTTCATTATTCTCAGATTCCCTCATTTGAAAGAGGATATGTGGGTAGTGTATAGTGTCCAACTGATATATATAAGTGGATATAATAACATCATAAATATAGTATTTTTCTTTCTTTTTTTATCCTTCATCACTCCCACTCAATAACCCAATAACCCTGGTCCCTGGAATGACCGACCACATGCTGAGTTTGTTTTCCCAATTCTTTAACGAAGTAACTATTTCTATGTCCGTATACTATGCACAGTGTACGGTATACAGATACACATTCTGTTTCACTTATCACTTTTATTAGGTTACTGTCCCCTCATGACACTTCCGCTTTAGGGGCGACTTAATGAGTTGAAGACGTGAACTCTTCCTTTCTTGGTGCAATGTTTAGCTAACCGACCAAGTATTTTACGGATTGGCCGAAAGGAAGAAGAAGAAAAAAGAAAGAAAAAAAAGGTGTAGTCGTAGAACGTGATCGTATATTTGTGCGAGATTACGATTACAGAGCTTTTCGATACAGATTACTTTGCGGTTACATTACATTGCGATTACGATTAGATTATGATTGTAATCAGATTGAAATCTCTTGATTATGATTACATTGCAATTATTCCGAAACCAAAACTTAAGATTACGATTACAGTGCGATTACACAGTTTTTGTAGTCGATTATAATCGATTACGATTACACGATTACGATTACTCGAAGTCTGGTCAGAACGTGTTAACCTATCCCTTTCCCTGTCACACCGTGTTACGCATTGTGCCCTCCTCCTATCCTCTTGGAGTGTGGCGTACTTAATGAATAACCTCTTAGGTGTAAATATCAATGTCATATAAATATATATATTTTTTTATCATTAAACGTTTAAATTAACTATAACTATCAATATGCTATAAAAATTTCTTATCAGGATTATTTTTAAGTTAAAGTTCTTATAATCTGTTATTTGAATACATTGTATGATGCAATATCGTTTAAAATATTTTGAATTATTTTTTATCCTTGTACGTGGCATAGTATGTCTGAAATTCCTCTATATGTATAAATAACGCTAAAATATCAATCATCTTTAAGTATCGCTGTAATCAGATTAGTCCACTCTAAGAAGATGCGCAAGGAATTCTTTCAATAACTCTTCGACCGTAATATTTTGTTTATATTGATAAGTTTTGGATGGATTAAATTCTCTTTCGAATTTTTCGTGATAATCATCTTATCTACGCCCTCCTTTCTTTTTATTTTCTTTATTTTCTCTTTCGAGCTTACAAAAATAAACAGAATTATGTTAATATTATACTCGCTTATTTGAAAAGTTTTGTTGTTATGTTCAGCTTGAACTGTAAATAGTTTAAGTGAAGGTACTGGATTGAGAAACAGATCTGATAAATTTGTTTCAAAGATAAATGTATGCATTATAAAGCTATGTTGTTATTTCACTCGGATTACTGATGTATTTGATAGCCAAGAGTTGTAGAATGACATGTTCTTGAGCAAAACTGTATAGTAATCGTTGTCTCATCTCAAATAGCATAAGCATTAAAAAAAAATTAAATTTATAATTTTAAATTTATATATTTACTTTTAAACCATTATATCTTCTATTAGATTAATTTTTAACACAATTATTCAATTGGTAAATAAATTATAATAGTTGTAAATTTCCAAATGGGTGAAAAAAGTCCGGGCCAGGATTCGAAGTAGGGATCTTGGCTGCACCCGCCAATGCTCTACCAACTAAGCCACTCATTTCTTCAACCATTTGGAAATTTACAACTGTTATGTTTTATTTACCAATTGAATAATTGTTTTAAAAATTAATCTAATATAATAACGCATGCAGGGTTTACTGCAGTTGCAAAACAAACCCTCGATTTATTCTGTTGAGCTGATTCAGATATCAGACCAGATGCTGCAATCGTTAAAGATTAGCTGGGTGAATTAGTCCTCCAGATTCGTCCGGGATGGCTCAGTTGATAGAACATAGGCGGCTTCAGGAAGACACCCCTGGTTCGAATTCTGGCCCAGACTTTTTTCACCCATTTGGGAATTTACAATCATTATATCTTCTGTTTAGATGTATCAAATTATATATATATATATATATATATATATATAAACTCGGTTTATGGCGTCAGGTGCCGCCATCCGAAGAATCTACAACAGTCCTTTTCCATTTTTTCCGTCCAAGAATCCATTTCTCCTCCAAACCGCTATCCCTCATTGTCTTTGCAATAGCATGCATCCAGTTCTTTCATGGTCTTTCCCGTTTATTATTATTTGTTTTACAACTGAATGTGATTTTGGGTAGTCTTTCATCATTCATTCTTTTAACATGACCATACCAGATTAATTGCTTTTTTTAATATCATCTAGTATGGTTCCCTTTATTTTCATCATTTCTTGATTCTTCATTTCTTATCCTTTCTATTCTTAATACTCTGCATGATCTTCTTAGGGCATCCATTTCTACTGCCGCCAATTTCTTTCTTTCTGTCTCCATAATTCTCAATCCTTCTGCTCCATATAACAATACGCTCTTTACAATACAGTTGTATATATTATACTTTCTTTTCCTAGAGATCTCCTTATTTTGAATTTATTGAATAAGCTGGCTGATACATATCAGAAATAAAAATGAAATTAATATTTCTATTTTGTTCGCAATAAATTGGTTCATAAAAGAGGCTGATTTAATTAACCAGTGTTTCATGTTAGCAGAGGTTAATACAAGATAGAAACCGTGCCGTGTGAAAGCAGTGAAGAATCCAGGCGGTTTCGGGGGAGGGGGGGACAACTTTTCCCCTTTCCCTCCGTCAGCATCGGAATGTTGAAGGGTTGAGATTTTATGCTTATTAATGGTTTAAAAGTGCAAATTTTCCCGCCCCTCTCCAGGGCCGGCGCAATGTCGCGCGGGGCCCGGGCAAAGCAGTTAGGGGGGGGGGGGGGGTCCAACGTATACTTCAACAATGGACTAACAAAATTTATTTTTACATTGTATATATCATAGAATAATATCTAATATAGAAAATAAAATGCATGACAAATACAGCTACTTTCACATTTAATGTGCATAATTACTTTTAATTTCGCAAAATGTTCTACCGTTTGCAATATTTTAAATATTTATTTATTTTTTATTTCACGGTTACTTTCATGATTATCAAATCCGTATATACATTCCTCGACTATTATATCAATTTTTGCCTGTAAGGAATAAAACTAATACTCAATTTTTTCTTACGAAGACACATTTAAAAACAAATCTAGTGAAAAAAATATTATTATTTTATACCGTGGAAACGTTATTTCGAATTGTATAGATTGTATACTTGGAGCTCCTAACAAGAACCCGATTGGCGCGGGCTCAAGAGTAGCCGCCCCGTTTGCCCGATAGTTGCTCCGATCCTCTCCAATGTCAGGAGTTCGCTATCCCTCTCCAACAGCCGTAGATCCCTCTCGGAGGAAAAGTGCCTGAATTAAACACTGGCTTAAAGAATTAAGGGTATGTGCACGAGAGATCGATCCAATAAATCGGTTGATTCTTTTAAAAGACAAAAATTCCATTTTGTTCTCAACGATTTGGCTCATAGATACGACTGATTCGATTAAACAGGGATTTGTATAAAGAAAGCTTATTTTAGTTACTACCGTAATCGTTGTCAAAAGTGTAAACAATGAAAATAATATTTTCCCATTTCTGCCTTCGCAAATAGTTTTAAATGTTATACCTCTAACAAATGAATGTATTTGTCTTGTACATCATTCTTTCTTATGACCTCGATGCTTCACTTTAAAAAATATACTTGATTGATGAACGACTGAAGTAAAAAGAAAAAAAAAGTTCTTTTTTTCTTCGTTAATTTTTTTTTTTTTCACTTTCCCTAATAGGTGCTGGCCCCTTTTAGATATCTAACAATTACTATTATGACATTTTTATTCTGGTATCTCGCATTTTATCCGTGTTAGAAAACGATCCGAAATCGAGTAAAAAGTGTTTGATTGGTGAAAGTGTTTTATTCTTTGTTTGATCGCGCGAATAAAGGTACGTCACGGGCATTTATCTCTTGCGATGATCGATTCGCAGAGGTGCGTTGCTAGCTTACCAGATAACAGAGACCTGGTAGATGTGGGGCTGCTGTCGGTGCTTTTTTCGGGTACTTGCCGCTCATGACTTACAACGTGAAATTAAAACGGAGCCCAGCTCTCAACACTCATGGGTCTTGGACGTCCCGTGTCTCACCGCAACGCAACAATCACAAGTTGGCTACCTCCCCCTTCAAGGATTTCTCGGTTATGACTGTTGTGGATACCCTTCGATCCATCCTCAGGTAGGAGGAAAGATTTCACTCAGTTGTTTCCAAACTCCGAATCATGCGTCTATGTTTATATTTGGCTTTGCTTTACTGGGATAAAAATCTTGCGATTTGCGTGTTTTAAACTTTTTTTCTGCTTTTTAATCTTTTCGGGTCAATTTACATTTTTTAATTCTGGGAAAATTTACTTTTAGGTTAAAAAAAAAAAAAGAAAAAAAAAGAAAAAGAAATTAAATACTTATCCAAATGGCAAAATATGATGTTTACTGAAATTTAACGAATCTGTCATTTACTCAAATATAACGAATTTAATTATTTTTCGTGCTATTTATATGACTGTAGGCGGGGGCGGGGAAATGCATCTTTTTACTCGCCACTGGCGAGTGAATTTTGCAGGTAGTCTTTGAAAACTGCAAACTATAGAGATATCCGAAAACTTTTTTGTAGTTAGCTATATATTTCAACTTTCCTAATTACCAGGCCCTTATTATCGCATGGGCAAATCGGGACTTTGTCCAGGGGCCCCAAACCTCAAGGGGCCCCCAAATCCATACATTAAATTATAAAATATTTAATTTTTTTTTAAATTCCAACTCTTCAATAAGTTGAAGTTATTAAATTCATCTTAAAGTAATATAACAAGTTGCTAAAGTTATATAAAAGTGTTTTGTTTTGTACTAAGAAAAAAAGAGTATTTTTATTAATTAAGGTACTTAATTTAGAATCGACTGAGCTAAGAATTTTCTTCTATTTAAAATCCAAGGTGCGAAAATAATGTTTCTGCATTACACAAACACATAATACTGACCATCGGTTATATTTGAATAATGTTACAACGATTCGAATGGGGCCCGCCTGATTTATGTTTGCCCAGGGCCCCAATTAGTTATGATAGGGGCCTGCTAATTACTGCTATGTAAACATGGTACTAAGTTCTATTTTATATTAAACTTTCCTCTCTTGTTTATATTTCTTAATTTCCTCAGGGAAAAAAATATAAAAATGCATTATACTAATAGTAACCATCTATTTTTGAGTTGCATAAATTTTGTCATAAAAATTTTCAACTGTACGTTGCATTTTACTGGGTGAAATAAATCCTTGGCTGGTGAGATTTTCTAGAAATTCCCCATCCCTGACAATAGGCTATGGAAGAATTTTAAAGACGTTTGGAATATGTCGTAAGATAATAATCCAAATGACAAAATTTGATGTTTACCGAAATTTAGGAATGAATGTGTCATTTACTCAAATCTAACGAATATAGTTATTTTGAGTACTATTTATGTGACAATAGGGCATGGGCGAATTTTACACTTAAATACGTTTGGAAAATGCCGTTTTACAAGTTAAATATCCAAATGGCCAAAGTTGAGGTTTATTGAAGTTTAACGAATGTGTCATTTACTTAAATCCAATGAATATAATTATTCTCGTACGATTTATATGACAATAGGCTATGGAAGAATTTTAAAGACTTTTGGAAAATGTCGTTTTTAGAACATGATTAGATAAACATATCAACTTTCAGTATTTTCTTCCTTATTTTACTATAAATTATCGGTTCAGACTAGTAGCCCCTATTTTAAAATTTAAAGAATAAAACACATGTTTGAAATAAAAGTTTCAGAAACGGCGAGTAGTACTTTAAATTATATTTTTTATTTAATATAGCAATTTTGCGTACTATTAGTATGATAATAGGTTTTGGAAGAATTTCTGACACGTTTGGAAAATGTCGTATTATAACAGAAGTAGAATAACATTAGACATTCCAGTATTTTTCTTATAAATTGTTGGTTCAGAAAGTAGCCCCCATTTTTTAAATTTAAAGAAAGAAATACATACTTGAAATAAAAGTCTCAGCAACCGTGTATAGAGCTTTAAGCGATTCTATTTATTATTATTATGATTATTTATGGTTATAGAATACAAAATTCTAAAACATAAGTGAAGTGATAATAGTAAATGTAAAGACATATTCTATTGCTACTGCATGCAGATAATAACAAAAGTAACTGTAAGCTGTAAACATAAAATAATAGTAAATGTAAAGACATTCTAGTATTACTACATTGCAGATAATATGAAAAATAACTGTAAAGATAGAAACATAATAGTAAATGTAAAGACATTCTATCATTACTATGTGCAGATAGCAAAAGTAACTGTAAAGACAAAATAATAGTAAATGTAAAAACATTCTATCATTACTATGTGCAGATAGCAAAAGTAACTGTAAAGACAAAATAATAGTAAATGTAAAGACAAGTCCTATTATTAGAACGCATGACCCGAAAGAGTTGAGGTGGTCCGAACCACAAAATTATATATTTTTCTTATTTATAAATATTCTTTACTTATTTTTATTTTTTTAGAATGTGTATTCATACGCACATTCCTTTTCATGTGAAAAGTAATCTTTTAAAAGAACAGAAAATTTTAACCTTCTTTAAAATTTGATTTATCTTCTCAAAGAAAAGCTCTTTTCGCATATTATTTTCTCTTTTAACTGCTGAAAATCTTAAATATTGATGTCTTCAGGATTTATAAAGATGTTTATTTAAAAAATATATATAAGACTGTTTTTAAACAGTACTTTTTACTGCAAAAAACATATTTTTAAAATATCCCCTTAAAAAAATGAAATGAAAAAAAAAAATCTAAAGAATATATAACTAAAATATACTGAAAAAATCATTGATTTAACTTTAATATAACTTTAGGTATACCATGTTAAATATGATAAATCTTGAAAGCATACATTCTGAGATAAATTAATTAAATCCTGAAAAGCGGAGCAGTAATCACATACTCTATTTACATGCAGTTTGTTTCATTTTATTCTAAAATTTCTAGAGTAAAATTTAATACCCCCACCCCGTAAATTAAAATAAAATTTCAATTTTTTTCCAAATTTCTGTGTTCTGGGCTACTTTAAGGTGTAATGTTTATCGGTGCGTCCATCTTTTAAAAATGAAAGCGGATTGATGACTAGTCTTAGATACCCCCCCCCCCCCCACACTTCTTTTAAAAACTAAAAAATAGAAACGGTTTTCTCCTTTTTCACTAGTACAAGTTCTTCGTAGTACCACGTATTTTCCCTTTTCTTTTGTCAAGTTTGCCATGTTTTTATCTGTCATTTTGTTTAGCTGATTTCTAGCTCTAAAAAAATCTTGAAAATTAGATTTTATTTCTTGTATTTAAATCGCATTAAGGGTTTTGATTTTTTCCCCTGTAATACGTGTATACGTGTATATCATACACTATCCGTGGTTTAAGTTAACCACGTTTGTACATCACAATTCGACGAATTTCGATTACCTAAATTGGGCGATTCCAACACACTACAAAACAATATTATGATATACATTTTCTTCTCAGGGATTACTAAGATCTCAGATGATTTACTAATTCGGTAAACTAGTGATTTACATAACGCCAGTCATTGTACATGTTGATGGAGATGTTAGTCCTCTAAAAAAAATGAACTCTAATATTTTAATGCTTGTCTCTAAAATAAAGATGTTTTACATTTTAAATTTCTATATACTTATTATATTAGTAGATACCTTAAACACTAAAATAATGATAATATAAAAAGTCTTCAAACTATTGTAGGATGAGTATCTTTTTATCTGAGTTAGAAACATAAATTTTTTAGTATATTTTTATCTTAGTTAGAAACATAAATTTTTAAAAGTGAAAGATATAAAAAAGGACTTTCAATAAAATTTATCAGTTTTGTGAAAATGAAACATCCCTTTAAAAAGACAGTGGATAAAATTTATCAGATTTGAAAAAGCAAGTAATTTTGAAACAAAAAAAATCAATGCCACTTCAAGAGACCGTTTCTGAATAAGCGACTTGCTTGCACACAACTAGGGATGCACCGAATATTCGGTTTGGCCGAATATCAAACTATTCGGTATGCCGAATATTCGGCTTAGCTGAATATCAAACTATTCGGTATGCCGAATATTCGGTTTAGCCGAATATCGAAATATTCGGCCGAACCGAATACTTAAAAAAAACTTTTTAAACATATTTTTAAAATCCTTATGCAACTTCTATGTTTAACAGTCAACTTATAAAGATATTCACAATAATTAGAAACAGAATCATATTTAAATAAAAGATAATGTTTTTACATTATTTATTTGCTGTTTGTTAAGTATTATTTAAGAGAATTAACCAATCACGAGGATTTTCATATGAATTAATTATGTACAAATGCAAGTTCCTGAACATTGTCCAGTAAATAATCTGTTTCTTGTTAAGATTTTAAGAACAACGTTTACAATCTCTGAAAATGATTGCCCACTCCAGACACCGATCTAGAATGCATTTAAAAACTTCCTTGCTTAATCAAAGGGAGAAGAACAGTTATTCTTCCTAAGTTGCCACCATATAAAATTGAAATGGATTGTATTATTTATTTACTTTTACTTTAGTCTCTTCCTGACAAACAAATAATATATGATCCTGTACAATTTTTTTTACAATTTTTTTTTCCCATTTCTCTTTGATTTTAAAATGTTTCTTTTAGAATTTAAGAAAATTTTATACATTTGTTTTAATTCTCAGAAGAAGCCATGAACTTTAAAATTTTATTAATTAAAAAAGTTTTATAACTATCCTCTTCTTTAAAAACTCGAAGTCGATTTTTTTCTGCATAAAGTTTACTTAAAATAAGCTCTTGTTTATTAGAATAAAAGTTTCTGTTTTAAATATTATGTAAAATTGTTTTAAAATTTAACATTTTAATGCCTTTAAACTTTGAAATATAAAAGTATTCGACAAGCCGAATATTCAGTATTCGGCCGGATAGTTACTATTCGGCAGGCCGAATATTCGGTATTCGGCCTAGCAGTTACTATTCGGCTAGCCGAATATTCGGTATTCGGTTCGCCTGTTGGCCGAATATTCGGTATTCGGTACTCGGCCAAAATCACTATTCGGTGCATCCCTACAGACAACCACATTCAATTTGATCCATGTTGTTTCCATTTGAGTGTACTTTATGTATAAAAGAATGGTGACATACACGCATGGCGCATGCTTAGATGGGATTTTTTTTCCCAAACTGTTGCAGCCTACATTTCAAAACTTGGCAATACTCACCTGGACGAGCTCTAATGAGGAAGAAAAGGAAAAAATATTAGCTTGTCGATAATGGCGGGCTCACCAAATATTTGTACAAAATCCTCTGGATCAATGGATGTGTATTGCTCGTCTGCCGCCACGATTTTATATATATAGGCACTCTAGGTGCCTGTCTCTCACGATTTCGTTCAAACTCCTCTCAACCCATCAAATTTTAATGAGCTTACATTGCCACTTTCTCATTTATAAAGTTGAATAGTAGTTGCTCATTGCTCAAGAGTTTGTCCAAAATCATTTCGACCTATCAAATTATAATTCTCGTATTTTACACCTCTCTCACATTTATAAAGGCAATTTAACGGACATCGTTCACATTTGAAAAGCGGTAGACAATCATACATTAAAATATTGACGTGTCCCTGGGTGAAAAAACGATATAGGTACGATGAATCCTTTCGGGTTAGAAACTTCCCTGATGTGCTAGAATGCTAGTTTATTAGATTAATTGTCGGGGTTCGCTTTGAAATAACCCAAATTAGTACACAAATAAAGTTTTAATTAGCATTTCTGTGTATTAAAATTTCACTTCCAAACAAACACCTGATTCGAAGAACTTAATGCCAATTGTGTTATTCTTTTTCAAGAATGTTTGTGTCATTTTTTTTTCTCAAAAAACCCAAATAAAAATAAAGAAATATGAAATCAAATGCATTAATGTAGCACATAGTCGCACAAACTTGTTAATTAAAAAAATATAATTTAATTAATAATTGATTTATCTGAAAACTAATGCAAAATTATTTGTTGATTCTTATAAACAAAACCCGGTAATTATGAAAAGAGGGGATGACAAAGAATCTGTATACATTACAGTATATAATTAGTTCAAGCAATTAATCCTACGAAGAAGGAAAAGAAAAATATTGTACATAAAACATGAGAACACGTGTTTTACCATGTTCCCATGCTTGTTACTGTTGCATGTTACTGTTTTCTGTATTTGTGTTAAAGAAGATCTATGATATCAAAACATCTAAAATTGTCTTACTGTTACACGTAATACCGGATACTGAGATTCGTTTACTTACTTTCAAGCTTCAAAGACTGTGTTTACTTATTTTTCCCTCACTTTAGTTAAGTGCGGCTTCGATGTGAATAATAGATCCAAAACTCTCCTTTGTTTTTTTCTTCCCCTTGAAAACGTATAATTAAATTTATTTTTTCAATTGGTTTGTTTTCAAACGTGGAGATGTATGTGTTTATATTTTGGCAGAGCTTGTCTAGGATTTTTAAAATCTCGAAATTCACTTCGTTTTTGTTTTACACAATAATTGAGTTTATAGATTGAAACGATTTATTTTCAGAGTTTAGAGGTATATGAGGATGTTTACGTTTTAGGCTATTTTTGGAATTTCCTGCTATCGAAATTTAGTAGTTCGGAAATGGTTGAATCTCAACAAGAACTGAGTCTTGGGTGTCGACAAAGGGGGAGCAGGGGAGTGCTATTGATGCTTTTCTCTGTATTTTGCCATTTAATTATTTTGAATTATCTGATTATTTTGAAAGCAAAAATAGAAAAATTTATTGTTATCAAATAAATTAAAATAATTAAACAATAAGAGAACAAGGAACTAAGAATTTTCCATCCTTTAAGATCTGCCCCCTTAACCTCCCATGCAAGACAATTTTTAGTTCTTGTTTTATGTTTAGCTGTTAAAACATTATCCGAAACCTGACTAAACTAAAAAAAATAAAAACACTGTTTCAGTTTTCCATTTTGAAACAGTCCGGTAGAAGCTTTAACCTCTTCAAGACGAACGTCACATACACGAATTTTATTCGATTGGCACCATTTTTTAAAAAAATATTTACCTTTGCTTATTTAACCACAGAAATACCCTAATTAAATAAGGCAGTTATTGCTTTTCTTTATTACTGTTAACAAAAATGATTGCTGCTTGCATCTTTTGAGGATGCATATATATGCACCCATGGTCTCAAAGGGGTTAATATTTCTTATTCTTTGCATTTCTTTTTTGTTTCTTTCTTTTTTTTATGTTGATATGTTTAAAAACTGTCCTGCATGGAAGCTCTGACAAAAATTTCTTAGTTTAACTTCTGTGTCTTGTTTATATTCTTCATTTTTTTTAAAGGGTGGCCTAAACTATGGGCCACATGTTGTTCAAAATCTTACCTCCTCCTCGTTTTCGTTTTGAAGCGCCCGTGACTAAAGTAGTAAAAGTATAGCAATTTATTTTTTACTTTAGCAGAACTTTACACAAATGAAGTTGTTAAAAACTGCGAAAATCCTCGGCACTTTTTTTTCTTCAAGATCATTATTTTATTTTGAAGGATTTGTGAAATAATGAGCGGAAGTGTTAGTAGTAAAACTACTCTCATATTGTCAACCTTGAGTTTGCGAAAGGAGTAATTTAGTGATTTAAAGAAATTGTATTTTATTGTTTCTTATTGTTTTTTTTTTTTTTTTTCGATTGATTTAAGCGTCTTGTCTTGACAGGAACAGTATGTAAATACTAATATATATTTTTCTTTTTGGAAACGTAATGAACTTGGTCTGTGTCCTTATTATTTTCAATATTAAAATATGGTGTATTGTAAGATTTTCTATGTAAATTTCACTGAAGTTGCGGAAGAAAAATAACTAGTTGTATTTCCTTCACGTTTTTTGAATGTGCAGTAGAAAACAGATAAATAACCCCGGTTGAGCCAAAGTATAGGATAAATCAAACTGTTTTTAGATCCCCACAAATTGTAACATTTTTTATACTTTTTTTAACTTCTGTATAATAAACATCGAAAAAAAAAAAAAAACTAAACACGTATATCGAAGTTTTTTACAAAAATTATTTCTTAAATTGAAAATTCCTAATAATAAGCTTAAGTTTTATATGATCGTTTTAAAATAACTTTAAATTAACCAGCATGCATTTAGTAAGCTCACATTTGGCTGGTTGTGATAAATAAATATAACTGATATTAACCCTTTGTGTACTGAATTATGAATTCATGAAAATTTTATCTGCTGAAGCATTTCTCGTGAATTGTTTAAATTACATTAGAATGTTTACGTAATCATTTAATAAATTTTAGAAGGATTAACTAAATTTATAGGGATTTTGTGCAATATCTATAACCCCACTCAAATCTTTTATTTTAAATATTCTTCTTAGTATTTTGTAGAATTAGAAAATGTACAAATATAATGTTCTTACAGTAGAAATATAGAAATATTTCCGAGTTGAACCCCCCCCCCCCCCCTCCAACTCCAAGAATGCTGAAAAGATGCAACAAAGGCAAAAGAAATCGTCCTTTTAAAAATATTTTTGTTTTGTGTAACCAATAATGCTTTTTGAACAAGATAAAGTAATGTATAACTCATTCTAAACTGTATTACAGTTAATCGATGTATTAAATGAATTTTATAACAAGTTATTTTAATGGTACTTATAAGTACCATCAGTAGATAAAAGGTTAAACAGCATAATGTGTTAAAATATAAATAAGGAAACTGGTAATAATTATTCTAAAATCATTATGGAAATACAATAGCTGATTTTGCTGTTATACAGCATTGTCCCATAGCTGCCAACTTTTACGCTTTTTCCTTACCACTAAAATTAAAAAGAAACTTTTGACTTATTGAATCGCAGACTACACCGATTAAATATGGAAAATTTTTCTACTGAATTTTAGTGCATTCTCTTAATATGCATTATCGTAATCTAATCATTATCTTAAACACTATACGTACTATTGGCGCTCCGTTAACAGAAAAATGATTTATTTATTAATGTTCTTATTAATGTTGTAAAGAAATCAGTTAAAATAAAGTTCGCATATAACGAATAATTTTCACTGTTCATTCAGATCATTTGATTGTAGTTTACTGCTTAATGTAAAAGTTCTTCACGATTTCTTAAAACGGATATTTTAAGTGTAATAAGATACTTTCAAATTTGAAGTATGAAGTGAAAAGTGCAAAATTGAAAACATTTTAACGTTTTAAAATTATTGGAAAAAGTTAAGAAATAGCGAATGACATTATTAAAAACTCAACCAAATAACAAATGAATTAAAATTTGTTAGCATTCAAAACCTTGACTAAAACTGCTTTTATGATTTATTGAAAATAGATTAATAATACTTTACCGCATCTAGAATTTCGGCAGAAAGTGGAAGATTATGGTTTCTGTAATTTCATACACCGACCATTAATTCAGGATAAATTGATCCTATTTGTGGGAGCGTGTTCGATCATACACGATATTTATTTATTTATTTATTTTGATTTATTGCATTTTGACGCATATTTTGACAGCATAATTCTGTTGAGCTTCATCTAGCAGTTTACGCAATAAATGGACACGGTGCTATGTATAATAGCGACGATATTAACTTTTTCTGTAAGCGTTTTTAATGGTAATGTTCCGGCCGTACCCAACAATGTAGAATGTAAAAGAATTGATTAATGAAATCCTCAGTCAAATTCATAAAAATACAGAAAAAATATTTATGCCCCCCCCCCCTTCCTTTTTTTTAAAGAAAAGTTTTCGGTTGAAAAAGTTTTGTATTTCGAATGAATTTGAAGTCTACAAAGAAAATTTTGCTGACGTCGTGAAAAATCATCTTCGGCAAAAAGAGACCCCCCCCCCCTTTCCCTATCCCTCCTTTTTTTTTTTTCCCCCCGGTGTGAAGTTTCACAGAAAACTGAATAAAAATTTGATTCCAGTGCAAAATATTGGGCAGTGATGCGTTCGCTAGATGATAAGTTCGAAAAAAGAAATAGTTCTTTAGAATTTCCCGTTTATTTTTATAATTCCAGAATCAGCTCTTCATATGTAAATGATTAGAGTCATACAGAATTGTCGAGATACGTCACTCGGTTTTCGCTGTTGTAAAAAAAGAAAAACTCTTTTATTAATATCTAATTAAATAATTCTTTAAAACAATGAATATTCGTTTTGAAAAAAATATAATTAATAAATACATTTTCATATTTTAAAATCAGTCGAAAGCAGTTTTGTTTGACGGAGTAGTTATCTTTCTTTATTATCTTTTTCTTTCTTGTTATTGAAATAAAAACTTTTGTTCATTAAACAATTATTTCTTTTTTATTATTTAACAGGTTATCGCAATATTTTTAATAAAAAAAATTCTGAATATCATTTATGACTATTAGAAGAATTGATTGCGCCCTTGTTACGAAAGAAACTTTGATTAGCGCATTTTTTCTTTTTTTTTTTTCTTCTGATTCATCTGCTGCTTGATCATTGATGTTGAAAGAAAAGTCATTGTACTGATAATTGATCTATGTAAATGATCTGATAATAATAATGTTGAATAGCAAGCATATTGTTATTCTAATTGCTAGTAGTTAATCCTGCATTTAAACTTTTCTTCTGTTCAAAATTAATATTTTAGAAATATCTCCGAATCATATTGTATGGAAATTTTTAACTAAAAAGTTAATTTTAAAGAAGTTTTTGAAAATGCCATTTGAGCTTCGCCAATTGAAAGAAATGAAGAAAAAAAGCACTGTGTTTTCATCTTTTATTATTTCTTTAAATCTCCAAAACAGTTCTTTTCATATTTTAATTTTGAGAAATCTTATTCATGTCTTTTGTTTGATTAAAAGTATTTATTTTCAAATTAGGAATAGAATTTTAATTTTAATTTGTAATAATGGTACAATTATTGTTATGCTAAACACTGGTATTTTATTAACCTCTCATGCATGAATTATTTTTAAATGGATAAAATCTTGGTTTGAAATGTTGCCTGTCTTTTTCGGTTTTTTTCTTACCACTAAATTTTAATAGTAAAGTTTGCCTTATTTAATTTCTCTAAATATTAAATAAGTCAAAAAATTTTATTATTATTTTAGTGGTAACAAAAAAGCGTAAAAGTTGGCAGCTGTGATTTTGCATTTAAAATAGATTTAAATGGGGTATTAAGAAGAAAAAATGTTAATTTTTAAAAATCTCTCATTTGTTCTAAAATTTCAAAGCGGACATCATAATATGACGTTTACAAACCCTAAAGAATTATTAGTTGAAGTTATTAAATTGTTTTTCTGATAATTAAAAAAAACATCATAAAGTGGAAAGTTAAAACAAGACAAGAACGAAAAACCATGCATCTCAGTGTAGATTATGAAAAGCTTTCCAATACTATCGAAATAGTGTTAAGAATGTACTGAAAGCTCATTTTTTCGTACTATGAAATGAGACATCTAAATAATTATTTAAGAAGAACAAACACAACGCTCAGTAAAAAATCTATTTCCGGCAATTGCCGTTCATAGCAGGCGATGGTGCGAATTCGTGCAGCATATGATATGATATTTGTGCAGCATATGATATGATATTCGTGCAGCATATGATATTCGTGCAGCATATGATATGATTCGTGTAGCATGTGATATGATTCGTGCAGCGTGTCATATAGTATGTGCATATCATATGATATGTGCAGCATATCATTCGTGCAGATATATGATTTGTGCAGCATATGATATGACCTATGACCTATATATGATCTACACACTTCGTAATACATACATTTAAAATTAGTCAAGATTTAAATTAATACCGCAACTAAAAAAGCTAACATCCAGCAGTTATCACTCATAGTCGGTTCCGTAGCCGAATTCTTTTGGGTGTCTCGGTAAATAAACGATAAATTCTGCGCATTTATTTATCTATAGTGTACCTCAGTAATGCATATAGATTTCATTATGTTTGAAATAGTGTAACATCATTAGAATACACCGAAAGCGACTTTTCTCTATAGATCATAATGTAATGCAAATGTTTTGTGCGTCGCTATATAAGAACTATAAATGATACTTACTCTGTACTCTACAGAAAACATTCCACCTCAGGGATGCATATCAATTTAATTATGTTCCAATTATCGTAAGATAATCAAAGTCACCTCAAGCGATTTTTCCCCATAGTACATATTGTAACGGAATTCTTCTATCTGTCCCTGTAAACGAATTATAAACGCTACACACTTCATTTTCAAAGGTGATCATGCTATCGTAAACTTCAATTACATCTCAATACGAGTATATTTCCTCATCGCTTATATTTATAAAAATTAAACTATTTAAAACTTTTTAAAAATAATTAGTGAGTTTAAAGCCTTTTTTTAATTTTATTTTATCTTTTTTTTTTTCTTCTTCTAAAAATATTTTCCCCCGCTCAACAATGTGAAAGTTTCTGACGCATTTCCTGAGTCATTTTTAAACATAAAAGCATGATACTTGAAGACGAAATTATTAAAATGATTTGTAATCAAGTCAAGTCAACGCGGGTGCTTAAGGAGTTCTTACAGTGGGTCGCGATCCCTGTTAAACCTCCATCGAAAGTGCAAAAACATAACATTATAATTAAATAAAGCCATGATAAAACTATATATAATTTGAATACTCGGGTGGAGCATGAAAAAAACTTAAGTTCCTTCGATGCATTCCCGAGTTGGGAGCACCGAGGTTAAATATAACCCCCAGTGGCGCAATGACTTTCTAAATTTTAGAAAATCATCACTTCGTTGACAGACTTAGGTGGTCGAGATCGGAAAGGCAAGCAATCGGAGGTGACCAACAGGCCCAGAAGAAGTTCAATGATGTTAAGAGAACCTAAAAACAAAAACCTATGGCCACATACTGAAAATATAGACGTTTAGGATAGATTTTTCTCTCCACAGGAGCTTCCCGAGCAGATTCTTTTTTTCTTCCGATAAATGAATTACAACTTTGGTTATAAAATGATTGGTGTCTTAGGAGGGCAGTTTGTTTTCCTTTACTGCGCTGCTCTGCGCGTCCGGAAATTGGATTCAAAACGCCAATTTGACAGCATTTTCTGAAAATTCTTCTGCCTTTACCGAAAAACGGAAGAAAAAGTTCGATTACATAGTTTCTTAGTAATAGCACCTGCCAATTTGATACATTTGCGAACCAAAAATGAATTGAAATACGTGTCAGACATAAGCCAGCTTGGATAAACAGCCTTAAGAGCCTACTTCAGTCAAGTGAAAAGACCCGTTCGCTAATGCTAATCCTATGGAAGAAATTTATAAAGATATCTCGGTTGCATTTTTATATTTTTAAATGTTTTTTTTTTTTTTTTTTTTTGCATTGGATAGCTGAGATCGATCTGTACAAAGGCCGTTTTTTGCTTTTTCGATTTTGTTTACAGATATTTTTAATGAGGGCACTTTCATTTTCGGAACCGGTTTCGAAAGGGAAAGCATCTTCATAAAAAAAAATCCGCAATCGAAATCGAAAAAAGTAAAAAACGGCCTGCATACAGATCGATCTCAGATATCCAATGTAAAAAAAAATAATTTAAAAATATTAAAATGCAACCGAGATATCTTTATAAATTTCTTCCATAGGATTAGCATTAGCGAACGGGACTTTTCAATTGACTGAAGTAGCCTCTTAAGGCTGTTCTCAACTGCTCTGCTCAACAAGCGCAAAACGTTTTGACACATTTATACAAACTCATTTTTTAACGGAAAAACATAAAATTGGAAAGCCTGACCATGGAAGCGATTTGGAATGGAACTGTGTTTTCCATTTTTTGATAAATAAATTGCCCATTGAGTTATAAGTGATTTTGATCACGTGACAAACACGTTTTTCGCCCTTTCTTGAGTGGCCATTCTTCTTTCGCACGGAAATTTGGTTCAAAACGCCCACTTTGACACTATTTTCTGAAAGATCTATTGCGTTTGCAAAAAAAAAAAAAAAACGGTAAAAACACCTCGATTACATAGTTTTTGAACAACAACAATACCTGCAAATTTCATGCATTTCCGAACAAAAATAAATTAAAACTTATGTCATAAAGTTGCTCTGTTGGATTTGAGAAAAGCCTTAAGATAGAAAAAAAAGAGCGGTTTAATCTTTCTTTCCTCTTTATCTTTAATGATTCCTCGTGTGCAAAAGTAGCTTTTTTCATGGATGTAATGCCCTTTTTTGCGCTGGATAAAAATTATTTATTTTCTATCCAAAAAAAGGTTTTTTCATTTCGATTTATAGTTGTCATCGCATACATGAATCGCTTTATTGTGTCTTCCTATTTATGAATCAAATTATACGGAACAAATGGATGCAATATTGAGCCAACTAAATCCAAAAAGATTCATTTTAAAGATATTTACTGAATATCAGAACGATAATAGTTTAGTTTTTTCTTTTGTTTGACCTTTGATCTGTTTTAACCCCTTTCGCGACGTGTAAACTGTGTGCAATATTTGATATTTTAGCGCCAGTATTTACAATTAGAAATTTTTTGCTTAATTTAATCGCAGAAATTCTCTCATTAAATGAGGCGAAAATTTTTATTCGAAAATATTGGTTACGAAAAATTAAGGATTGTACGCAACTTATACATCACGTAAGTGACTGCGTGACGTTCGTCATGAAGAAGTTAACGAAACATGAAACTGGATGTTTTCACGTATAAATGCATTTCTATAACAGAATTTAGACTCTTCGAAGGAACCTGGAAATCGAGAAAATCTCGGGGAGGGAGAGCGGGATTTTGGTTGTAATATCTCATGGAAACCAAAATATCGGAAGACGATCAAATACTTTGTGAAACGCAACCAATCGCTAATATTCGTATGTGTGTCGAGATCGTGATGTCATAATGAAAATAAACTAAGACCAAATCAACTATTGAAACGCAAAAAAAACAATGAAGAAATAGGCAGACTTGAAAGAAAAATTAAATTGTAAATAGCAGAGTTGTGGGTATAAATTTGGTTTTTTTGTAAGATAATCATCGATAGATATTTTACTTGATGAGAACTTATTGTCTCATTTATTAAGGATTTTGTTCATTCTTAAATGCCAATTTCCTCTGTGAAAGGCTGTGTTTGAAATTTTTTTAATAATGCGTTATTATTTAATCTATTAAAAATACTGCAACAATAAGTTTATAATTTTTTTCATTTTTGAGACGTGTATTTGTGTTTATAAGATTCAGTAAATTTTTGGGAAAATACTCTTGTTTGAATTTTGTTCCCAATTTTATGCGATTAAGGTAAATGAAAAGATAAATATAATTCTTTTTATATATGATGTAGTATAGCTTTACTTTTGAAATTACCCTTTTTTATAAGGGGGCTGTGGGGAGATTCCCGTTTTAAAAAGTGTCGTTAATTGTTGATATGAAAATGATATTGATCCTAAAAAATAACTCGGGGATTTATTTTTCCTTTTTTTTTTCTTTTTTGAAAATGAGTATTAAACCTGTTTAAAAACTATGCTTTTATTTGTAAATTTGAATCCAGATAATAAATACATCACTGAGTGTCGTTCAAGAAAACTAGAACTATTTGTGCTTCCTGAAATGAACGGATTCAATAAAGCGGCAGATTCCAGTAAGTAGTAAGAATGGCATAATGATTTCAATTTTCTTTTTATCGATTTGATACCTAAAAGCAGCTTTACGGATCACTCAGACGAAAAGTTAGCGTTTTAGCCATGAATATGAGGAGCTCGGTGCTGAAAATAGTGGTGTCAATTCCGCCTTGTTCTTGCGACCGGTTGGCCTGTAAAAAGTTTCCCGTGAAAGGCAAGGACTTGGATATTTTCACTGAATGCATTTTTTCATGTCAGTGGCGACTGCATTCCTTGAGTCATATGGGTCATATTTAAGAATAATTAACAGTATAGAAGACACAATATGGGTCGCATGACATTTTGAATAAAATTGCGTACAAAATCCCTTTGAATGTCCACGGTAATATGTCTGAGTTTGTCCGTTGCCACATTAGAGGTCTGCAGGGGCCGGAATTTCCAGGCCCGGGCCCGGCCCGTTTGTATTTTCGCGATTCATGGCCGGGCCCGGCACGGTTGTATTTTCGCGATTCACGGCCCGGCCCGGACTAAAATTAGTGAAAACAGGCCCGGACCCGCCAATGCCAACCCCTACCGGCCCGTGTAAAAGTCAATGACATCAGGCCCAACTCAATTTCCACGGAAAAAGCCGATTTTTCTTAAGGGGGCTGGTCAGTCAGCTTCCGATTTCCCCTCACTAATGTAAAGTCAATGGGCGGATGCATTTGTATATTTAAAATATCGCCTCGGAAAATTAATATTTTTAACTTCTATTTTTTGTGTACACTTCCTAAAAAATATCTCTTTTTTTTTTTTTAGTTCTCGAAAAATTTCTCAAGTATAGACTTAATTTTATAGGAAGTGTTAAAATCTTACTCGCAGTTCGCCCGCTTTTAACACATAAAATATTAAATTCAGCATAGATTTCAGAAATATTTTGAAAACTATGAAAAAAACAGACATCCTTTAAGAAGAGTACACAGAAAAAAGATGTTAAAAATATGAATTTCCCGAGGAAATATTTTAAATATACGAATGCATCAAAAGTCCATAGACTTGACATTACGGAGGAGAATTCCGAAGCTGAGTGACCAGCCCCCTTAACATACAATATAGATATTTTCTAGAATACATATTTAAGGGAAATTTTAACGTATAGATTACTATATGTTTTAGATTACTTTATGTTCACAAGCCATAGAATGCAGAATAGCATCAGTACCGGCCCGTCATGTAGGCCCAGTTTGTAGAAAGAAAATATAAGCCTGATCCTGGTCCAGACCAAGTCTGCTGAAATAATTAACCCCTGGTTCAGACATTATGCAATTGCCAATGCGATCGCTATGCTGGACATATATTTCTGTACTGGTGTTGTCAACCTAGCATCGGCTCGTGTAACGCATTTATACTTATCCGCGCCTCAATCACGTCCATTAAAAACTGTTCATATTTTAGTGGCTTAATTTGATCCTTTTTTAGGTGCGTTCGTAATTATATAAATACGTAGCACCTATAGTCGTCGTTCAGTCCGTCCGTCTGTCCGTCCGTCCGTCTGTCTGTCCGTCCGTCTGTCTGTCCGCATATAACAGAGCAAAAACTACCCAACCGAATGGTCTGAAATTTTTAATATATGATTGTTGCAAAATTTTGTCGAGCCATTTCAAATTTTATGAAAATCGGATGTATAGTTTAATTACAGGGACAGTCAAAAGTTTTTCTTTACATTACGGCCAATGAGAAAAATTATTACAAGTGCATTTTAATGATGTTACAGCCTTCCGAATGGTCTGAAATTTTAAAGATATAATTGTTGCAAAATTTTGTTGAGCAATTTCAAATTTTAGGAAAATCGGATGTATAGTTTAATTATAAGACAGTCAAAAGTGTTCCGTTACATTATGGGGAATAGGGAAAAAATTATTGGAAGCGCATTTTTATGATGTTACAGACTATGCACTTTATGAAGTGCAAAAAATTATACATTCAGTACAATATGGGGTGCAAAAAATAATTATAAAACTAGTTATAGTACGAACGCACCTCATTTGCCACGTTTGACGAGCAATTTCCAACTTGTTAATCTTTATATCAGGACGAATTTTTTATCCGCTCGGCCCGGCCTGGCTTGTTTATTTTTTTCACCGGCCCGGAATGGCCCGTTAAAAAAAAAATTGTCTTTAATCCGCCGGCCCGTTGGAAAATTTTCCTTCTTTTTGCCGGTACGGGTACGGGCCTCTGGCCAAGCCCAGGCCGTGCAAACCTCTATGCCACATAAAGTAGAACACCGCTAGTGCGAAAGTTTTGATGATTGTAACCAAATTTTATATTTGAAGTTTCAAGAAAAACAAATGAATTGAGTCTTGGTAAACAAATATATAGTATTAAAAACTAAAAATATTTTTTGTATGCTTTTTATTGTATTACTAAAAAAAAAAAGAAGGGGAGATAGAAAGAAATATTTTTAATACATTATTTCCAATTTCTTTTTCTTTCTCCTATTTATATCGGAATTTCGGATAATCCAAAATTTTGCTAATCCAAACAAGTAACGGCTTCAATCAGTTCGAATGAGCAGCGTTCAATTGTACATAAAAGCGGTTGACTTGGTTAATCGATGTATTATGTAACAGCGGTTTACTACATAAATGAGAAAGTTGTTTGATTAAAGCTCAATTCTGAAAATCGTTCTGTCGATTTAATTTAAGGCTGTTCTGAAATCCAAAGAAACTACTTTCTCACACATTTCTGAATTCATTTTTGTTCGGAAATTCGCGAAATTGGCAGGGGTTCTTATTCCGAAACTATGTAATCAAGTAGTGTTTTCCATTTTTTGGTAAATGCAGAAGATCTGTCAGGAAAAACTAGTCAAAATCGGCGTTTTGACCCGAATTTCCTGACGGGATAGCTAGGGAAAAGAGAAAAACTGTCGTCACGTGACATAACTCATTTATAACTCGATATAAGTAATTCATTTATCAAAAAAGGGAAACACCATTTAATTGCAAATCGTTTCAATGGTCTGGCCTGCGGGTGCCATGCTCTTACGTTTAAAGTAAGTACGTAAATTTTTCAGAAAATTTTGCGTTATTGAGTGGGGAATTTTTGACAACTGCCTTAATGCTGTTTTTAGTTGATATTAGTTTAAGCTAGCATTTTATATTTTTAAGGCATGCCTTCTCCCAAAGAAAAAAAAATGACGAAGCTATATTTCTGAATTGGCGAAGCTTCGCCCCCTTCGCTGGTCTTTTTTTCCCAATCGAACATCGAATTAAATGAACTATGTGTTGAGGACGCCACTGCGTTCGGCAGCTTACATCCTTGCAAGCTACACCCGCTCCGATCTCAAATCAAACGCAATTATAATTATTGTCATATTTTATTTGAACCCAAATTACAATTTTCAGCATCGTTGTTCACATTGCTATAGGAGCTGATTTGGCTTTTTTCCAACTTGAATTTAATCATGACAAGAAAAAATTACCGCAGAGTTCTTTCTGTTTCAGGGGGAAAGAAAAGTAAAAAATTCGACGCAGAACGCTAAAAAACACTAAGAATCGCATGAAAATTCCAAAATCGCAGAGAACAAAAATTACTATATGGACATAAAATATTAGAACCGGATTCCTTTTACGAATGTCAAAAAATTGCAAAGGAACGCGAAACAATACAAAAAAAAAAAAAAAAAAAAAAAAAAAAAAAAAATTACTCAAAATTCAAAAATCCCAGAGGACAAAAGTTACTATATTGGGCTAAAAGATAGAAACCGAGTTCCTTTTACGATGTCAAAATATCTCCGCAAATTGAAAAAAAGAAAAAAGAAAGAAAGAAAGAAAAAAGCTGAAAGTATCATAAAAAAATTGCGAAAAAGCGCTAAAATTGTATACAAAATAAGAAAAAATCACACAGGAAAACTTTGCTATATTGGGCCAAAAGATTGAAACGTGATTCCTTTTACGATTGTCAAAAATCGCCTCGGAACACGAAGGAACGCTAAAAATCGTATTCGCGAAAAAGTTCAAATTTGCTGAGGTCACAATTTATTATAATTGAGCAATTTATGTATTACAATTGGGCTGAATGGAAACCAGATTCCTTTAACTTCGAAATGCAAAAATAATCTAAAAATCGCCTCGAAACGTAAAAATAATCTAAAAATCGCATAAAAACTTATATTAATCAAAAAATCTAAAAATTGGTTTTGAAATGCTTTACTTCAGACATATGTACCTTTCATGACATTCAGTACCTTTTTGCCAAATCTTGTAGCTCTGCGCTCAGCGGTTTCTTCAGAAAACAGAAAACACACACACATACATCTATTTTTATTATTATACATAGATAAAAAACAATGTAGAAGAACAATATGAATCACATTACATTTTTATCATATTCTTTTTTTTTTTTTTTTTGTTTATCTAGTTAAAATCTAACTCTTTCCTACATTGTCGTTGAATACTGATAACGATTGCATAAACTGATAAATTGAAGTGCATTGTGTACTTTGACACCTCAGTTGAATCAGACATGTCAAAGATGCGTCTTTTTTATATAGCTTTTCACAATTATGTAATCTTGAATTTTCATTTTTTTTTTTTTTTTTCTGTGTTTCAATACAGAATATTTTTACGCTCCCACAATGTACGTTTTCTCGCAATATACACTTTTTCTGTTACCGCCCTTGAAAAATGTAAAAGCGAGGTTCGACCGTTATCTTTTCTTTAGGGTAATTTGGCAAAATTTAATTCAACGTCACTCTAGTAAATAATTATTAGAGCCTAGTTTTTACGTTAGCGTTTTCATATTCTATTGACGAACTCATTGACTCAAAATACTGTTTATTGCCAAGTCCATATACACTGAAAAAAAAAAAAATACAGTACCGTTCATGAGAGATAATAGACAACTGGCTGCCCTAGACAATTTTGATCTTTTCAAGGAACGTTCTTAGAAATATTTTAGCCAACAAGCTGTTTTATCATTTCCCATAAACGTTCCTGGAATTTTTTTTTTTATGCATATCAGTTTTTTCACTGAATTGGAAGTAAAGTCTAGTATATTATGTTCACCAGACACGTATGTGGCGTTATAACACATAAACAACAGCGCATAGATACAGTATGTTGCATTATTTTGACAAATTTTGTAGATATTACATTGTTTCTAAGAATACACTTCCCAGAAATTCCCTTTTGAATTTTACGTAAATTTACCTCGCATGTTTATATGCGCGATCAAATTTTTGATTTTTTTTTTTCATTTTTTTTGTCGATGTGGGTAGATTTCAAGTGACTGTTGCATATCTTAGTGGTGCTGATTCTAATAGACTCATTTTTGCGTGCAACTTATTTACAATATAAAAATTTTTCCTGTTTTGTTTTTTTTTTGTATCACTTATTATTATTATTATTGTGATTATTATTTTGTTGCTGTTTAGCCAATTATTTTTATACCTAGATTTAATTCAGTTTGTTCTTTATTTTCATAATTTCCTGAAAAAAGTGATTCAAATAACTTTTGTCCCGAAAAGAATTCATCTTACTGAGATGTCACGTATTATTTCGAGGATAAATTTGTATTTATCAGCAGCTTAATTTATGAATAGCTTTATGAATTCGTGGTATTTTAATATAAATTAATACATGCATATCTATAACGTTTAATTTGTTTTTCCTTAGAAACATTTGCTTTTGATTTTAAAATTACACAAATTCCATATTACTTAAACAGCGTTATCTATATTGTGTGGTTAGTGACATTCATGATTAGTGCAATGGACAGGGGGAAAACTGAGAAATTTCTTTCCACTGTTAAAGTACTAGCACAAAAAATAAATAAATAAATAAATAAATAAATAAAAAAAAATCCACATCGATGCCAGTAACGTATCAATAGCGGCTCAATATTGCACTAGTATTAGATTTATTGCTTTGCACTGTAAGTATTTATACTGTAATATTTGCATTTGGGCAATTCCAAGCTAATGTTACCATTTTTAGTATTTTATTTTTTACATCAAATAGGTAATACACATATTTTCTGGCAGTATTAAACCTATATTTTTTATATTTGCAATGTATTTTATAAAAGGTTGAATAGTCAAAATCAATAAAATCCATTATAATCAGTGTAGCTTCTTTTTATGCGCTTATTTGTTTGTCTGTTACATGTTAGATGTTGGTCTGTTACAAGTAAGGTTACATATTTTTTATAACTATATTGTGGCAACAGTCAAATTTTGTGGAAGTCGAATGTTTCTGAACTGCCTCTGAATGAAAATACATTTTTGTTATAATGTTATTTTATAAATAACATAGATAAACAGTAAGGTGTCCAAAAAGCATGGTAATTCCTGTTTGTCTGCTACAATACCACTTTTTTAATCATAATTATTCACAATAAATGATTTATTGATAATAAATATATTAATTTATCTTATAATATCATATACTAATTTTAGCCATCTTTTAATTACCTGACTAATATTTTTTAAGTAAGGTAAAGTCAAAATTTCCTCTATGACTGTTAGTCTGTTTCAATGGATTTGGCCATTTAGGATGTACCGAGTTTCTTTTCCAATTTATTTGAAATATATCATCAGTATTGGCATTCCCATTTGATATAATTCCAAAGTTATCTCAGCGTTTCAGTTATATTAAATAAAATATTGCTAAATAGGTTTATGAAGAACTAACTTCTTGAACACATCATGAAAACTTCAAAAAAGAAATATGTTCTGCTCTTCTGAGACTCCTCTAACCACTTAAGTGCCTACTTCAGTCAAGTGAAAAGACCCGTTCGCTAATGCTAATCCTATGGAAGAAATTTATAAAGATATCGCGGTTGCATTTTTATATTTTTTAAATGATTTTTGCATTGGATAGCTGAGATCGATCTGTACAAAGGCCGTTTTTTTGCTTTTTCGATTTTGTTTACAGATATTTTTAATGAGGGCACTTTCATTTTCGGAACCGGTTTCGAAAGTGAAAGCATCTTCATAAAAAAATATCTGCAATCGAAATCGAAAAAGTAAAGAACGGCCTGCATACAGGTCGATCTCAAATATCCAATGTAAAAAAAAATTAATTTAAAAATATTAAAATGCAACCGAGATATCTTTATAAATTTCTTTCATAGTATTAGCATTAGCGAACGGATCTTTTCGTTTGACTGAAATAGCCAAGAGACCACTTCGAACAACGAGGATTTTTAAATGATTTCTTTTGCATTGAATAGTTGAGATTGATCTGTACAAAGGCCGTTGTTTACTTTTTCGTTTTTGTTTACAGGTATTTCTTATGAGGACACTTTCATTTTCGGAACCGGTTTCGAAAGTAAAAGCCTCCTCATAAAAAATATCTGCAATCAAAATCGAAAAAGTAAAAAACGGCCTGCATACAGATCGATCTCAACCGTTCAATGCAAAAGAAATCATATAAAAATATTGAAATGCGACCGAGATATCTTTATAAATTTCTTCCATAGGATTAGCATTAGCGAATGCGTCTTTTCATTTGACTGAAGTAGCCTCTTAAGAGCGGAAGAATCCACTCTTATTGCAGAAATGTGTTTTGAAAAGGACTGATTCCTTCGAAACATGTTGTTTTCTCTACTTTCTTGGTCGTACTTATGAAAATTGTTTTTTAAAGAGGGTTTTGAACTAGTCCTTTAAAATTTTCTTCCTGTATATATTCTTATAGCAAATTATTATTATCATTAATATAACCCGCATGTCCTTTCTATATAATATCTGTTGCTATGTTCTGAATATTATATATATAACATTTTTTGACCCTGGCACTATTTTCTGAATAATAAAGAAACCATTGAGTAAAATCCTCTCCAGTTACAAAAAAAAAAAAAAAAAAAAAAAAAAAGAAAGAAAGAAAGAAAAAGAAAAAAAGATCGAATTTTTTTATAGCAATGAACTATCGTATTAAAAATTTAATTAAATCAAAATATATGATAATGCCGGTCAATGGACATTTTTTTAAAATGTAACTTTCAAAATGTGAATTTATCGAATAAGTCACGTTTTCTTTTGAATTAACGAATTGGAAACGAGCGTAGGAAGATCATATGTTTAGTTAAGTGAGTCAAAATGTTACTTTTCGTTTGGAATTCAAGTTGACATATTCTTTCTTCAAAATGGATTGATTTGTTGATTGGTAGATTTTAAGACAAATTCTAAAGTGACTAAATATTTAAGAAGTTAATTGCTTGAAACTATATAAGTCTAATCAATATAGATGTTATCATATTCTGGTTAACTGATACATTTTTTAGATAAATTTAAAAGCTACTAAATTTTTTAAGCTAATTTCTTAAGAATCAAGAAAGCTATTATTATCTAATCAATGCTACCAGGGGCCCCACCAGTGGCCGAGAGGTTCTGCTCTCGAAGCTGGTAGACGGGAGGTGCTGGGTTCGATCCCAATCGCGCCCGTCGGCCTAATCGTTCGGAGTTTTCGTGGTTTTCTTCGAGCCGTGGATTTTCCATGTGTAAATACGGATTAGGTTCCCTTAGAAAGACCCCCACGGAGGGCACTCCCCCCCCCGGGCCTATATCCCTCGTGTAGATAATCGGCCGTCAAAAAATCAACCAACCAACCAACCAATGCTACCAGGTCAACGTTTGAAATATTTAAAAACTGTCGCCAGTATTAAAAAAGATATTCTTTAAAATAGCTCATTATTGCATCAAGATTCCCTCAATATTGCGCTAATATTGATGTGTTTATTTAACTTGAAATCTAATTAGCAAAAATTTAACTGAAATCTTGTATGCTTTGATATGTGAAGTTGATCCATTAATGAATCTTTTTTTTTCTTTGACTTATTATTATTGTTGTGATTATTATTTTGTTGCTGTTTAGACAATTATTTTTATATCTAGATTTAATTCAGTTTGTTTTTTTATTTTCATAATTTCCTGAAATAAGAACAAGAAAACTGTGATTCAAATAACTTTTGTCCCGAAAAGAATTCATCTTACTGAGATTTGTGGATAAATTTGTATTTATCTGCAACTTAATTTATCAACAGCTTTCTGAGTTCCCGGTATATTAATATAAATTAATGCATGCATATCTATAACGTTTAATTTTTTTCCCTTAGAAACATTTGCTTTCGATTTTAAAATTACACAAATTCCATACACACAAATTTCTCTGTAATTTGGGAAAATACTTGTAACTGCAGCACTAGTAGCTCGCTGGTAAAACTTTTGCAGTACTTCATGAAAGCCTCTGGCCATATTTTGAAAATTAATTTGAAACTTAATTGACTGTGAATATAATATGATAGAAAATTTCAAAATGTTTTAAGATTTAAAATAACAACGCAATTTTAAGTTTTTAATGTAAGAAAATAGAAAGAAAATAATAAAGCTAATGTAATTTTTCTTAATTCTTTTTAAATTAAAAAATAATTTTAGAATCAAAAGAAAATAACATTAATTTTACCTTATCAAGGAATTTTATTGAGGAATCCGTTTTATTTTTTATTAGTTAATTGCGTTTTTACTTACTAGTCGTTATTTCTTTCGTAACTTTTCAAATAGTACTGTATTTTAGAAAGGGAAAAATGTTTGGAATTCGTTATGAAATTGCATGTAAAACGATGCATAATTGATTTAAATTTGAAATTGATTTTGAAAATATAACTATACGCTCAAAATACATTTTTCAAAGGCTGTTGGGGAACTTTTGAAATAGGCTTTATCTATGATTAATCTGAAGGATTTATCCTGATTAAAATCTTTGAAATTATAATAAACAGAATAAATTGAAAAGTTTGAAGAATTAACATCTAAACAAATAATTCAAATCTAATATTTTCAACTAACGTAAAAAACGAAGTGTTTAGTTTTTATTTATTTACTATGTAAATACTTGTTTATTTTATGGACTTCTGCTTATCGTTTTAATGCAGCTAACCAATGTATATTTTTTTCTTTTCAGGTAAGTTCCCTTCTTACACTTTTGTCTGTATAGTCGTATACAGATTCCTATACAGATTTGTATTATAGCTTTTACAATGTATAAGTAATGTAAAAGTTACAATGTAAGTTAATTTAAATTATTTTATTGTGTGTGTAATCTGTATTCTTCCTTAATGCATGTAATCAATATTTTTTTTAACGCTGCATAAAGGCAAAAATGTGATTAGAACCAGTGACCCGGTAGATTCAAAGTTTTTATTAAACACTTTGTAAAGGTAATAAATAACCCACGTTTTTCAGTTGTTACGCATTTAAAAAATACTATTACAATAGGAAAATTAAGAGTGAAAACTCGATAATACCTGCTTGATACTGTTACCAATGAATACAAAAAAAAAGTACAAAACAATAATTCATTTTAAATATAGCATATTAACAGTCTCGAATTCAATTTCAGGCAGTATTTTAAGTTAACGATATATAACATTTAAAGCTAAATCAAAATAAATTATTTTGTTGTATATGGCCCATTAAATTCTTCAGGTCCCCTGAAACATTTCTGAACACTTTGTTTCTTCTATGATTGAAATTTCAATTTTAAGTTTTTGGCTGCAACATCTGAGGTTAAAAAATATATTTTAAGTTTTTTTTTTTTTTTTTTTTTTTTTCAATATGACTAAAGCAAAAAAAAAAAAAAATTCTGTACGTTCAGGTGAATGAATTTTTATCTTTTGACAAGAGATGTTTATTTGTCTTAAAAATTGCTTTCATGTAACGTCAGAAAGGTTCCAAAAATTATATTGCATTGCATTTTGAAATTTTTGAAAAACAAAAAATCTTATTTTCCTCAAATTTCAATTTAATTATTGAGTGTATTTCATTTACATTTGTGTAATAGAAGAAATCTTCTCCTCCGTCCTCTTATGTAATGCAACATTTTCCATATTTTAAAATTTACAATTAATACAATTTAATTTGCTTAATGTAATATCTGTTTAAGTAATATTTTGCAAATTTTAATTTAGTGTAATTTTAATGCGCTGAATGAACTTTATCGTTTATGTAACAGCTTATTATTTATCCCTTAACCGGAAACGTGAAAAACCCGTGCACAAACAGAACACTTAATAATTTACCAAATAGTGAACTTAAACATTTAATCTTTAATACTAATGCATTAACTGGACCAATTTTTTAATATAGCAGCATAAAAATAAGTTTGGAATGTCGGAGAGAGAAAATATTAAGGGTAGATATGTAGACGCAAAAATCTCACAGACGTACGTTTCCGGTTAAGGGTTAAAAATAATGCTTGAATCGAAATGTTTTAAATATTTTGTTTTAATAATTTCGATTATTGCTTTTAAAAAAAGTATGATAATATGCTCCGTTAATTACATAACGTTAAATTCAATTAGAATGTTACCTATGTCAACAAAATTATTAAATTATTATATTATTATTATTATTATTATTTTCGTAAATTATGGTTTTGTGTGAGCGCGTTTAATTATATTGTAAATGTCTAGAATTTCACGAATTTCTTATTTAAAAAATTACATTAAAAAATACATTAATTTTATGGTTTTAAATATTGAACAATAAAACGGTATACAAGGCGGCCATAATTAAACTGGCAGTACTCAAGAGTGTTCTGTAGCGCGATCTAATTGAGAGAATGACGCCAAATTTTGTCAGAAGATTAAAGAAGACGGGGGACGAAGGATTCCGCGAAAAAATAGTTTCAAAAGTCACCGCTAGGGAATATGTGGCGCTGTGTAACAGAAAAGAGTTTTTAAAAATGCAGAATCAATACTGAAATAAAATTACCTTTTATTTAGCACGTTTAACGATTTTAGTATTGATTCTGCATTTTTTAATACTATCTTTTCTGTTACACAGCGCCACATATTCCCAGCGGTAACTTTTGGAACAATTTTTTTTTTCGCGGAATCCTTTGTCTTCCGTCTTCTTTAATCTTCTTACAAAATTTAGCATCATTCTCTCAATTAGATCGCGCTACAGAAAACTCTGAGTACTGTCAGTTTAATTATGGCCACCTTGTATTTTTATTTTTGCTAGCTTTGCTGCTGAGCAGGTATGCATAATCATGATCCGCAAAAATACTTGAGACACTTTTCTAGAACTATTTCTAAATGAATGGAAGTTCCTCTATTTTATGCAGTATGCTGTTACTCGAAAATTATTTAGTTAAATGTTAGTTAAATGTTTAGTTAAAGTTATGACTCTGTATTAGTTGCATTACCACAAACATGTGCATGTGAATGAATTTTGAATTCGTTTGTACGGTATGAATAAAATAGTTTTCTAAGTGAAAACCTTAAAAAGGAGCATTTATTACAAATTTAAAATTTCAAGGTAGTTTCCTGACACATATAAAGATTAAAATGTCAATATTTTCCAAAGCCTTAAATGAAGTGATTTGATACAATTTTAAAGGCTGTGCTTATGTTTCTCCTGCATAGCAAATGCTTGTATTTTTTTTAAATAATTTTGAAAACGTTAAAAGAAACAAATTGCAAGAAACTTTAGAGATAAGCTGGAATTTCTGACGCTTAAAAAACTGAAATTTCAATATTTGCTATATTTTGAAAGCCTTAAAACATTATTTTGGGCAGCCGGATCAAATAACACACTCTTGGAAAAAATATATATATATATATATCTTCTTTTTTATTTTTTTATTTTTTACTCACCTGATTTCCCGACCTTACGTTCTACTTAGTTTTATCACCATCCAAATTAAAATAAGTCTTTTGTCTTCTTTTGGATAAATCTGGCATATTAAAAGGGAGCTAAAAACAGTGTGAAAAAACAAGCAAACAACTTATTTCAATTGTAAGAGCTATATCTGATATATATAGTTTCTGAATCATAAAAAGCTGAAATACCGGTATTGTTCAATTTCCTAGGAACTCTTAAAACATTTATTAGGATTTTACGGACTATACCGGTGTTTGTGACGGATAAAAAACTAAAATGCCGATATTTTTCGATTGATTGGCAGCATCTACCTGCGCTTCGAACAATGCGTTTCTTTTTTTATCTATAGTGTCCGTTTGCAGCTGTTGTCCTTGCTTGGTTTTGAAGCTCGCAGCTGTTAGAAAAGAAAAATGTTAGTATCTCTGCTGAGTAAACGGCTGTTAAAATTATTTGATAATCGCTGCCCACCTGGGGATCGGATTTACATCTCTATACTGATCCATATTTAAAGATTCTTTACCTCTGTATAGTTTTATTTCTTTCGAAAATAATGCGCATCACAGATATCAGAACTCTTCTTTATTTAAGGCTATTTTTAGATAGACAATGGACATTCATTTTTTAAATCATTCCAATAGATATATAAAGTTTTGTATGTCGATGTGTTTTAATCTGAGAAAAATAATTAAATAAAATAAAAAATGTAGACTAGAAGATCTGACGATAATTAAATATGTACAAAGATTTTTGTCTGGGCACCATTAAAAAAAAAGGGGGGGGGGGCACAGATGAAATATAGTTTTGGACTGAAAACAACCCACTGCTTCATCAGGTTCACTAGAGAGCCTTTAATTTTGCATATTGGTATGTTTTATGACATCCCTTTCCCTCCCCCCTCCCGAAAAAAAATTTATCCATTCGCACAATTTTAAATTTTGTCATTTTCTTAATTAATTAATTTAATTATTAGCTATTTCTCTAAAGAAAAACATGATATGGTGCTGGTTTTCTGAAATTTGGTTCAATTACTTGCATGCAAAAGTCTTAAAATCTTTCTTAACTGCTTCAATTTCTGAACAAATGCAGAAAAAAAAATACAACTGATTACAATTGTTCCTATATGCATTAAAAAAAAAAAAAAAAAAGCATTTAGCATTTTTCCTCCTATGGGAATTAATCCGTTTTTAGCCTTTTTTTTAGCCACTTTGAACTCTTTTCTACCTTCATGAATTGGAAAAACTGCTTTGAATTATATTTGAGTGTTCTTTTCAAATTTTTATTGCTGGAAATAAATTAAAGTTAAAATTATTTTCTACTTTATAAATAGTGATTTATTTTTATGCGAAAAATAATCTCTTATTTTGAAACGCATTTAATGCCAATACGCAATCATAACTCAATAAAAAAGAAAATAATAATAATCTGGTATGATAATAAAACACTGCCAAATCCTCTTATACATATCTTTAAAACCTTTCTTTTATTATTTCCTACCTACTTCTGGCTTTGTTTGAAAGAATATTTAAGTAATACTTGTTTCGCTTGTTATTCTGCCCATCTTTAAAAATAAATTTTATTTAAGAATAAGTATATTTTCCCCTTTTTCTTTTTGGCTGAAAAAACATCTGCTCTTATTATAAAATATTTATGTAAGTATCGCAATTCTTTTAAGTTATAGTTAGAGGTATGTCGTTTATTTAACTCTTTTGCGAATGGAAGAATTATTTCTTGTCTGGCAAATAACCACCTCAAGCTAAATTTTGGATGCTGTCTGCGTGTTTTATAGACGTTTAGAAAGTTTATACATTTGTTCATAGTGTATACTATAAAGTTAATATAAAAGTTGGAACTTCTGAAACTTATAAGCTTTTGTTATTATTTTTTTCTGGCTTACACTCTACTATTTTCATCTCAGAAAGGATCTTATTCTTAATGTGCTGGTGTAGATTAAAGAAAAAAAATCTTAAAGAAGACTTTCTCATACTTATTAAACTTCTTATCAAAAAATAAAAACGCTAGAACAAAATACTGAAGTAAATTACAAACTTCTGAAATACCCTATAAAAGTATAGAATAAGCAATCGCTTTAAAGGAATGAGCTCTTCTTTATGTTAGAACATTTTGAACTACTATAAGAGCAGAAGCAACACACAGTCTTAGACAGGAAATATTACGACTGAAAATCCTACAAGCAATTTTCTCCGTGGTGTTGTTCTGGTTGTCTTTTCAGAACAGTTAGCAAGCATTATTAACAGTTAGTCAACACCTTTGTATAAGTAATTTTCATGAAGCCTGCGTAAATGTAAAAATAACTTATTCATTATATTGTCCCCTTTTCTTTTTTGCTAATCTTTGATTTTTTAAGCTCTTCAAGACGTTTGTTTCTTTTATACGTTTGACTAATGTTTGCTACGACTACGACCGAATAAAAATATTAGCATTAACTTATTGCAGAATCTATTACTTCCTACAGTTTTAGACACAAACCTTTTTGCTTTTTCCTGATCTATAAACTATATTTTCTTTAACTGTTTAGTTTTCTTTTTTCCCCCTTCTATCGTTTGTCTCCTTGTTTGTTTCCTTTTTTTTAATTACTTTTTTCTTTGTTCAGTAGAAACGTCACATTTGATGTATGATTTTTTTACGACAGATAGTTATAACATCCATATTTACCCAGCGAGCGTTTCGTCTACGATTCCCCCCCCCCCCCACACACACACTCGTCCTGTAAAAGTTACCCTGGAAGATCTGGTGTTATACACTTTTTTTTTTTTCCACTACCTTTTTTCGGCTTTTTATTATTATTATCTTTATTAGGTATTATGTCATAATTTACTTTTAATCTTCCCCGTTCGGCTTAAAATTTTATATTTAATTCTAAATTTTCCTTCCTTTTCCGCTCTAAGTAGCTTGTTTTTAAGTTTTTTGATTATTTAAATAAAACAATTCGGGTGTTTTCCTTTACTTGCTTTTAAACCTGTGAGTAAATGCTGCATTTAATTCGTATTGCTGTATTTTCATTTATGCCTTTTTAATCAGTAACCGTGCTTATTCTATGCTACTTTAGAGGACCGTGGAGAGAGACCGCGTGTCCCGGTAGTAATTCGAATGCGGGCTCCCTCCTTTCACAGCATAAGCATGATACAATAAAACCTGCTAAGACGGAAACACAAACGATCAGTAAACGTACCGGTATAGGCAAGTTGTTTCCATTTTAGGCGGTATAATTGCCTTCATTTTTGATGGATGATGAAATAATTCCGTTTAAAACAGGATTCCGTTATAGACAGATTTTACTGTATTAGAAAATAAATTCCCTGGATAGTATTGTTTTAAAATGTATTATATATTTGCTTACAGTTTTATTATTAATTTTTCTTTCTTTTACAGTATTACCGTTTAAGATTTCATCTAAAGTTTTCAAATAGAAATTGAAAATATAACTAAAGTTTAATTTATTTCATCAATAAATTTTGACTGGAAAAGTTAAAATATGAAAGAAATAAAATGCAATACCTTAACATGTTTGATTTTACTATTTGTTAGATATTGTAACTTAAAAGTTTTATGTAAAAAAGTACGAATGTACTTTTATTCTAATTTACTTTAAAAACTAGGACCGAAGATGGGCGCCCCTTAGGAGAGCCGGGTCCCGGTAATTTGTACCGGCTCTATCCTCCTCTGTACAGGCATAGAACTTTAAAGTGCTGCACAGATGATAATAATTATGATAACAGCCATAAACGCTTACAATAAGCACCAAGGTCGTCGTCAGTGGGTGGGAGGAGGGAGGGAGATCACCGGGGTTTGATCCCCGTTCGAAATTTCTGTCAGGATTACTGTAAACCATTAAATATCACTCAATACGGACAAGATCAAAAATGGACCATATTCTCCACTTCGGTTCGAGGCTAAAAAATTCGTCTGCTTGGGAATAACATTCATAACCGCACTATTGAAAAGCATTGTGTTTAGAAAATGTATGCTTATATTTTATCTTATACGGAATTTTAGACCTTTTCAGGCGCAGGTATGGGTTATACATAAATTCTTTTCTCTATTTTAAAGTAATGGCATGCATAGTTTTCATTTTATTTATAAAATAAAATTTTTAAATTTTAGTTAATACGTATATATGGATTTTAATTAATATATACATAAGTATTGATCAAAAATAATTCGTACAAAATAAATCTGCAGTATTTTATGCATGCATTTACCTGTATTTCTGCTGCATCAAATGGCGCAATAAGGTAAACAAACGCGTCCAGCCATTACTTTTATACCACGTGATTCCCACTGTGACGTCACGAGAATACTGTCCATTAAATACAGTCAAGATTAGTGACTTCAGGTCCATATTGTCACAAAAATGCTGAACAGGCAGGGGGGGGGGGGAGCGGGACAGAGGCTTCTAAATCGGGAGATAAATATACAATAAATCCTATCAAACCGTAATCTGTCTATAATGAAATTCTGTTTTTAGAAGAAAAATTCCATGGTCCCTACGGAAGGAATACCATACAATTATGCTTGTTAAGACGGACTTTTTTCTAAAACGAAAACTTTTTTCGGTGATTTGAGATTCCGTTTTAGTAGGTTTTACAGAACTAAATAAACATAATAATCTGTATAGTAAAATCTGTGAAAGCGGAAACACTATATGACCGAAACAAAATTCTATTTTTAAGAGATTTCCGATTGAACAGTTATAGTTGCACGGTTCCGTAAAGACTATGAAAATTTTACTTTTAAGCCAGACTTCCGTTTTCGCAGGTTTTAGGAAACAAAGTACTGCAAAAAACTGTATAATTAGAATAGCTAGGAATGATAAAAATGTTACGTCTTAGCGGTGTTCCTTACTGGAATCATAAAAGTTTTCCATTATAGACAGGTTTTATTTTCAGAGGTTTTACGGTATTAAGTTCAAGTCGATGTAGACTAATGAATATCATGCATGGTACTAAAAGAAATTTAAGAGAATTCGTGCATCTTGGAAAATCGGAAATTTTGGTGTCTCGCGCAGTGATTTCGCGGGACAGGTCTTGCAACCTTGAAAATCGGGACACCTGGCAGCATTAGTCACGATTTAAAAATCAAAATTCCGCATTAGTATCTCTTTACTATTCAATACCGTCGGCATATTGCAAAAATGAATGCAATTTCTGAGAAATTGTTAAAATTCACGTAATTTTCCCGAAATGCTGTGTAAGCAGGATTTAATTTTTACTTTATTTATTTTAATGGCTGCAACAGCCTGTTACGAGGGTGTATCAATAAGTTTTTGCCCTCACATAGAAGTAATTGTGTGAAATTTATGAAATTGCTACATTGTATGAGTCCTTTTCTATATAGTCACCGCGCACAGTAACACATTTTTGCAAAACGTATTTCAAAGAGAGGGGGGAGGATGTATTCCAGGGGGCGCGATAGTAGACCCAAAGGCGGTCATTTTTTAAACTTTTGCCGACCCCTACATGTGACATATTGTTGGAAAGGCCTGTGACCTCTTATTCATGCTATACACCTCCCGAGACTCTCTCCCCCCCAAATTTTACCTCCGGTGGGGCACTTTTCTAAATTTTGCGGACATCATTCATGCCCCGCGGGGGGCAAATAACTTCACGTAGTTTTTTAACCGTGTAATTTCTACACCAATCAAAAAGATTCAGATAAAAATAATAAAGTATATAAGTGATATACTAACTGATTTATTCAACTGACAAATACAATCATGTAAAAATACCATTGTTTTAATAAAAATACAAGTTGCCAATATAGCTGGATGAAATGGCACCATAATGCCAATAGCTCAACAGCGGCGTAACTACACTCATGAAGGGGAGAAGGGTACGTGGTAAAAATTTTGTTCTATACCACCATTCTTTATTGTATGCACGGAAAAAAATAGTGGATTTTGTATATCCTGGGGCCCCAGGTTCATAGATTTTATGTTCTCTCTCAATAAAAAAATATGAGAAAATTTCCCACGAAATAAGTCCCTATCCATAAATACGTTGTTTAACCCTTAACTGCTGTTAGCGGTCTCACAGACCGTTGAACTCTAGATAATAGTGAAATTTTGTTTCGTTTGGAGCCCTAGTTTTTATAGTACTATCATTAGAGACTTCTGAATAGGTGGATTTTGATAATAATAGTCCTCTACAAAAAGTTTAATACAGAAACACAAACAGTATCGTATGAGTTAATTGAGACTTTTATTCAACTTTGGAACGAGGAGGTCTGAGAGACCGCTCGTTATGCAACAGTTTATGTTCCAGCAGTCAAGGATTAATATAGAATATCAACACGTTATGCGACATTTCTGTTACCGTCGATGTCGATCGCTACTTTGGTCCATCCCATAAAAAAAGAGTTTTGTTCTTTGTATTGAACAAACAATACAAGATAATTCGGAGTTTTTGCCCTTGAAAAATATTTTAGACCCTATTATAGGGTATTTAAATAGTTTTTTTTTTTGGGGGGGGGGGTGTAATTAAATATTTTTAAGAGGCAACACTGGATGTGTTTGTAAACAACTGTTTTCGTGTGTAGATTTTAACTTCCCAAACTTTCTATAGTGAAACAATCTGGACAAGAGATACAAATAAGGTAAGTGTCAAAATATTATCTTTAGTAACCTGTAACCCATGTGTGATCATAATTTTTCCTTTAACTTTTCGATTTTGCCAGAAAATGTTTACGTTTTCATAAATCTAGCATGAAAACTAGTTTTTCGGGCCTACTTTGTACCAGGCCTTTTTTGACGTAGACCCAGTTACTCCGAAATGCCTTTTTTACAAACAAATCTCTTGAACAATGTATTAAGTAACATTTTTTTTTTTAAATGTTACTTTAGCAAAATGTTACAGTAATTATTTTTGTTCCAGTTGCTGAGTAGGGGAGACCGGGGGAATGGCGACACTTTAAGGGAATTTAAATTTTTTCACCTCGAAAAAATATTTATTTTTTAATAGTAAAAATTCTAAAGCTGAAATCATATCTTTAGTATCTGTATAAATTTAACCGTAATCATAACTGTAAAGTAAGCATACATAAAAAAATATTTTTTAAACCTCTGCACAGTGGCGGGATTACCCAGGACACTGGGGTCATTCCGCCACTGTACCGGGGTAATGCCGCCACTCTTTAATGACCTAGTACATGCATCAAATGGATACTAGGAAACACACAACCTACTGAAAATAGTTAGAAAGCAATGTAATTGAGCAGAACAATGGTTAAGCTTACAATTTACTTCATATTGCAAAAGTCACTCTGCTGAATCGGCTCCACTACATTAAAATGAGGCCATTTCTCACCCGATTTCCATGGCGGCGGCATTACCCCGAGAGGACAATATGGCGGAAATCCCCAAGCAAAGCCGAAAGAAAAACCGAACTTGTTCAACACATTGCATCAAAATGTCGGCGAATGTATGTAGATTACGGGTCATATTATCTTAAATACCTAATGTTACAATAAAAGGAGCTTATCTCTACTCATTTGAAGCTCCAAAATAACAAGCAACTAGATGAAAACTACATTTTTCACTAGAACAAAAGAACGACGTACAGCAAAGTCACTCTCACTTTAGGCACTGTTTATATTGTTGGCCGCTATAGTGCAGGCACATTCACTATCTCAAACTGCCATTAGTTTTTAAACTAGGTGGGGTGGCGGCATAACCCGGGTTGGCGGCATTCCCCCGGTCTCCCCTATAACATGATGAAAACTGTTTCTCGTGTCCTTAATATTAACTTGTTTATTGTGTTTAAATGTTAAAAAGAAAACATTCGTTTATCAAGTTTGCAGTGTTAATTCATTAGCAGATCCTATTGCATCAATTGCTAATTGATTTCAATGTTCCGACGTATGAATTGTATTCATTTTATATGAAAATAAGTGAATGGACCAAAGAAGCCCCCAGCAGGGGCTACTTTGTTCCAAAACTTTAAAAATAGTTAAAAAATTAAAAAATAAAAAATATCCTCTTTAAAACCATCACGCAGTTTGCTTCATTGTTTCCTGTTAATTGATTACAACTTCATTTCGACGTTGAAAAATTATATATAATATTTTTTAATGATGGAAATGTGAGTGAAACTAGGAAAAAGTGGCCCAAAGTAGGCCCCGTTCGACGGTAGTGAAACAAATGGTTAAATAGTTCCACAGAAATACAAAATTATATTCCTAAACGCGTCATAAAAATATAAAAGAGGCAAACTAAAATAGGTGCGTTTTGAAAGATTAAATCTTCTTTTTTTTGACAAAAGCATGCGCTGCTACGAGAGCAGATGCAAGACTTGCTTCGATTCAGTATTTTTGTGGTGTATTAAAGTTGGTTGGTCGATTTAGTTTTGTTTTGCATTGCTTACAAATGGACATGCTGCGCCAAAATGTAGGTAAGTTTCTACAAAGCCAAATATTTTTGTTAAGCATCGACCAGTTTTGGCGATATTGCTATTGGAAAAGGGGGACGGGGGGATACTTTCAAGGAGGAGTTTTGAAAGAAGTGTGACTCAAATTATCTAACCCTGAAAACCTCATAGTCACCTACCCAGACCGTACTGATATCGAACCCGCGAATCGCCCAAACTCCTCATTTTGTGGCTAGCATGTTAACCACTGGGCTGAGTGAGCCCCCTTAAAAGTTAGAGTTTTTGTACTTTGAATCCAGAAATGAATTTATAATTTTTTTTAAATATTTTTTATTGATAGATTTTCATTCCGGGATTTTTTTAGACTTTCATATGCATTTGTTTATTATGTTATTTTGTTCCCTGCTTTTCAAATATTACCGTAAATACGAATTTACATCATTCAAAAAACATCTAGGAATTAGGAATCATTGTTCAATTTTCATTTAATTAATCTTAATTAATTCATTTTTGGTATCATTTGTGATTAAATCTCACTGCTCTGCCTTAAGAACAATACTCTTTTAAATCTGATAATGTGGTACTGGTTCATTTATCCTACTCATTGTGCGATCTATAACTTACTTCTCTGTGTCTTTCATTTCCTGCTTTTATTTTTTGCGTTTTGAATGTATTATTTTTTATCTTAAAGTCTGATTCGATATCAAATAAAATTAAAAGGACAAACAATAAAAAGGTGTTATCGCTTATGTTTGATGACTCACAAGGATTTCAGAGGAATAAAATCCAAGCCTCGAAGTTTATTTATCAACATTGACGTTTCCATATGAACCGATTTTTTTTTTTCATCTGATAGCTTAAAAGCTTTTTTATTTTTAAAATGTAAAAAAAAAAACTGAGCTGTTGTGTAATGTTTTGGGACACTTAATTGAGTTTTGACTGATAGGGTTTTTCGTTTCTTTGCTTTTAGGAATTTTTCTTTTCATTCGTGTTGTCCTCCAACTCTTGTCTCCACAAACTCTTAAAACTGGTCTGAAATGACTCGTGTTTTGTTACTCAGAAAGAAAGGAAGAAAAGGAAGACTATGTGTATCTATAGTAAAATTTTCATTCCTTAAGCTAGTTGTAAGTTTATTGATTGTCAAGGGGACAAGGGACCTACAAACTCATTTATTTATTTTTTTTTATTTCACTTTAAATTTATTATTCAAGGGCACAATATATGCATTATGGCATGTATTTATCGCACAAGAAATTAAAAAAAAAAAACAATTTTTTGGAGAAAAATAAAGAATTTCCTTGAATGTTTTAATTTAAGCGTTATGAAGACCTTTTCAAAATGCCCCATGTGCATTCTATATCAATTAAAATCCCCAATATTTTTGTTTTAGTTTGTTTTATATATACAAATAAAACTGTGCGTCGAATTATATATATTTAAACTAGCTGAGTCGCCCGGCGCTGCCCTCGTCCGTAATAATATTCTTAAATGAACCTGAAATCTGTACAGCAAAATCTCATAAAAAGACCCAATCTCGAACGGAACGAGCCTCGAACCGAGTCCCCGCTGCCTGCGGCACCGTATAGCAGGCATGCGGCGCACGCACCGCAATGTATTGTAAAATAAAAACAATCTGGAACCGAACGAACCCCCAACCGGGTCCCCGCTGTCTACAGCACCGTTTAGCAGGTGTGCTGCGCACGCACTGCAAGATCTTGCAAACAAACCCAATCTCGAATCTTTTAGTTCACATTCCACCACCAGGGGCGAACTCTATTCTTAACAAAACTGTTTCTGAACGAAACAACGTTAAACAACCTAACCGTAGTTATATTAATCAAGGGAGTGGCGGACTTAAGCTAGAATTTAAGATATTTGTTGAAATTACTATTCGAAAATAGTGGTAAGTATACTTTGCAATTTTATATTAAATAGGTAATATTTATCCCAGGGCTCTGTCAAATATCTGCATCTGAAACGGTAGAAAACGGTACGGTTTTAAATATTTGACAGCGCCCCCCTAAAAAAATGTTATTGCCCCCTCCCCCTTCCCTCCTGAAATTTGATGCGCCTACATTTTAAAATCGTTATTATGTGTTATAGACTATCTGAAAGTTCCAAATCGATCAGTTCGTTTGTTTTCTTAACCTTTAACTGATGTTACCGGTCTCTCAGACCGCGGCTTTTTTCAATTTTTATAGTTTAACCTGCAATTTTCAGTTTAACTACAAACACTACCGATATTTTGTTCCATTTGGAACTTTAGTACTATCACCAGGCACTTTTAAATAGGTGAATTATATAACAGTCCTGTACAAAAAGACCATCCTGTGAGTTAATCGTTCCTTTTATTCGTCTTTCGATGGAGCGGTCTCACAGACCGCTTCACACTAGTTATGTGACAATTTCTGTGACATCAGTTAAAGGTTAATTTGAACAAATTCGCGTTTCAACAATGAATTTCTTTTCCGTTTTAAAAATCGAATTTTTTATAAATCAAAAACTTGCGAAACTATTTTTATAAAATTTAGATATTATTAAACAACTTTTAAAGGTAGGGCTAGATGCATAATTTCAAAATCTCTAAATGGTGTATTTTTAAAAATTTGACGGCGTTCCAAAGAATCTAGTATAAAAATCATTTGCAGTTTTGGAGACTGACTTTTAAAATGAGAGTTTGAAAGGAATCATCCAATTAATCAAATAATAATTAATATCTAAAGTTGTGATTGAGCTACCTGGAAGAAATTTAAATATCTGAAATCAGCGAAAAATTCTACATCTGGCTTCATAAAAATTAAAACTATAAATTTAATATTTTTAAAATTTCATGTTCGTTCAAAAATGCCCTCTAATGAAAGTTGTTGGTTGTCTGCAATGAACACCTGCGTCCATGACAGAAATTTCAAACCTTCTTCCGAAGGAAATAAACAGATTTTTTTTATATATATATATAAATAGGTTTTTTACTTCCTGAAACCGCAGAGGAATAATTTTTAGAATTTCTGAAAGGGGATTTTTTTTTTTTTTTTTTTGGGGGGGGGGGGGGTCTGGCTGTGCAATTTTCGAGTTTTTAGGCCCAGTAGAATTTAAGATACAGCCCTTTTTTAAAAAGTCCAGTACATTTATCGCCCTGGCAGTGCTGTAATTATGTTAAACTCTCCCCCCCCTCTCTTCAACTATTCGAAGAAATATTCTGCGTTTTAATAAAAATCTATACTTTTGTTGAATTATGAGTACTTTTCCAATCATTTAATTTGGGGTTTTTAATTAATTTCTCAACTAATTAATAAAAATTTAAAATTATGAAATTCAGGTGCACCAGGAGAGGACTTCGACTATCTTCACAAAAAATTTCAGCTTCTTACGTGCGGTAGATTTCGCTAGCCATCGCAGAGACACACACAGGCAGACAGACAGAGTGATGTATTCTTTTATTAGTATAGATATAAAGGTAAGAAAAAAATATTTTCTAAATTTTATGAAATTTTCAGCATTTTTGCATCATATTTCTGCAATTAACTACCTTTTAACTTTTACAATTATATTTAGTTTGAAAACCGATGCACAGTTTTATGACTATAATGGTAAACAGCTATAAAAAATATTGGGTATTTTAATTGATATGCAATGCGCATGGGGCATTTCGAAAAGTTCTTCATAACGCTTAAAATATTCAAGAAAATTCCTTATTTTTCTCTAAAGAATTTTTTTTTTTTAAATTTCTTGTGTGATAAATGCCATAATGCATATAGTGTCCCCTCGAATAGTATTTAAAGTGAAAAAAAAAAAAGTTTGAAGGTCACTTGTCCCCTTAACTTCTCTATTTAGTACTGAGGGAAAAAAGAAAAAAAAATGCAATGTAACAAATTACAACGACCATTTGGAAAATGATTTTTTCAAAGACTAAAATTTAAGACATAAAAAATAGCACGGAGTTAATCATACATTACGTACGCCATGAATTAAACATTAATAGTGTTATTACACGTAAAAATTGCAAGCGACAGAAATCGCCTGCAACTCGTACGTATTATCCACCTGAAACTTACGTATTATCCAAGCATTTCATTGGCTGTTCGGGAAAAGGCTTTTCCATCGTCAGATTTCCAAAAAATCTGACGGCCAATTTTAAATGAAATTTATTTCTTAAACTTCTAAACATCCCACAATATTACTTTTTATATCGTCGTATAGAGAAAAAAATGTACTTTTAAATGCAATTTGTTTGAAAACTGTATCTCAATTTGTTTCTGAGTTATTAATTTTTTTTTTTTTTTTTTGTAGTTTTTATTACTTTTTTGTCATAGTGGCAACACTGTGTTGTCCATCTCTGTTGAAAGTAAAGGGAAATGCAGATTACTGTATAGACCAATCAGAAAAACAATAAAATGATGATTAAACCAATAAAAACCTTCAGATATGCTTTTGATTTCCTACCCTGACGAGGACAATAATCATTTTTCCAAATGGTTAAAAACTATTAAAAATTTCAATTTTGGCAGTTTATTAAATAATACATTACTTTTACTAAACTCAATTAGATTATTTAAGCTTTTACGTAAAAGATGTGTAAAGCTTTACTTTTCTAGCTTTGGAAAACATGTTTAGATTGACAAACAGCCTAAATTCGCATAAGTTTGGGGAGTATTAGTGAAATAGTAAATTTTATATGAAAGATTCTGTAAAAAGCTTTCATTTTATATTATAAATTTATCGCCCCAGAGTTTTTCTAACGATTGACTAGTACATGATTTGTCGAACAACTTTAATTTCTTCTCAAATCCAAACTGGCTTTATAATTCATTTTTGTTCGCAAACGCCGGATATCTCCAGGTGCTTTCCTACAGAAAATATGTAATTGAACAGTTTTCACTTTTCTATAAAAGCATCAGATCTTTCAGGAAATGTTGTCAAAGTGGGCTTATTAAATAAAATTTCCAGACGCGACAACGCCGGAAAGCAGGGAAAAAAACTATCGTCCTGAGACAGTAATCTCTTATCTCTAATAATCTATTTCATTTATCGACAAATGGAAAAAACGATTCGATCACTAATCACATCAATAATCATGACTGCAATGCAAATGTCATGCTTTTACGTTTAAAAACTAGTAAGAAAATATGCATTGTTGTTTAGTAAATATGCATTGTTGTTTAGCAATTAGTAAGAAAATATGGAAGTTTCGCATTGTTGATCGAAGGATAATACTTTTTCGAGAACCATCTTAAAATAGTTTTGAAAAATATTAGTAAAATAATGAATACTGCATAGGAAGCCTCAAACCTCTCCTGCCTGATACCCTCATGTAGGAAAAACAACCCTTTGAGAACGGTGCATAATTCTTTTTTCTATTTGATTACATATAAACCATGAAGATATATTAAGTTCAATAATGCTTGTGAAATACAGCAATAGATGAACAGAACCATTTTACTTTTGATATTGTTGGAAATTTCGTCTTACAAGGAGAGGGCCAACCTTGTTAATCACAGATTTTGATTATTTTAATATATGTTGTAGAGTAGAGGCCCCTTAGTGTCAGGTTCAACGGATTTTATCCAATGCTCCTTAGTTCTTGAGAAACCGGGGGGTCTAATATTAGTACACAACTTAAATACTTACTTTGCTACAACAATGCACTGCAAATAGAAGCGTCTTAAATTTAGACACATATGTGACTGAAAAAGAATTTTAGACACTTAAGTGTCTTAATCTGAAAATTAAGACACTATAGATGTCTTAATTTAAGATACATAAGCGTCTTACTATGACCATGGTGTAAACGAACTGAGAATAATGTCTAAAATATCCGCAAACGTCTTATTTTAAGACACTTCATTGCTTTAAACGTGTCTTAATTTAAGACGTTTTGATTCTTCCGACGCAATAACCACCAGGGGGCACTAGCACTCCCAGTTGCGCATGCGTTTTAGATGTCTTCGTTCGAAGTGGTATACGTTGTAATTCAAACAAAGTTTGTTTTTATGTACGCGTGTATTTTAATTCGTTTTTTGCGAAATGTGAAGTACTGTGATTTTAATTCGTATTAACTTGGATTATTTATTTATTGAATACATACATCTGACGTGTGTGCTCGACATCAAATGTCTCTTAGAAGCTGTCGTCGATACAAGGGCGGGATAGACACAGAACAGAAGTAGACGACGGTTGAAGATTACACCCGGAAATTCTACAAAGCGTGTGCAATGGGCTTAGTGTTAACTCGTATCAATTTATATCAATAATATTGTGTTATTCATCTTCGTCCTGTCGAAACTGGCAAAAAAAAAGAAACTTTTGTCTGGCGGGTCCTGTTTTTAGGATGAAACATCTCATTCTTTAAATATGGCTAGTCGGATGTATTATGGGATTACCTTTTAAACTGATGAAAGTCTTTCTCCCTCACTGTGGTTGTGGTAGTTTTTAAAATTTCAAATCGAGGAATATTTCTTACCTCTTGCAGCAACTCAAGTAAGTTTCTTTATAGTAGTAAAATTAGTGTATTTTATGATTTTATTTATTGTACTAAACAAAATCCTGCATGAAATTTAATTAGTTTTGAATCTGTTCGCAAAAATCCCCACTAATTCTAGAAGTATATATTTTTAAACTTATGACGTTCTTTTTTATTACGAATTATATATTCAATGTCAGTTCTTAGTTTCAATGGATAATTTTTATCTCGCAGTAAATGACGGCCACAAGGAAGTAAAGAAAAAAAAAAAACTTTGAAAGATGACCTAATGCTTTCTTACTTCCTGGCATAAAACCGCAGATTAAAAAAAGATAAATAAAGTAAATGAGACTGGTCTATTATATGAAGCTGCCTGTAAAAATATACATATGTATTTGATTTGCAATCAACTCTAATACTGATTTTTTTATTATTTTTAATAAAAAAGTAATTTGAAATTTATAATGGGAAAAAGTAAAAACCTCTAACTAGATTTCGTATTTAAAATTGTGGTAACTTTATTTATATGCACTTATACGAAAAATACAAAAATGACAGATGTTACTGTATATATTTAAGACGAAAGAAGTTTGGAAATCGTAAGTTATTTTTTCCTCATGTTTTTAATATAGAATATGTACTTATTTGTTTTTATTGATAGTTGAATAGCTTTTGTGAGTACCCTCTGATCTACATAAAAACTTGCCCATGTGGAAACATAAATTTTTCAAAAACATAATTTTTAAATAAGTATTTTCATTTTTTTGGGGGGGGGGGAGGGGGGGATTTTGCATGAATTTTTGTAAAGCTGATATCTTAAATCTTGCACTGATTATAATGAAAGTTTTGAACTTTTAGAGTAGGACAAGTTTAAAAACGCAAATATATTTAACAAAATACCAAAGTCATTTTTTCCCCAATGTTATTAAAGTAGAATATTTATTTATTTATTTTCATTATTCATAGTTAAATGGCTGTTGTGATTATCAAGTGATGTATATGTAAAATTGCCTATGTGGCAATATATTTTTTTATATTTTCATTTTTTTTTGGGGGGGGGGGGGATTTTTGCAATTTTCGTACATCTGATATTTTAAATCTTTTTCCACATTCAACCGAGTATAATAAATATTTTGAACTTTTAGAGTAGGACAAGATTATAAAATATATATATATATTTATCTATGTACCTTAAAAGCCCTTAATAGAGAACACTTCGGGACCGCGGAATTTGTCCGATAATTGGAGATGTCTACTTTTTTGAGGTAAAAATATACAAATATGTATGTCTGCTGATTAAAAAAGTATTCGTTAAATAAAGGTGTTCGCTATTCGAGAATGCCCATTAACCTCCACAACGGATACTCCCGAATACCGGACATCTCAATTTAGACAACTATAATGCAGGGTTGCGTTTTTTGCAAAAGTACTTCTTGATTAAAGGAAGGGCAAGCTGGGAAGTGCCCCGTCCCCCTACGACTGTAGTGCCCCCAAATTTGATGTGCAATATTTGTAAAGCTTATATTTTAAATCTGTTTCGAAATTGTACTGATTATAATCAATATTTTGAACTTTTAAAGTAAAATAAGGTTAAAAACAAAATAAATTAAAAAAAATCTAATATTTAGATAAATATTTTTTGTTTTTTAATCTTGTTCTACTCCTGAAGTTCAAGATATTGATTATAATCAGTACAATGTCGTAAAAGATTTAAATTATCAACGTAACGAAAATTGTATACCAAAACTGAGAGCACCAAAAAAATCAGGCTGTATTGGGGGGGGGAGGGGGGGGGAGGGGCAGGACCACAGCCAAATATTTTTCCAGGATTCAACGTGGTCAAACATGGCTACGTATGATGCTTACAAAAAAATGGATGCGATTCAGACGTTTGAAGTGTCTGAAATTCAGACGCAAAAAGTGTCTGAAAAAATTCAGACATTTTAAAATGTCTGAAAATTGAACACTCCATTTCAGACACTTAAGTGTCTGAATTTCAGACATTTTAATTTAGAGTGTGATAGGTCAGTCGTAGCTCAGTTGGTATGGCGTTAACCGGCTGATTGACGGGCCCGGGTTCGATACCTGAATGCGTTACGTTTGTTTTTCTCATTTTTTGTTTTATAAATTTACTTGTAAGTATAACTTAATAATCTCACTGTCAATTAAAATTTTTAATATTGTATATCAATTATAATTTTAACCTATTTAATTTTTTACTTTTAACTGAATAGTTGTAATAAAACATCATAAAACTGTTATTTAAAAAAAAAATCACTTTAAAAATGTATTTCATATATTCTTTATCGATGCAATGATATTGAGCAATTGTGTCAATCGTGATTTTAAAGAAACATCATTTACGCATTGCTTTAACAAAGGAAGTCAATGAGATAATATTATTCTGTTTTTAAAGTAACAAGCATAATCATATTAAAAATTAGCATCAGAATTAAATTACAACCGATTTTTTGCATATTAAAGATTTTTAAATTTGTAATAAGTATGCTTGCGCTTTCAATTATTTTGCTTTCCCCTTTATCTTTTTTCTGCTTTTAATTTATTTGAATATTCCCTTTTTTTATCATAACTAGATGGCACCACAACAGAATTTGTCAGGATTTTGGAATTTTTATCATTCAATAATAGATCCAATTTCTTTTTAAACCTCTTTAATGGTTGAGGAATAATAGTTTACAAATAAGAAATGATAAATTTAAGTTTGTTAACATTATAATTAATGTTTGATGTTAAAATTTTTAATTGAAATTATTAAATTATAATTACAACTATATTTATAAAACAAAAACAAATGTAGCGCATTCAGGTATCGAACCCGGGCCCTCGGATCAGCCGGCAAACGCCATGCCAACTGAGCTACGACTAACCTGTCATTTTTGCTGCGAAGTAAGTATTTAAGTTGTCTACTAATATTAGACCCCCTGGTTTTTCAAGAACTATAGGGCATTGGATAAAATCCGTTGAACCTGACACTAAGGGGTGTCTACCCTACAACATATATTAAAATAATCAAAATCTGTGATTAACAAGGTTGGCCCTCTCCTTGTTAAACAAATTTCTTTCTGTTCTATGCGACAGAATATTTTGTCAAAGAATGTTTGCTCTTGCATCTAAACATGGCCAAGAACTTTTTCTTTTAACTTTCTACTTTGTGTTAATGTATTCATAGCTTAAATTAGCACAGAAATCTATTTAACCCCTTCGGGACGAGCATCTTTTACAGAATTTTTAATTTTTTATCACCGGTTTTTTAAAACAGAAATTTTTGCCTCATTATGATTAGGGAAAATGCTCGGATTAAATAAGGTAAAATTTACAATAAAAATTTACTGATAATCACTGATTCTGAGCACCTTACGTGGCACGAATACCGTTCGCTCGTCCCCAAGGGGTTAATAACTGTTGTTAATATTTTATTTATTACTTTTAAGCATCATAACAAAACAGTAATTGTTCGTAAGAATACAGTTTAAATCTAATTTTTTAAAAAAATATGATTTTCATCCTATTTAAAAAGTAATTCGTACAGGAAGGATTACTTTTTTAGGTTCGTTCATATAATTATGTAAATACGTATAACTATAACACCTATTGTCATCGTCTGTCTGCATATAACAGCGCAAAAACTACCCAACCGAATGGTTTTTAATTTAATCGGTGCAGAACTTTCTCGAGTCATTTCAAAGTTTATGAAAATCGAATCAAAACTTAAAAAGATATTAATAAAAGTTTTTTTCATTCTATTAAATCCTCTCATACGTAATTAGTTCAATGATATCCCATAATAGATAACGATTCTAGGTCGCCATGATGATTACATCCTATTTAAAATGGAGTCCTATTATATCCGTATTACTGAATTTAATATCGTAATAAACGTAATCAGTTTTGCATTCATGCATTTTTGCATAAGAGTGCAACAGTTATTGCACCAAGATCTGAATATTTCTAAAACTAGTTATAGTACGAACGCACCTCATTTTGCCACGTTTGACGGACAATTTCCGCCTTGTTATGTTATTTCTTCTTAAAGAATGTATTTTCTTTTTTAGCTGACAAAATATTTTTAAAATACATACATAATTTTAAGTCTTAAAATCTTAGTCACAACTCGTCAGCTTCGCTAAGATTTTAACACATAAAATATTAAACTAAGCATATATTTTAGAAATATTTTGTCAACTGAAAGAAAGAGACGTCTTTTAAAAAGAAAGAAAAAAGATGTTAAAAGCATTAATTTCCGGAGGAGATATTTGAAAAATTCGAATGCATTCCGTCCCCATAGTTTTAAAATCAGGAGAGGGGAATTAGAGACCTACAAGTCAAACACGAACTCGATTTGTCAGGTGTTTCGTAGCTTTCCAAACCGGAAAATGCCTGCTTGCCTTGAATACATTTTGTCTTTTATTGCGGTGCTGTATGCCTTGCACAAAAGACACAACCGTAATTTAATGTGTGCAACCGTTTGCCATAAAAAACATTTCCTCTTACAAAATAGCTGCAGTAATTTATTGTGTAAAATATTTAAGAATTTTCTTTAAGCAAAAGGAGGAGGGTGGAACAAACTAAAAATTAGAACGCTTTTTATCTTATGTACGGCATCTGTTATTATCTATATATGCAATTGTCTGGATTCGAACATTGGACCTTCAGTTTTAAAACTGGAGGCGTTACCTGTGAGCTGCTATTCATTTATTATATTGCCGCAATATTTATCCCTATTATTCTCTCACATTTCCTTGGTGATTTTCCCTATAGAGTCGGTCGCAAAATAGCTTGAAAATGGTTTAAAAATAGATTAAATACCTAATCTGTCAGCTAATTTTTACGAAAATATATGCAATTCTTGCGACAATAGTGTATCATACCATATATTCGGTTAGTAAGAGCTCAATCGGAAATACCGTTTGTGCGTAATCGTGTTCACTCACGCATGCACATAAATCCTGATTACAATACGTTTCTTACACTATGTGTTCGGAAAGTAAATATATTTTTAAAAAAAAGTAAATATTCATCCCCAAAAGCTTTTTGCCAGTTCATCCTAAGCATTATTTTGATTATTAAAATCAATGTATACGCTAAAGCTGCCACTGCCGACAAATTTTTTATTCGATTTGTAATAAAATTCTTAAATAGAAATCTAACATATTTTTCTAAAACATATGCAAGAGAAATAAATGTATTACAAAATTTACGTTTTGAAAATAGTTGTACTAACTGAATATAAAAATAGTCACTAGTGACAGCCCTGAATAAGTTTAGATTCAAGAGGTTCATAGACTATTACTCTTTGGTCTTCTTTGATCCAAGGAACTCAGATAAGTGCCAAAAATGAGTGTTGCTAATGAAGAAAGGAAAGTTAGTACAACTTTTGATATTTAGATTATCCCCGAAGCATAATTTATGAATGGGATTCAAAACTAGGCCTTATTTCCAGATTGGTTACCTGTATCTTTTTTGTACGATTTATTTTTAGCAGAATTAGCTCTATTACTATATCTCCAATATCAATTTTAGCTTTGAGTAAGAAAAATGAACATAATATATATATATATATATATATATATAAATGTATATATATATATACTTGGTAACATTCAAATATATGTTTTTCATGTGAAACGATATTCTGGACTTTATTTTGATATTTTGATTCTTGCAAGACTAACTATGTTTCTGTTTCTCAGATCATTAAATTTTAACGCGTTTAACTAGATTGAATAATTTTATTTCCGATGTGTAGTTTTAAAATAAAAATCCGATATGATACATTTTCCTTTATAAGTGATAAATTTTAAAGGCAACTATAAAATATCTCGAGCAAAAAAAGATGATTGTCTTAGGTTTAAAGGGGATGTGAGTTTCCAAAATTAATTTTGGAATTATAGATAAACAATTCGGCAAAATAACTGAGGAAAACTTGTACAAATGCAATAAAATTCCAAAATTTCTTAAATACACCTTTTTCAAAAAACAAAACGTGCAACACGTGTAGAAGGATTTCGAATCCTTCTAACCTTCCGGTTTCGTATAACAACTACTACTACAAAAGCAAAAACAGTCCTGATCGTTTATAGTAATGGAGTAGGTAGAGTAACAACGAAATAATAGAAATTGTGCATTGAGCATACATTACAATTCAGAGTGCCTTAAGGCTGTTCTCAAATCCAAGAGGGCAACTTTATGACATAAGTTTTAATTTATTTTTGTTCAGAAATACATGAAACTAGCAGGTGTTGTTGTTTAGAAACTGCGTAATCGAGCTGTTTTTTCCGGGTTTTTTTTTTTTTTTTTTTTTTTTTTTTTTTTTCAAACGCAATAGATCTTTCACAAAATAGTGTCATATTGGGCATTTTGAACCGAATTTCCGCGCGAGAGAAGACTAACCACTCAAGAAAGAGCAAGAAAAGTGTTTGTCACGTGATCAAAATCGCGTATAACTCAATAGGTAATTTATTTATCAAAAAATCACAGTTTGATTCCAAATCGCTTCCATACTCAGACTTTCCAATTTTATATCTTTCCGTTAAAAAATGAATTTGTAAATGTGTCAAAACGTTTTGCGCTTGTTGAGCAGAGCAGTTGATAATTACAAATGGATGCTTTAAGCTGTTCTCGAATTCAAATTAGATATTTTCTAACACATTTCTAAATTCATTTTATTCGTAAATGCATAAAATTATCAGGAGTTCTCATTCAGAAACTATGAAATCAACTAGCGTTTTCCGTTTTTCAATAAAGACAAAGGATCTTTCAGAAGATACTGCCAAAGTTGGTGTTTTGTACCGAATCTCTGGGTATTGTAGCCCGATAAAGATCGTCATGAGACAGCATTTGCTAATGGCTCAAGATGTAATGCATTTATCGAAAACACGAAAAATTCGATTAGATTTCAAATAACTTCAATAGTCATTCCTACCAATTACATGCTATTTCGTTTAAATGTGAGTTCCTGTATGTGTCATAAAGTTTTGCATTGTTGAGCGGGGCAAAATATTTTTGGGGAACAGCCTTGATAACAAAAAATAAAACAAAAATTATCATCAAAATGCTTCTGTTCAATAATTGGAAAAAAAATTAGCGCATAGCTATATAAGGAATTTTAGCGTGCCGTTGGCCCACCAGCAGCTGAGAGGTTCTGCTTAGAGTCTTGCTCAACTTCGTTTGTATCGGACGCGAACCCGAAGGTTCAACCGATCTCAACCCGACCCAAATCCGACAAAAAATTTTCGTCAACCTGAATCCGATACACTTCAATGCAGACTCGGCCGGAACCCGAAATATTTAAACTCGAACCCAGAGGGAAAGAAAATTAATCCATATTTTATTACAATAAAGGAAAAATACTCTACAATTATATCTCTGATATAAATTTTTATCTTCATTTTATAAAAATAAATACATATACACACATTAACCCCTTAACCTACAACTACGTTTGTGACACGTAGTCCTGTATTCGGGCCAAAACTGATTATCACGGGTCTGGCCCGTAGTGGATCAGTCGGGCCAAATGTAAATATTACGGGCATGGCCCCTGGTACAATGATCGAGCCAAATGTAAATATCATGGGCATGGCCCGTGGTGCGACAGTAAAGGCTAAGGGGATTACTAATAAACCTTTTGTGGTATATCTACCACAATTATTACATCAAGTTGTAATTATCAAATATTCCACAAAATTAAACCAGTTGTATCTTACACATGTATTTACATTCCGTAAGTCGTGCGCGTTTGGTACAACTTAGGACCGATTTTCCGCACCGTGGAATGGCTCGAAGGTTGCACGATCTTGTTTACGTTTTGGACCCAGGCGGTTGAAACGCAAATCGTAGGTTAAGGAGTTAATAGTCAAATAATAGTTTTTCTTTTTTCATTTGAAAAATATTCAGGATTTCCTTTTGAAAAGTCGAGTCAACCCGACCCCGAAAGAGTTAAAACCTAACCCGAAACAGTCTCGAACACGAAAATTTTAAAGTCAACCCGACCAACCTGACTCGATGCAGGACTCTAGCTCTGTTCTCTAATCTGGTAGGCAACAAGTGCTGAGTTCGAACCCCATGTCGCGCTCGTCGGCCTAACCGTTCGGGTTCAGAATTTTCCGTGGCTTTTTTTCTTTGAACCTGTGTAATTTCAGCCTAAATATGGGTCAGGTTTCCTTAGAAAGACCATCACGGTAGGCAACCCTCTCCCCCTACCCCTCAGCCCATATCCCTCGCGCAGATAATCGGCCGTAACAAACACCACCAGTGATATGTAGTTAAAATACAGAAAAAAAAATCTAAATCAGCTTTATTTATTTATTTGCCTTTTTGGTTCATTTCATGCAACATGTCAGAGAGATTACAAAACGAACGAGATTAAAAGCAAGAAAAAATGCTGGCCTTCTTTTCCTTCTTCCCGAAAAAGAAAAAAATCCATTCTCCACGCCTCTGTGGTCAGTTTATTTAAACAAAAGCTAAAAAGAACACTGTTATCCGCTATATCTCAATTGCTCTGGAAATTTCCATTCTTGAAGAACAGGGAGAAAAAAGAAGCAGTCATTGGTAGAAGTGTTTATACATGCCTCGGTTTCAGTCTTTGCTGTATTGCATAAAATGGGATGCGAAAAAGAAAAAAAAAAACTTTGTTTTTATCGATATAAGCTTTGTGTTTTTTTTTTTTTTTTCAAAGCTCGATATTTATGCAAGTAGAACTGAGCCTGACGAAATGAGTGTATGCGGTTTGTTTTGTAATATTTCTTTTAATAACGATTTCCGTTGTTAAAATGTTTGCTGCAATTTTATACAGAATCGAGGAAATGGTTTTTTTTTCTAATTATGAGTTTAAAGAAATAAGTTTTAGACAACAGTTACCATGAGGAAATGGAGATTCTATTCAGTTTTTAAAATTCCTGTTATTTTATTATTATTATTATTCGTCATTTGAAGCTGAGTAAAAAAAGAAACTTTTAATGATTTTTTTTAGCTTTATTAAAGTTGATTGTTTATTTAAAAGCTACGTTAAAATTTGTCCACGCAGCATGTCTAAAAAAATAAAATAACTTTTAAACAGGGGCGTAGCTAAAGATATTTTTTCGGGGGTAGGTGGGGGAGGAGGGGAATTCAAAAATTTCCCAACTTGAAACAAATTGCTCTATTTTCCAACTGAAATGATATGTGCAATGTGTGTTTAATGATAATGATACTTATACATAAAGAAAAATTCTTTCCAAAGAAAATACTTAAACTAAAAACATAAAAATTATAATTATTGGTTCATTTAATGAAAGATTTTGTCTTCTATTGTGTACGAGTCATAATCGTACTTCATATTAAAATAGCCTCATGATATTTTGAGATTTTTGAATGAGGAACAAAGTTTTGGAGGAAATAGATTAGAGAACTTTTGATGGGCAACAGTAGAGAAATTCAGGTCTGGTATGATATTTTCGTAGCACAGAGAAACACAATGACAAATTGGGTCTGGCTGCTTTTTGTATTTCTTTTGATAATATAACTAGTTTACTGTTACAGAATTCAGACAGGTACTCAGGAAAACAATAAAAAATTATTATTATTATTTTTTTACTATTATTTTAAAAAAAGAAAAATTATTTCAAAAACCTGGAATTTCCCAACTCGAAACTCGAATTGTCCAGGCTCACATATATTGGAGGGGGAGCCCCCCCCCATAACCCCCCATCGCGACGCCTCTGCTTTTGAAGCAGAGTTTCTCATCTAATAATGTCCTTCTTAGTAACAAATGTCGCGTTGACTCTATTGGTTGAAAAAGGATCAATGGCCAAAAATCATCAATTTTGGTTTACGTTCACCAATCAATTCAAAATTGCCATGGGTTTAATAGGGAAAAAATGCCAATATCCTTCCTTTTAAGGGGTCATAAACAGAACTGGAAATGGACCGGAGTAAACCGGGAGGACATTCCGGTTCGTGAAATTATAGTAAATATCGTTCCGGTTTGTGGATTTTGTTAAATATATTGTTTCAGTTCGTAAAAAACGTTAATATTTCGGTTCCGGTTAAGGTTCATCCGAAAAAAATGGATAGAGCATGCGGTGATGGACTTAAGGCTGCTCGGCACTCAGTTTCCGAATTCCCCTGGGTAATGTTAAGTCTATGGGCGTTTGATGCTTTCTTATATTTAAAATATCTCCTCTGGATATTAATATTTTTTATTTCTGTTTTCTGTCTGCTCTTCTTAAAGGATGTCTCTTCTTTTCGCAGTTGTCAAAATATTTCTGAAATCTGTGCTTAATTTAATATTTTATGTGTTAAAAGCTTACGAACTGGGAGTAAGATTTCAACACTTCATATAAAATTAAGAACAGTTTTTAGAAATATTTTTACACTAAGAAAAAAAAGAGACGTCCTTTAAGAAGAGTACATAGAAAAAAGAAGTTAAAAATTTTGCATCAAATACCATAGACTTAACATTACCGAGGGGAATTCGGAAATTGAGTGAGGAGCAGTCTTAACATCACTGCGATCACACATTTAAACTTTTTAATTGTAATCTTTTGGTATAAGAAAGATGGTACTAGCAGGTTGAATTTAGAACCTTACTGGAGACAGTATATAAGCTTATCCTGCTCTCTGTAACTTTTTTTATTATTATTTAGAATCTTGAACGCATGTTTTAAATTGTTTTTCTATGATTAGAAATAAATTTGTCTATACTTTCCAAAAAAAAAAAATAAAGAGAGAGAGAGAGAAACCAACAGTAAGTGAAATAGCGGTCCGATTCGTGAATTTTTCCATTTCGAGTCAGGTCATAATACTTTTAAAATGTCGAAAAGTGAAAAAAAGACCATTTTTGTCCTTTTATATCTTTATCGTCTTATATCTTTTATCATTACAAGAACACAATTTTTGAAAGCGGTAATAGATACATGTTTCTTCTTTCATTTCATATTTTTGTCCGACCATAATGGGGAAAATGAGTTGTTACAGGTTTATTTAAACTTGTCGAGCAAATCATTGGAATTGCTGGTTACAATATGAATCACATTATAAATCAAATTAATTTATAAGTAAAATACAACGGCACTATATTACCCCGCAATTTTTTTTTTTTTTTTTTTTTTTTACGCGGGGCAAATTTGCTTCTTCCACCAATATTATTTTTTTTCCTGCGTCATTTTCAAAGATGCAGAATGAAGAAGGACAATACTTATTAGAGTGTTCTTTCAGCATGCCAGTACAATTTTTTATTCATACATACCTTATCTCGCTTTTCCCGTGTCTTCGTGTAAGTAGAGAGATATTGAAAATTAGGAAGGGAACCATTTTGTACAGTTTTTGACATATTTCAGAAAATATTTCTTTCTTCCTGAAAATATGCTACTTAAATAACGGGAGTATATTTAATGCACAGTACCTATGTGTAAGTACTTGTAATACTTTTTTTAAAGATTCATACCGTACAATAAGATCAGGATAATAATAATTGAAAATGAGGCACCAAATTACACCCACTTACCCTACGCTGTCTTTAGTTTATCTCATTGTGAAAAAATAGGGAGGGAAATGATTTTTAAATGCTAGTCACTCGGATCACCAATTTTCTTTTCTTTCATTGTCCGAACTTTTTCCCCTATTTGTCCCGGACCATCGAACTACCAGTGATTTCGAATGCTGAAAATAGATCTTTGTTGTTGTTATTGTTGTTTAATTAGTTCCTAATTAGGAAATTCCGTGTATTTAGGGGTAAACCAGTGTCGAAACCAGCTTTTTTTGTACCCGGGGCAAACATGGATTTTGGCACACCCCCCCCCCCCCTCCTCCGCAAAGTATATTTACAAAGAGAATTTTACTAATTTTCTAATAGCCGATTTATTTAAAAATTTAAAATATGTAATCATAAAATATGTAATACTGAACTAAGTAATCTGCTTTGTCAAATGTTGATTCATTAAAATCTTGAAAACGGAATGAAAAAGAATCGAAAAAAATTCCGCTTTACACAGGATCCTTATGCCATATCATCTTTAGATTCTTCAATGCTTTGGCATACCCCAGACAGGATGATTTTAACAATACTGTGCTAAACATAGATGTGAGAAAAATCGACAAACAGAATCTTCATTTGGCGCCCCTTCGTTGTGGCGCCCGGGGCACATGCCCGCTCTGCCCCCCCCCCCCTCCTCCTCTTAGTTTCGGCCCTGGAGTTAACATATCATACATAAAACATTTAATAATTAATATTATATAACTCTAATGAATGGAATTCTTGCTCAGAAATTTATTTCTTCTCCACTTTCTTCTTAAAAGTATACTTTTATTAGTGCGTCAGTATCTGGAAGTGGCCGGAGACTGTTTTGGTTTTGAGTATACTTTCTTTACTAATAGCTCCAAGCAGCAGATCTTATCGCTCCTTCAAAACAGCAAAACAAAACAACTCTCACCTTTCAACTGTACGGAAACCATGAGTTACCGCGAGGGGGCAGCACTAGCGTAGCAACCAGCTGGACTTTTGTCAACCGTTAAATCGTTTCTAACAGTCGAAAACAAACTCTGTTCGAGAACGGATACGTGTGTTACCTAAAGAGCACTTCTCTTTGCTGTGACTAAAATCTGTTTTCCTTTGTTTGTGCGTATTTCTTTTTCATTCAGTGAGATACCGCGAATGTTTTGTAGTGAAAATTCACGTTTTGTGGATATCTGCATTGCAAGAATAAGTTTATGTGTGCGATTTTCGCAATTCTTTACCAAAGGATTTTGTTAGACTGTTATATATGAAGTACTGGTTCAACGGCATGTTTGTTTTGAATTTTGTGTGGTGAGTTTATGATTATTATTATTATTTTACTTAGTTAAAGTTTAATTAAATTTCTTTTCTCTAATATTTTGCATTGAGTCATACGATTTTTGAACATCATTCTGATAACTGTCTTATATACAAAATTTTCTGTAGAATATACAGCAAAGCGCGCTTTACATGTTTATCATTCATTCATTCATTATTATTATTTTCATTTAAATGTTTTGAACCTATGTATCAATTAATTCGTAGGTGGTTTAATTTTTAGTGATGGATAATTTTATTGATACGACACTAGAAAATTATTAATTCTTTTATTTGGTTAGATACAATACCCAGCAATTTTGAGTTCGAAACACATTTAGTACGAGAAATTTGGTTTTGTTTTAGATTCTCCAAGTGCATCTCTAATTATTCTTCTAATAGCTTCTTTCTAATAATTTCTCCAATACTTTTGCCCCTAAATATGCACATGTATAATAAAAAGATGTAAAGAGTTATCTTATTTAAATTATTTTTAAATGCTATTAATTTTACTGAAAAAAAAATACATTAATTTTTTTTTATACTTTATGATTATATTTAGCCTTTTATTAGCCCTTGTGTTGAATTGATTGTGTTGAATTTTATTTAGCCCTTGTGTTGAATTGATTTTTGATTACACATTTTTTAGAGAAGACTCTTTCAAAATCGTATAAAACATTGCATTTTATGCGGTCAACGTACCTATAGATTTTTTTTCTTCTTGTTATTCCACTTATGTCGTTAGTTAGTAATACTGTTTTCGAAATTTAAAATAAAATATATTGCAATTAAAATTGTAACGCTTTCGTATGATTTTCTTTAAGCAACAAAATATTTTGTATAATTCATAATTCCTATAACATAGTCCTCATATATTATGAAAAAAAAAAAAATTATGATTCTTTGGTATAAATTTGTTTTATTTTAATTCCTAAAACTCCAAAAAAAAATTTTTTGGAAAAATCTAGTTATTTTAAATGTCTCCTTTTTTTAAAAAAATGTTGTTTATTAATTTATCATCAACGTGTGTATTAATTTTCTTTCGTCTTACTTTCATTAAATTTTAGATTTTATTTTATTTATTTATCTTTTAATATTTATTATTATTTATTCATTCTTCTGAAAAATGGATACTTTCACCGTTTTTTTCCATTTGCGGACAAAAATAAAAGATGATTCACTCCGGTATCGATCACTTGAAAATTTCTTGCGCGCTACTGTTGTACATGTTAGCTTAATATTTTCCAAAATTGTATGACTCATCTGCGCATAAGGGTTGAAAGCGTGCATTTTTGCTCGGTGGAAATAATTTTTGTAAACATAATTAATAGAGAGAGATATGAATGTCATTTGCGGAAGCAAAACTGACGTGTTAAATATTTTCATATCTGTAAACACCGAAACATGTGGTTTAATTTAACAGTTTTCGTGTTGTATAAATATATGATTTTTCTGGAAATACGAATATATGTGGAATGGGTGTACGCTTTCTTTCAAATGAATAAAAATTATAATAATTTTATCTCGTTGAAAAAAATTAAAACAAACAATAATTAACTAACAGTACAATTGTTTTTGGCGAGTAAATTTTGTAATGCTGTGAAAAAATAAAATGTACATCGCGCTATTAAAAAAAAAATAAAAATAAATCCGTTTCAATTTTCTTTCTTTATTTATTTTGGCTTTTTAATATGTGTTTATCGCACCATCAACAAAAATAAATCATACCTAACAAACATTTCAATAGTTTTTGGATAGTTAACATAATATGTCTTAAAATTGGACGCAGTAGCAGAATAACTTTGCGATAGATGTTTTCAGCTAAACATAACAGGAGAATTTTCAATCATAATTATAGAATAATTGTTTTGTCGGTCTGTACAATTACTGTAAATTTGTAGCTATTACAGCTCATTAATGTTTGTTGTTTGTTTTTATATATTTTTAACATTTTCTTAATATAACAGCCGCTATTAATATGAATAGCTAGTTGATGGAGTCGGTTGTTTTTGTAAATCATGTCAGTTAGAACAAAACGGAAACCAAGATCGCGTCTTAGATAGAAATTACAGGTTCCGCGATTCGTCTCTTTCGGGACCTTTTAATAAAACATTTGGACCCAAGGTTTCTTCTTACCTGTGATCTCTCTAAAGGCCCCGGCTAATAACCCAACTAAACCTTCCCTTTCATTACGCCACATCATAATGTTATGTTTTCCGTTTTTATGATCAACCCCTTTATTACACCGAAATTCTATTCTCGTTCTCTTCAATTCTCGTATATAATTATAGATTCGTTCGGGCTCTTTTTCGGAATCTCCACGATTTGAAACCCGAGCCATTTTGTGTTATCAGAGCCCTGTACCGAATATACGTATTAAAAATTTTTTAATAGCATTTAAATTTTTTTACGAGATTAATTTTCTCATTTAAAAATGTCTCCTTCACATAGAAATAACTATTAAATAGCTACGTTCTGACTTGTATTTTGCCTCCTTCTCTAGTATTCTTGGAAAATCTTTTATTCTGAAATCATCTGCGGTTTATTCACAAAAGAATGAGGGGAATCAACAATGGGTCAGGAGATAAGGAGCTCGACTCTATTTGAAGGAAAGGTTCCTCTTTTGCCGGACATCAGTCCCTTTCCTGCTAAAGTCGTTAAAAATCAAAGACACCGAAAAGCCACAAAAAACGAAGCCGACACTGAAATCAGTTAGAAGGATAGTGGGTACGCAGCCTAATCCTAAATACCCTTTCGTGATATTCATGTCCCTGAAAATCTGTTTAAATGAACAAATTTGTTATTTATACCCAACCACTTGCGGAAATATGCAAAAGGCGCAATTCTTATTCTTTTAAAATAGCCTCGTTCAACTAGGGCAGAAAGACACAGTTCTGTTTTTCAGTAATTTTGAAAAGGAACTTCAAACGGAAAGCGTGAATAGACAAGGGATATCACACGACTTATTTATGTTACTAACACTGTCCTAGCCAAAGACTTCAGAATAAAAATATTTCTCCTTATTTTTCATTAATAACAATTCAATTCCCTGTAAAGTGATTTTTAAAGTCTTTAAAATATTTTTAAAAACTCGGACTACTTTCTTCTTTTCTCAATAGCAAGTTTTTCCCTTTTTTTTAAAAAAATTGTTAATAATTTTTTATTTAGAGCCCAAGCCTGACGATTCGTATAAAAATAAACGGCTCAGGCTGAGCCAGTCTCATCCCTCGTATGTAACGGTAAAAGTATTTAAAATAATTTAAATACAGCTGGAGACTTTTATTATTACGTTTGTTCTTTTAGTTTGTATTAATGTGGCCTTATAGTACTGAATTTTCAGTTACACTTTTTATTGATATAAGTTTTTTAGAGTTAGTCTCTCCAGAAACGTAGGTGTACTGCTGTGTGTTATTTATTAAAAGGGATTTCATATTAGTTACATCATTCGGATATTAACTAATGTTAACTAAAGTGCAGGGGGGGGGGGGTACCTGTGCTCTTTTGTGAGAAATCATGTTGTACTGCAGGTGTGTTTTTTGAGATAGTTCCTCCAAAGACTTATAAACGGTGCCCTGTTGTGTTTTATTCATTGAAAATGATTTTCATATTATTTACACGATTCAGATATCAACAAAAATGAGCTTGAGTGAGCAGAAGAACTTGTTTATTCTTATTCTCTAGGGAAAAATCTTTTGTACTTTTGTCCTTGTATTCTACTGCAGGTGTATTTGGTTTTAAAAGACCAGTGGGAAAAACGCCTAGTGCATTGAGAGAATATAAAACACGTCATTCAATGCTCGTTTGTCACTTTTGCTTGATCTATCTTTTAGAACATTCTAGTTTTCACTTTTCGACAGCACGACCTGATACGTGCTTTCTTCAAAGCCGCATTTTGACTGTAAATAGATGTAAAAAATGCGCGTTTGTGCGACTAATGTCAAACCTACTATGTTCGACAATGTGTGTGGTACTCATGACAGAAAATTTGGCAGTAATTTAATTTTTTTTGTGAATCTTCTTAAGTGTTTTAAATTACAATTAAATCTAAAATATTTCAGAATGCCCCTTTCCTCTTTGTTCAGTGAAAAACACTACAATTTTCACATAGGAACGGAATAAAATATTTCAAAACTGCGTAAAAAGTGTATTTTTAAGGTACACACCCCCCTCCCCAACCACACAAAAAAGGTAAATAAATAAAAATACATTTTATTCCGGATTGTCACCAAAAAAAAAAAAAAAAAAACTATTCGACTGTAAATAATGTCTTCTTTCAATTTATGTTATTAAAATAAGCTTAGGCGGGTGTCTTTATATTCTTGGCGAAATTGCACAAGACTAAAATTTTCCATACCAACACGTAATTTTGACATCATATTTGTCTTGTTTCTGTAAATTTTACCCTATTTTGACAAGAAATTGCGCGGTTATTTTAAAATTCTATTAAATCTAAAATATTCTTGTGAAACAAACGAATTTAAGTTTTTCCTGCAAATTTTCAGTGATTAAAGATAAAACACTGAGAAAGAATAGTCGTTTTCTCTTTTTGTTCAGAGAAAAACATTACAATTTTAACATTAAAATTAAATTTAAAAAATCAAAAAACGTAAACGCTGCGTAAAAAGCGAAATAATTAATTATGTCTCATCAATGTGAAACTATTTTTTATATTACTTACCTATTTTTTTTTTTTATTTATTTGTTTTGGTGACTTTTAAGTTGTGTTTAATTGTTATTCCTATCTATAAACACTGCTTTCATGAGACCTATAAATGTCTATGATGGTTAGAGTTGCAGTAAAGTTAGATATCCTACCTACACAACTTTCCAGGTTGTGTAATATTTAAACGGAACTTCTGACTGTAAAATAGTCAATGAAACATCGTCTTCATTTTGAAAGACCTATCTAATGATATGCCCACTCAATAGGGTGCGGAAAAAAAAAAAAAAAAAAAAAAAAATTCGTCTCTACCGCCATTTTGAATTTATGAAAACAAAACCTAACCTATAACCATCGGACGGTTAAGAAGAATCGATAGAGGAGACATCATTCATTAAAATCCATCCATCCATTGGGATGTTTCGAGGGTATAAAGAAATCCACATACCCAGATACGCGTGAAACACATAACCCTTCTTGGCAGTCGGGTAAAAAAGAAAGAAAATTGTTTTTATTTTAAAACAAGGCTCGATTTTCGGGAAAAAAAAACTTTTTATTTATACAACAAATTAAAAGACAATACATATATAATATGTATTAAACATTTTTCTATTAATTATTTTATAGATTGCCTTATTAGTAAATATTTACTTAGTTTATATGAAATCTATAATTATATAGTTATGTAAAAATAAATAAATATTTAAAGATGTATAAACAAAAAAAAAAAAAAAAAAAAAAAAAAAACTAAATAACAGTCTGTTTACAGTCATTCGTTCAATTCGATTTTTTATAGATATAATTATAGAAAATACTTTTTCTGGAATTCATGTTTAAAAATTCCTGTGCAGTTATAGATAGCTATTAAAAATGTCCACTTTTTAGCGGAATAGTCAGTTATTAATAATTGGCTCTAATCTAAATATATATAATTTTTTAAATAAGGTTATCTAAGAATATTCTTGCAATATACACAATTGAATTCAATTGAATCACAATTGAATAAAAATATTTTTGAAGAATGGATGGAAAATAAATAAATACACCAAACTGGGATTTAAAAAAGGAGGGGGGGGGGGTGAACTTATACATAAATAAATGGAAACTTTTTAAAAAATACTTTGAGCCCCTTTTGCCAATACGCAGATAAAAAAATCCAGATACTATAATACAAAGAATTACTTACTGAACATTAAAGGTAATATCGCTTTGATTATAGTTGATACTTTCATATTACAACATAAATAATAAGTAATTCAGCCATATTTCCATTATAATGCAAATATTTCAGTTTTATTACATTTCCGTAGTAGAATTATTTCTTATATCATCCAGGGGTGGGTAATCTTCATAAAATCTTACCAGCCAAAGATTTGTTTTTACCAAGGCCGCAAGATACAATATATACAGTCAAAAATTGTTACGGTAAAATTTACATGACTGCAAAAATAATTCGTTACCACAATGCATTGCCATATTAATTTTTGTACGAAGCGAAGAAAGATGTGTAATACAGGAAAGTTCAGTGTTAGGTTAGAACTTAGTCGTGTTTATATTGCAGGAATTGGGAAAAACACAAAATATGACCAACGAATAAAAATATATAAAAGTTTATTACATGTTTTTTTTTTTTTTATAGCCTGCCTAAAAAACCCTTTCCTGGTCAGAATATACGTTCTTCAGTGAGGAATAAATTTATGTAGTTTCCTACTCCTAATTATGATAATATTTCATCAATATTGTATACAGATTGATTGGCAATATTGATTAAACATATTCATCTAGATATATTAACTAAATATTTAGTGTTTATCTATACTAATAAAAGTTTTAGATAAAAGGCTACTCCTAAAAATTTACAAATAGCTTAGGCTTAGCGCATTCAGAAAATGAATTTTGTTGCAGCGCCTATAGCTAAATATGTCTGGAATAATTGCTATCAATATTACATTACTGATCCAAATTTCCATTCCAACTTAACCTGTATTGGTTTGCTACAAGGATAAAAATTGAAAATTATAAAATGTGTTAAGTATGTATGGTTGAATGCTACTAACTTAGTGATTTCTGCTCAAACTAGTTTTTTCCCTTTTAAAAACTGTCTCAACTAGCGTCTCTTTATTTTTACAAGAACACGATTGTGACAAATGAAAACAGAGACCAGTAACAACTTTTAACAATTTACGAATTGTTCGAATCCATCTGTCATTACCGTTTCTTCCACTATTTTGCACAATGCAAAAGATCTAAATTACCGTTATCCCATTCCAGAAGTGTAAAGCAAGGTTCATATGTAATTAATCCATTAAAACCAAAGACGGTCGCCGAGCAACAATATTAAGTTCCAAATCTGCAATATCTTATTTAGACAAGATTGATATTTAATTCATCAGAGCGAGAACGACTTTGTCGAGAATGTATTGCCGCTGTTGGGTAAAGTGAAAACGTTTTTAGTTCTTTTTCTTGTGGGAAGACGATATAAAATGAAGACATACCGCAATATTTTTTTCCTTGAATGATACAAGTTATTTGAATTACAAATATCTAAAGTGAATATAATTAAAAGATTTACAGCTGCGGAATTACTTTATGGGTTTGTTTATTTCGTGTGTTAGTGTTAGATCGTATGATAGCGTTAATACTAGAAAAATAAGAATGGGACAGCGCACTCAAATAACGGTATTGCGTTATTGGTAAAGACAACTGTCCGCTCGGAAAACGCTACGGCATACTGGAAAAATGTCTTTGTACTGTCGGATATTTGTATGGAGGTGCCGTTCTAAATACCTCTAGAATTATCACTACACATTGGGGAAACTGTAAACGGCACAATGCAGTACTACGCTAAATATATGTAGCTTCATCATTAAATATGGCAATTTCATAATTAACCATAAACAATTTCTTCCCTCATATAGCCGTCGATTGAAAAATGTTGCTTAAGGCATGTAAAATATTTAGGGTCATAAACATCGGGTATAATATATATTCATTGTAATGATTTTTAAAGAATGTACAAATTTCCAAAATTACAACGCGTAGCTGGAAGCTCTCTTTTGCAACTTATATCGATCGGGTATAGTAAATCTAAAACTCATTTTTTAAAGCAGACTGTTTAAATACTGTCCTAGAAAAGCAAAAAATGTAACGCATCTCTCGGGAATGATTCCTCCTTCTTCAGGGTAAAATACTACAAGAACTGAAAAAGCTGATTGCAGTGTCTGTGTTCGCTCACGGTTTTATCTGAAAAAAGTTGAAAGTACCAAATTTTTATTGATTACACTTAACATTCAAATCTTTAACATGCATAAATTCATGATCTCCTAACACACATCCCGAAATCGAAATTGTATTGACATTTTAGTTGTTATTCTGCTATTACCATTCAGTTATATACTTTCAATTCATTTATTTCTTTCATTTTTATATATACGTTATGTGATTTTAAAATATTTTCGTGTCATACGTCTGAAACTACCTTTTCATGTCTCGTGCCGTTTATTGACAAGTTTTCGGCTTTTAATATCTCCAGACATTCAAGTTTTGTCAAGGGTAAAAGTGTTGTTATTTTAATCGGAAATGCTTTGGCACTGACACAACGTTCCTTCCTAACTTTCCTTACCACATCTGAAAAGCTTTGCATAAGAAATAAGCTGCTATCCCGTTTTAATCTCCTTCAATATCGTTATCTTTATATTTCATTTCAAGGTAGCCGATTTGAAATGTTGGTCTATTTCTATTCTCCTGTATGATTTTTTGGATGAGTCAACAATTAGTCAATTCAAATATTTATTAACCACTTCACGGTCGCTTAATATTTGGAAAAAACATCAAAAAAGTACCTATTTTTTTATTACAGAAATTGAATATTTATAAGATTTCTAAATAAAATATGGAATTAGTTTTTTTTTTTTTTTTTTTTTTTTTTTTTTTTTTAATGTGAAAAAAAAATGTTATAGAACAAATTCGCATTTGTAGAAAAGCCATCAGCCTGCGAGAATTCTGTGTCTTAATGTTTGTTTTGCACCATACAAATTAATGCGAATAAGACATTTATTTTTCCCATCTTAGATCTTTATTTATCATCATCACACAAATTTGTACAAATAATACGTGAAATCATATATATACATTAAATTTTTATTATTACCGTATATACCGTATTACCGTATACTCGCGTATAAGTCGACTCGCGTATAAGTCGACCCCCTAACTTTTTACTTCAATTTTACACAAAATCAAACCAAAGATTTCACTTTCTAATGTGAAAAGTTAGTAAGTAAACAGAAACAAATCATTAATATTTTTTAAAATGATGAATTATTATTATTTGTATATTTTATATATTATTTTTCATTCATACACATAAAAGCCATAGTTTTTTAGTATTCGAAGTTTTTATTTTTGCTTTTTTAACTGACTCGCGTATAAGTCGACCCCCCCCCCCCCCCCCCCCAAATCTGCTTACCGAAAATTGTCAGAAATTCCTCGACTTATACGCGAGTATATACGGTAATAATTTTTTTGAGTGTTATATATTTCGAAATATATAATGCAAATCCCAGCATTACAATCAGCGCCAAAAGCCAAACCTAAACCGTCGTATTCAAAGACTTCACACGGAAATGCCAGTTAGATTTTTCAGATTTCAAAATTTTTTTACAGCAATTAAATCTCCAGCCCGGAAATGTAATGGGCACGAGAAATAACGAACGACACCTTAGCCCGTGATATTGACGGGAGGGAGAATTAAGGGGTTAAATAAAAACTGATTTTTCTCTTTGGGGTGATAGTTTCTAATGGTGAGAAATTACTCTCTTTATTCTCTAAAGATTTTCAATTAAAAACTTATATTTCACACTAGTGATGTAACGAATAGTGATTTGGCCGAATACCGAATATTCGGCCAAGTTTTAGGCCGAATACCGAATATTCGGCGGCCGAATACTGACTTTAATATAAATGACTTTTATTTTAATTGTTTAATTTTTTTTTCAATTTTAAAATAAAAAATTAAATTAAGGACTAATTGAAATTAATTTTTTGTTTGAGTTTTCAAAAATCATAACAGCTGAATGTATTTTTTGTTATACTTTAAATGTCTTAAAAAATACTTTAAAGATAACATATGACTTTTAAAAATGTAAATAATAATTTAATTCATAATTTTTTATTTAATCCATAGATAGTTCTAGTAATTTATATATATATATACTATCTAAAATAGAACTCATTACCTCTGTAAAAATGAAACTTTTTTTATTTTAGTAAAATCCTTTCACCCCCTAAAAGTAAGAACTTGCATGTGTCCTCTGTCTTTTTATATCCTTTTTCATGCAACTTAAACTTAGTAAATTTACACTCTGTATGTCCCCCCCCCCCCAAAAAAAAAAAAAAAAAAATATTTTCTTAAAATATAATTATTCATTCCATTAAAATATTATACATTATTTTCTGCTACCAAGATATACTTTTCTCTTTTCTTTCTCTCAAAATTAACAAGCCCCTCATAATACTTCCTCCACCCCATATTTCAGAATGAGATCTTTTTCTTATAATAATTAATGTATTTAGGTATAATTTTTTAATATTGTTTGTCGAAAATATTTAAAATCATATTTCGTTTTGATTTTCTGGAACATATCTAACCAAATATCTTAAAATATTCGGCCAAATATGCCACTATTCGGCTACAGGTATTCAGTCAAATGTCCCACTATTTGGCCACAGGTATTCGGCCGAATATCTGTTCAATATTCGGCCGGCCGAATATTCGGCAAAAGGGCCGAATAGGCCGAATACCGAATAGTGGCCGAATATTCGTTACATCCCTATTTCACACCACATTCATACACAAATTTATCTGAGAATTATATATGCCCCGTTCTCAGTACACGACCCGTCTTCATTACGAGATATGCATATTGTATATAAAATATATACATAGGGGAGAGGGGGGCACATGTGAACAGTACATATTTCACTTAGTTAATCTGAAATTAAAAAATTCAAAAAATTACCAATAGATGGTAGTACTGGTACCATCTTTTGGCTGAATTTTCAGAACAATGAGCCATTTTAATTTCTGGTTGTTGTAATTTGTTTGTTTTAGAAGGTGTTAAGTAAAAAAGTCTTCTAAAATTATTGAAGTAAAAATTCATTCATGTCATTTTTTAAAGTAGAATATCAGCATTGCATCCTATAGTGGCATGAATTAGGTAAGTCTACAAAGTAGTTTTGTTTCCTTATTTCAATTAAAAATATCTTTTTTTATAAGTTCGTCTTAAGTGGGTTAGATGGGGTACTTGTGAACATAACATATGGGGGCAGATGTGAACAGTTTATAAGTGCCCAATTTTTCAATTTTAGATTATGAATGTATTTTCTAAGTTTGTGAATGCATTGCTTTAGTTTAAAATTTAATTACCCTTGTCAAACATTGAGCTATAAATTCAATGTTTTTAGGATTGTTTCACAGTTTTAATTTACTGCAAGTTAGATAACAATTAAAAGTGGTGGCTTTTTGTAAAAACCAATATGTTTATTTGTTATTCTTTAATGATTCTCAGTTTTAAACGAATTTATTTTTTCTTAGCCCATATTAAAGTATTTGTAAGATATTTTATTTTATGAAAGTAAGTAAAATTTAGTTGCCCAAAAAAGTGATAAGTAGTACTGTGATAATCACCAATTTTTTATATCACAATTTTACCAATTTTTAAAACCATGATGCACAATTTTGTTATATATATTGCATACCATTTAGATAAAAGTAAAAACACAATAACAGAATTAACTATTCTGTAACTTATTTAGAAGTAACACAGTTTTGCTATGCTTGACTCAAAAGGAGTAGATATATTAGCGTATAATTTTACGAATAATTTCTTACATCTATGTTGAAACATTTATTGATTTACTCACACATCTAGAAAGAGGGCATCTAATTAGTTTTTAACAAGTTTTTATTCATAAAAAGTTGTTTTTGTCTTATTTATGCATGTGTTCACATGTGCCCCAGGTATGTTCACAACTATCCCTCCACCGGGCCACATGTGAACAAATTTAGACAATTTTTAGAATGACGATATAAGTTAGAAATTCTTGATAAATGCATCCAAAATCTTTACCAGAAGAACAAACAAAGTGTAAATATTCATATAAATCAATTTTTGTTTCAGTAGCTCATAACAATTTTGAAAAATAGTCAAAAATGTAAAAATTGTTCACATGTGCCCCCATCTCCCCTATATATTTTGTAATTTTTTTTTCAAATTTCGCTGTTATTTTGCAATCTGGTACAATGAAAGTAAACCTATAAAATTATTTCTAATTAATAACCCCAATACTGAAGAAGACTTGCAAATCTGGTTTGTAACATTTCATCTCATCTTCAAGAACCTCCCCTATTAGCTAATGGACCTTATCGGCAAGTAATATTAAATTGTTAATGTTGATTAAAATTAATAGTTACGTAATAATAATTTGTATATAATAATAGTCAGAGCTGCAACAAGGATAGTAACCGAATAAGTGTTTCATCGGCACTATCACAGTCATTGCATTGGCGATCGGTAGAGAAACAAAATGATTTTTGCTTATTTGCTTCAGGCAACTAAATATTGTTGCTGCGGCACTGATAATATTATAGTTTATTATAAGTATAAAAACAGTATAAGACAACACAGATACATATAGATATTACGAGGGGGAAATAGTAAAAGTGGTCTTGTCTTGCAGCCCACTTCTGTACCAGATATCGGAACATTGTAAGAGAAAAGTACATTGGAAAAATTACATTGGAGGTGAGATCTTCGCAGACCTCATGCAGATGTTTGCGGACCCCTTGGGGTCTTTCTTGAATTGGATTCTTGGCGAATTAAACATCGCCGTGCTGAAAAGCGATTCTCCAAAAAATATTTAATAAATGTTAATACAGTAAAAGCGGGATCGCAAGGGACTGGGGAAAAATTCGTTTTAAATTACAAAGGGAGATTTTCGTCTTAGTAGGTAGTATGCATGGTATTCTTTTCGCCGGGACCATTACATTTTCTGTTTAAGACAGGATACCTTTCTAGACATATTCCATTTTCACATTATTATGTCATCTTATACCGTTCGCATTTATATCTGTAAACTTGGCATTTTTGGGATTCGACTCTGAGACTTCTGGCTTAGAACCGTAGAGTTTCATTAGTTCCACGATATCACGACCGTTCATTCTCTCTGTTTTCACTTTACACCTTCATTTTGCGTGTCACTAATTCCCGTCTCGTTCCCCCCTTTTTTCCCTTATCATTTTTTCTGACATTAAAAATCTCCTCTATCATAGAGCTAAGATTTTATTTTATTAATTTAATTTAATTTTTTTGTTATCCGCACTTTCTTAAATTTTTGAAAAAAAAAAAATGGAAATGTTTTATCTCTTTAAGAATCAATTTCTTGTTTTAATCAATAGAATATTACTACTGCTACTAATAATAATATTTCATTTTGGAAATTGCAGAAGAATCTGTACATGACAAACAAATTACTTCGATTCTAAGGCCTATGATTTAATCAATTTTTTGTATAAATATTTATTTGCTGCCTTGGATACAACTCTGAACTGAACTCGCTCGTGATCGATTTTGCGGTACCTAACGTGTTCTTATTAGTGACTTTTAATTTGATCATCGATTGAACGGGAGTTTTAAATTAGGAATGATTTATGATGCTGAAAGATGTTTTTTTCGTTTTCTTTTTGGACTGCACTTATACATTGCTTTAGAGGGAAAAAAAATATTATTTTTATAAAATTATTATTATTAGTTTTTTGCATTGAAATGTATACAGTTCTGAAATCGTTATTTTTTTAGTATATAAATGACGACATGCGTTTCTGATCCAAAATTACACCATTATTTTTTCAGGTAGGCAAAATACGTGTTGACGTTGGTTTATGCGTTTAAAAATTTCAGATATTGCTCGCATGTTATAAAATTTTTATAATTTAAGATATCTTATATTTTAAGATAATAATTTTAGATTTTAAGCTATTACTTCCTGGCTTTTAAAGAACAGAACAGTTTTTATTTTATTATTATTATTTTTTATTTATTTTTTATCAATGTGATGCATTAGTAATTAAAAATGCTTCTCAACTTTTAATAAAAAATCTTTACGCTGTTTTCTTTCTTCCTGTAAAATGAATTAAAAAAAATTAACACTTTTAAAAAAAAGTTTCATTATTTCCATATAATAAAATAATTAACAAGACTGCTCTGTTATGTGGAATGTACTTCAAATTACCTGAATTTTGTTTCGTCAGAAAGTAGCGAATTTCAGTTTGAAAATGGACTTATAATTTTTCTTTCTTGAGTTTTCCTATAAGATCCTCCCCACCATCCCCTTTTATAAAAAAAAATCACAATTCATTATTGTTACGCATTATGTGACTCCAAATATACATTTTCAGTCAATCCTTACCCCGAAATTCCATCCTTGTATAAGTTAGGTTCACAACTCTGCATAAATTTTCCTGTCTGCATAATCTTTACTCTAGAAAATTCTGTTGTTCTTTTGGCAGTTGTACAACTATTCGGCGTACTTAACCTTCCTAACCTTTCCCCAGTACCCTTGTGTATCTGTAGATGATGTGTAGCAGTTCAAACTCGCTTTTACCCCTTCTCCACCCTCCAACTCTCTTCTAAAATCATCAATCTACCCCGACCACTTTTCGTATTCTGTTATGCTTGTCGAAGTCCCGCTCCTCACGATAGCTTCTTTTCGAGTTCTGTTATACGTCGCTGATTTCCCGAGCAATAATTACACTGGGTTGCGCTCTAAGGTGAAGCACCTTTTTTCACTTTTTAGCCTTTTTGTTCTTTCCTTCAATCTCGTGAAGCACGTACGACGTTTTCCCCCCATCTTTTTCCAACTCATAATAATATCGTCGACCCAGAGCAACAGTGAGGCAAGTCGATAATTCGTGATACTAAATAATGTGCCTTTTGGGAATCAAGAATTTATATACACTCGTAAAGTCACTGCGAAATTTGAACAAATACCTTTTTTTGTTTATTAATTATATTTATTCACTTTATGTTATATTAAAGGTCAAAACTGAGAAACTTGTTTATATTATGTATGAAGAATAATGTCTTGGTAAGTTGCATACCACGGCTGCCCACAGGCGCTTATTTTTTAATTCTAACTGGTACCACTTTCTCAAAACAGAAGTCCTTAACACACACTTTGACAACAGTTGCAGGAGAAATATACTTCGAAATTTATATTAGGAAAATACTGGTGCGAACAGAATATAAAAATTGTTGCCCGTGGTAGCCCTGTGTACAGACTGAAAGCAATAACAAGGAATGTTTTTTTCGGTTTCTTGGATGTGGTTATCCGATGTCCTCCGCGGCTGGCGCGAGGAAAGGGTCCGTGAGATGTTTATCATATCCCATGAAGATAATTTATTTTCTTACCTTTTCATACGCTTTGCTTTACTTTTTATATGCTGTCCTTTTACCTTTGAAGAATGATAAAAAGTTACGACTGGTCACAGAACCTTCGTAAAAGAAAAGTCCAAAAGCCCAAGATATAATTTGATTTTTGTCCCTGTAGTTAGAGTCCTGTACGAACCCGAAAATTCTGCCTAAAGTCACCCCGAAACCCGATCCGAGCCCGAGACACGTCAACCCGAGACCGAAATATTAAAACCCAAACTGAAAGCTAATTATTTCCATATTTTAATACAATTATGGAAAAGTAGTCTACAATTATATCTCTAATATCAGTTTTATTTATTTATTTATATATTTTTTTGTATAAAAATGGACACGTACGTACACTCATTAATCAAATATATACAGTTATTTTTCCTTAAAAAAATACTCAGGACTTTCGTTTGAGATCTCGAGTGAACCCGACCGAAAAGAATCAAAACTGAACCCGAAGCGTTTAAAATAAGCCCGAAATGCGAGACGGGTTCGGGCAAAATTGGGTAGGACTCTAAATATTAATGATCGCAGCGGTAGCGCCTATTGCTCTGGCTTCGCAAAGGCTTTTTTCTTCGAAGATTTGTATAGTGGAGCTCAACTTTCTGTTATATGCCGTTCGTTACATGAAAGCTGTAAATGTAGTAGGCAGTGCTTTAAGTTCCATAGGGTCAGGTGGGGGAAAGTGGGCTCATGGGGTAAAATGGGGGTATATTGAAAAACACTTATTTTCCCTTTTTAAATTAAGATATTTAGTTAATTCTTTTTTTGAGGGATGTATTGAGATTATGGCAAATATTTTTTCTTTAGTTTTAAAAACTAACAAAAAGTTTAATGTTTCCAAATTATCTTGTTTATGCTCATTGCATATGGTATGCCATTTTACGCGTCTGATGAACTTCAAAAACTATTAATTTTAGTTCAGACTTGTAGAGGAACATCTAAGGAACAGATGAACATAGAAAGTTAAGGATAAATTTTATAATTCTATTTATTATGAGTTGTTTTCTGAGGTGGGGTAATTTGGGGGTATGGTTAGGCTTAGCTAAGTGTTGTATGGTAGAGGTATGTTTTACTTCTGTGTTAACTTAGTAAATGTCTGATGCTCTATATTTTATAATAAATAACTACAAACATATAATAAAATAATTACAGAGCAAGAGTGGGGAGATTTTAACCATTGAAACTGTTTTGGAAAGGTTGACTGTTGAAGGAAATGAGCGTGAGAAAAAATTCAGTCAAGCAAATATAAAAAGGAACGTGAAAAATGCAAAAAAAAAAGGCCATAAGAAAAAAATCTATCAAGAAAAGGAAAGGAAGAACATCCAAAATGCTGAGTAATTATAAAAATAAAAGAAATGAAACAGATAATATAAATGTAGAATTTAAAGAAATAAAGCAAAGTTCATGAGTAGAAGTTGAGTACCGGTCAAAAAGTCAATCAATTAAATTCATCGCCCAAGTGATAGAAATTAATTCCTTCTATCACATAAAATAGACTAAGTCACCATTGCACTTTTCAAGCTATTGATCATGAAGATTGTGTAGAGTTCATCAATATATGCTGCATACGTGAACCTAATTTTGATAGCCATGGACATTATTTCTTTAACTAAACAATGTGTAAAAAAAAATAATTTTTTTGTGCATTTGTACTTTTAAATATAATTAAGATACATTTATTTCAGTGCATTCTTATTTAAAAACAATATTTAGCTATTTTTATTTAAATATACACTAATTTTGGAACTACCCCCACTTTACCCCATGATGGGGGAAAGTGGGGTTATCAAAACATGCTCTTTTAAATATATAACCGTGAAAAAACAATCTAACAAAATTGAATAGTTATGCTTCATATTTAATCTGTATGAATTCAATGTATATAAAATGCATCAACAGTTTTATAAAAATAAATTTAATAGTTTGGTTTTAGGGCCTTCTCTAAAAAAAAGCTTGATTTTACCCCCGCTTTCCCCCACCTGACCCTATAAAAATTTAGCATTCGCTCGATAATCAGAGGCTTGTTTACTCATACAAGCTCTTTTATATAGTCCCATGATAGAATCCTGCATTCCGTAAGGGGACCAGATTTTACCGGAATGTAATCCATTAATATATTAATGCGTTTTAATATCCTAGACTCAATCTAATCCAATGCAGTCGAATCTCGTTAACGTGAATCTCAAGGGGAAACAATTCATATTAAAAGTAATTCATATTAATGAGGTTCCACAGTATTTGATATTATAGACTTTCAAAAACAAAACAGCAACATAAATAAATAAAGAACATTAAAAAACATTTTTGATTAAAGAAAAGATCCATTTATATATGTATCGGTACTAACTGTTACAATAATGATAGTTCACCTAACACTTGTAAAGTAGATTACTTGCTCAAGTTAAAAAAAAAAAAAAAAAGTAATCAGCAATGACATAAGTGTTATAATTAATGTAATATAATATTAATACGCAAGTTAATGTGTATTAATACACCTATTAAATCCGAGTCTTTTTAATCTAAGATTTATTAAGCATCATATTATGCCAAGTAATACTAAAATATAATGGTGCAATTACCATTAGGGGAGAGTGGGGTGGAATGGGACAGTGAGAGGAATGGGACAGTATGTTTTCTCTTTATGTATCATTCTAATCATTTCATCAATAACACATTAGATGAAACAATGGTACCTCAAGCTTCAGCTGAAAAAAGTAGCTGATCTGCATAAGCGTTCGATTGTATAAAGAAAAAGATTATTTCAAGAATCAAAAGTAAATTTACTTCATATACTTTTTATGGTGTTTTTTTTTTTTTTTTTTTTTTTTTTTTTTTTGTATATTAATGACATGTTTATGCGTAGATGTAATAGTTTCCCCATTTATGGAACATTACATTGTATATTTTCACTAATTTAAACTATGCTTAAAAGCCGCATTTTTCTTTATACAAGAAGTTTAACATAAGAAGGTAGAGGGAGGAATGGGACATGGTCTAATTCCCCCATTTAATAAGATGAATATAAATTGCTAATATGCAAATATTTTTCGAGGATAGTATATTATAACATTATAAATATATTCATTTACTTCAAAATGTAAATAAATTAAACTGAGGACTTTTTAATGTCATCTCTGCCTGACAATCCTGAATTTTCCTTCCAGTGATGAAGGTAATGGAATTTGATATTGTAGAAGAGACATTATCAACCTGCAATCTTTGTTAGACTGTATATATAGCCAACACTAGACTATTTGTGCCTTATCATACATTGTTTTATAGCTGTCCCATACCTCTCTGTTAGTAGGGAGGTACGGGACACATTTTGAAATTTACAATTTCTTTATTTATGAAATTGTTTCTGCAAATTATGTTTCTATATTGTTCAAAGACATTAGAAAGTGTTTCATTTTGTATTCTACATATCGAAATTTTTGTTTTTGTGTCAAACAAAGTTGATTTGCTTATTTTTGTAAAAAGGGTCCCATTCCTCCCCACTCTCCCCTATCTATTTCAAATATGAAATTGTTTGAATGCTTTTAAATATTAATGAACATAATAAATTCCATATATATTTTCATATCCAGCATGGTTAATCAGCATACAGCATGGATGAATGTCAAGTATAAAATCTTTTAATATCATATGAATGAAAATCAATATTCGAATTTTTAGGTAGACAATTGGATTTATTTAGTATTACTTTTTTCAAAAACATCCTCTGTGCATTATGTAATTTCCTTCGGGTAATTATATTGTTATTTTTTATCGAATTACTGATTCACCGTTTTTTTCTAATGAATGAATAGGTTTACTTGAAAGAGTTTATTTTCTGTCTTGATTAAGTGATTTTATTCTATGCATCAGTTAACAGCATTGTTTGTATTGTGCATTTTTTACTTTCACATTTATTGTAAGAAACATTAATTGCTGATGTGTGACGATGATAAAATTTAAATTATCCGTTGAAACAGCTTTAAGTGTCTCATTAAATGAAGATTTTTTTGTGTGTGTTAGTTTTGTGTAGGGCTTTATTTTTACTCATTTGTTGTGTCGAACATTTTCTTTTTCTTTTATAGACTTTCAATTAGAGTTTTGTTTTCTTTAAACCATCTCCCCACTCTCTAAATTAGAGACCTTGTTGTTTTGTCGGTTGTCCCCTTCCCCCTTCTTAAACTAATTAATCATCTGATTTACATTAACATCCTACATCTAATTTAAGAATTTTTCCGATTATATTTTGGCTTGATTTTTTATACATTGAAAAAATAAACATTTTCTTTTTTTTAGTGTTCCTTTTTCATAGAAAAAGTTAAAGTTAAGAATATAAAGTTTTATGGCGGTCAAAGTGACATACGTTTCAGTGTCCCACTTTTTTTTTCTTCCAAATTTTAGAAGTAGATGTTAGTAAATTACTTTAAATGGGACCACTTGCTTGGTTAGAACTTATATCTTTCAATGCATTTAAGTAGAAAATGTATTTCTCAGTAAACTCAAAATTCCGACATTAAAAGATGCAAAATTATTATATGTATATATATATATATATTACCTTTCAAAATCAAAATACAATAAAGTTCTTCCCACAAAATCTGATCAAATCTCTTATTAAAGATGGCAAGTAATTCATAGTATACACACTATGGCAATTAATGAGCGGACACTTTCAATTTTAGATATTTGGTCGAATATTTAAATATATATTTGTTGGAATTTTCTAGAACTTCAGGATTATTAAGAATATGTTCTACTTCATATTTATCAACGGCGGTTTGATCAGAAGGACAATTAGGGGGCCAACAAAAAATCAAAGAAAAAGAATAATGTTTTGGATCACCTCGTAAAATAAAATGCACGAAATGATCTATCGCTATAGCTTACGAATATATGGATATTGTACGATATATGCATTCATTTGTGGAAGAATAGAACGTATATTCATGGAAATATATCGATTTTTTAAAAAAGTTTAAAAAAAAAAAGTGCATGTTTTTTGTTTATATCATGCAGGGGTTTTTTTTTTTTTTTTTTTACCAAATGTAACACCAGTTTCAGAAAATTTGATTAAATGTAATAGAAATAATATGGTGTAATTGGGAATGTAAATATGTTAAATATTTGATGAAATATGAGCAGTTGAATGAAATATTTTTTATCTGCGCATGCGCGCACGATAAAAAATATTTTTTTTCTTCATGATTTGATGGTCAACTCTACGGAGCAACTCATAAAAAAAAAAAAGCCAGTCAAATGTCGTGAAAATTCAAAACGATATCGCAATAGACAGCTGATTTTTAGTTGTTCTCTAAAAACAGCTAAATGATAAGGGGTTTTCCATAAGTTGTCGCTTTTAATTTTTACTTTTTTCAATTTTCATTTTTATGGATGCTTTAGATCTTCTTGGAAAATCACCAGAACGAGCCTATTCCAAGAAAAGAAGAAATATCAAAATCTAAGCATTTCTTCTAAATCTACTCGTTGGCATTCATTAACTACAAACTCCTTTGCTGAAAGTCATATAATAAAAAATGACAATTTGTAGAAAATATGACAAACAACATTGTACACAAATGCCCTGCAATCAGAATTGAAAAATAATAAAAATTGGATGAAAAATGAGCAGGTTTACTAAAAAATGTTTCACTGCGCATGCGCGAAGGCAATCAAAATATAATGTGCATAATGTATTAGCTAAGTGTATAGAGCAACTTTTGTGAAAGTCTCAAAAACATAGTTTGAAAATTATGAAAATATTCGTTGATAGAATATGCTCGAAATCCGTTTTTCCCAAAATGAAGCAAAAAGATGAGGGGTTGTATCCATATATTTATTAATTACTGCCAATAATTAGTGCCGTTATACTTTTGCTTCATTTTGGGAACAACGATTTCGAGCTTATTCTATCAACGAATATTTTCAGAATTTTCAAACTATGTTTTTGTGACTTTCACAAATTTGCTCTATACACTTAGCTAGTAGGTACATTACTTACTTACTTACACAATGGTGCTACAATCCATGTAGGATTTTGACCTCCCACAATATACTTCTCCAGACCTTCCGATCTCTGGCCTTTACTTTATAATTTATAATTTGGTTTTCTGCAAGATCTTTTTCTATCTCTTTTATCCAACTCTTCCTGGGTCTACCAATACTTCTTTTTCCAATTAAATTACCACTATAAATCTTCTTTGTGCTTCGCTCATCCCTCATTCTGATTAGATGGCCTAACCATTGCATTCTTCTTATTTTTATAGTATTTATTATATCTTTTTCATTATATAACTGTTCTAACTCCATATTTGTCCTTATACGCCATGTATTGTCTTCTTTAATAGGTCCAAAAATTTGTCTTAGGATCTTCCTTTCCCAAGTGATAAGTAGCTTTTCATCTTTTTGTGTAGTGGTCCAGGTCTCACTACCATAAATTACTATTGGTTTTATAACAGTTTTATAAATTTTAAGTTTGGATGTACGAGATATTAGAGATGATTTTAGAATGTTTCGAAGAGAAAAATAGCATCTATTTCCTGCTGCAAGTCGGGTTTTAATCTCTGCTTCTACCATATTATCACAGGTGATCGTAGATCCTAAATATTTGAATTCTGTTACTTCATTAAATTGTAATTCATTATTTATTGTTAAAGCTGCTGTTGCCTGTGATTTCATTCGGTCCATTTTCATGTATTTTGTTTTTTCTTTATTAACCACGAGGCCTAGTTTTCTTCCTTCAGTGTCTAATTTATTGTATGTTTCAATCAAGACTTTCTTATTCCTAGCAATTATATCAACATCATCTGCAAATGCAAGGATTTGGAGGGAGCGATTCATAATAGTACCACCTCTGTTGTTGTAAATACTTCTAATTATTTTCTCCAGGCATAAATTAAAAAGAATTGTCGAGAGAACATCACCTTGCTTTAGACCTGAATTCACTGCAAATTCTCTTGAAAGTCTTCCCTGTACCTTAACTTTAGCTTTTGTATTTTCCAGTGTTAATTTTATAAGCTTAACTATTTTATCGGGTATTTTAAATTCCTTTAATATTTCAAATAACTTATTTCTGTTTATACTGTCATAGGCCTGTTTAAAATCAACAAACAATTGGTGCAAATTAATATTTTGTTCATAGAATTTTTCAAGGATGTTCCTGATACTAAAGATTTGATCCACTGTTGATCTTCCTTTCCTAAAACCACACTGATAATCACCTATCACCATTTCAGCATACGGTTCTAATCGCTTTGCAATAATCTTTGCCAACACTTTATATGTAACATTTAATAAGGCTATGCCTCTATAATTCTGGCAATTTAAGATATTTCCCTTTTTATGAATTGGGATAATAATAGCACCATTCCATTCATTTGGTATTAATTCATTCTGCCAAATCTCTACTATTAGATCATGTAACATTCGTACCAACTTCTCTCCACCATATTTCAAAAGCTCAGCACTTATCAAATCTTCACCAGGTGCTCTTCCATTTCTTAATTTTGCAATAGCATCCCTTACTTCTTCTACAGTTGGTGGTTCACAGTTTTCTTCATTCATGTCATAATCATTATGATTAGATTGTATTTCTCTTTCGTCATTTGACTGCCTGTTTAACAATTCTTCAAAATATTCTGCCCATCTATCTGTCACATTTGCGTGTCCTCCAATAAGTTTATCATTTCTGTCTTTACAAAAAAGGGTGCGTGGTTGATAGCCCTTTTTGATGCCTTTAAGCTTTGAATACATTTGGCTTATATCACCTAATACTGATAGGTCTTCAATTTCTTGAATTTTACTCTGCTCTAAAGCTCGTTTCTTCATACGTAACAACTTTTGAGTATTTCTTCTAATTGTTTTAAAGTGATTTTCACTCTGTCTTGTTCTATGTTTCAGCATTTTTTCTCTTGCTTTATTCTTTTCCTTAATCAGTTGCCAACACTCATCATCAAACCATTCATTAATTTCCCTCCTTTCTTCCTTTCCAACTACTTCCTCAGCAGTTTTTAATATGATATTTTTGCATTTAGCCCATTTACTATTGATTATATCTTCCTCATTAAATTCAGCATATTCACTAGCAATTCTTTCTGTTAATTTACTTTGATAAACCTTTCTTCTCTGCATGTTTAGTAAATCTTTTGTTTTAAATTTTACTTGTTTAGTTCCTTTTGCATCTCGAAATCTTGTAACTCTTTGTCTGTATTTCATAATAACAAGGAAATGATCAGTATCTAAATCCGCACCTCTATAACTTCGTACATCCATAACATCACTAGCATGTCTTCTGTCGATCATAATATGGTCAATTTGGTTTTTTGTCTTTCCGTCAGGGGAAATCCAAGTTTCTTTATGTATGTTCTTATGCTCAAAACATGTGCTACTTATGATTAAGTTGTTAGAAGCAGCAAAGTCCACAGCTCTTATTCCATTTTCATTACTCACATCATGTAAACTAGATTTTCCAATTGTTGGTACAAAAGTGTATTCTTTTCCAATTTTAGCATTAAAATCACCTATTACCATTTTAACATCATGCCTTGGTATCTTATCAAATTCAATCTGTAGTGTTTCATAAAAAGTATCTTTTTGTTCGTCCTCGGTATCTTCCGTTGGTGCATGGACACATACTATTGAAATGTTAAAAACTTTGCTCTCAATCTCAAGATACACATTCTTTCATTTACATTGTGAAAATCAATAATATTTTCTCTAAGGCATTTTCTGATCATAAATCCAGTGCCATGCGTGTTTCTTCTTCTGCTTGCACTATTAAAAATTGTAAAGTCACCAATATCTCTTATCCCACTCTCCTTCCATCTTACTTCCTGTATGGCCAATATGTCCAGTCTATAACTATCCATCTGACTCTGTAGTTGCTTCACTGCACCAGCTCTGTATAAACTTAAAACATTCCAAGTTCCAATTCTAAAATTCATAAGCCGTTTTCCAGTTCCAGTCCGTTTTACCATGAGATCAGTCCGTCTAACATCTTTATTTAAGGGCTTCGCAACAAGGTTTTTTTTCCAGGGAAAGGTTGTCAGCCTTTCGCCCAACCCCTTTTAGTCGCCTCTTACGACATGCACGGGTTACATTGGGACTATTCTTTAATGCCGGTCACCACACGGCATAGTAGGTACATTATGCACATTATATTTGACTGTATTCGCGCATGCGCAGTGAAACATATTTTAGTAAACCTCCTCATTTTTCCTCCAATTTTTATTATTTTTTAATTCTGATTGCAGGGTATTGTGTACAATGTTGTTTGTCATATTTTCTGAAAAGAACTTTTTCTTATATTAAGAACTCTACAAATTATAAGCAAAGAACTTGGCAAAATTTGGGACTCTTTTTATAAAAACTCTAATTTCTCTACGAATATACATGCTATTCTCATAAAAATGAACACTATTTATTGCAATAAGACAATCATAATTTACTGTGTTTAATGCTTTTGCTACGTTAGTTTTTACAGGGTTATCCAAAAGATATTCGTTCTTTTTCAATTTGTTGACGGTCCCCTATGGGGTTTCGGTAAAAAATCTTCACGGAAATATATGACCAGTTCTATTCTGTTTACACACCTCGAGTTTCAAGATAATTCCTCATGTTTTTTTCTAGATATTTAAGAAAACGTCCAAAATCCCAAGTCACCGGTCACCTTTGGCCATATAATGTATGAAGTCGAACATATTCTTCATAATCCAGGAGTTCCAGAAAATTCCGACAAATATATAGTCAAATATTCGAAAAAATATCTAAAATTGAAAGTGTCCGATCATTAATGGCGATACATCGTATATCAAAATTTGTCTAAGATCAAAATCATGGTTCATCAATTCTCTAGATTAGTTATTTAATGAACTTGAAAATATATGTTATAAATATGTACTTTGAATTTACAAAGGATGAAAATTTTGCAGCATTGATATGAAAAATAACAATTATATGTATATGTATCGGAAAAATTTTTGATAGGTAATGAGAAAAAACAGCAACATTGAAAAGCTGTATTTTTAGAAAAAGATGTTTCGTCATTTTGCTTCTTTTTGTGAACTGTGAAGTAGGGGAGACCGGGGGAATGGCGACACCTTAAGGGAATTTGTTTTCACCTCAAAAAAATGTTTATTTTTTAATAATAAAAATTCTAAAGCTGAATCATTATCTTTAGTATCTGTATAAATTTAACCATAATCATAATTGTAAAGTAAACACATATAAAAAAAAATTCTTTCAACCTCTGTACAATGGCGGGATTACCCAGGATACTGGGGTAATCCCGCGACTGGGGTAATGACGTCACTCTTTAATGACCTAGTAAATACATAAAATGGATACTAGGAAACACATAACCTACTAAAAATGTTTAGAAAGCAATAATTTATCAAAATAATGAATAATTGCAATGTTCCTTAAGCTAAATTTATTAATGTGCTAAGCTTACAATTTAATTCAAATTGGAAAAGTCCCCATTTGCCATGGTGGCGGCTTTACCCCGAGAGGACAATATAGTGGAAAACCCCCAGCAAAGCCGAAAGAAGAACCGAACTTGTTCAACACATTGCATCAAAATGTCAGCGAATGCATGTAGATTACGGGTAATATAATCTTAAGTACCTAATGTTTCAATAAAAGGTGTTTACCTCTACTCATTTGAAGCTCCAAAATAAGAAGCAACTAGATGAAAACTAAATTTTTCAGCAGAACAAGCGAACGACGTACAAGAAAACCATTCTCACTCTAGGCACTGTTTCTATTGTTGGTCGCTATAGTGCAGGCGCACCCCGGTCTCCCCTACCTATGAAAAATTACCTATTTTTTAAATTTTTGCTTTAAACAACATTTAATACTTTTGCGACCGGAGACGTGCAACTGCGTGTTTTTGGATGCTATCCATAACTCCTCTTATGGGCGTTACTTTTGCATCAATACAGGTTGCATTATTTCTGAAATATATAAACAATATTTGTGTCTTCTAGTTTCAAAACCGGCAATCTCCAAAAAATAAAATTTTGGGGGAAAGCTGATTTTTTTCACCACACTTAGCCAAAATAAGATTGGAACCAAAACTCTTTAGTTTTACTGTCATTAGGACAGTATATTTGAATATTTGACCAGCTTTGGTATGGTTCATTGTTTCCAGATGGTAGAAACGTTTAGGGGAGAACGGGGGAATGGCGACCCCTTAAGGGAATTTAATTTTTTTCACCTCAAAAAAAATGTTTATTTTTTAATAGTAAAAATTCTAATGCTGAATCATTATCTTTAGTATCTGTATAAATTTAACCGTAATCATAACTGTAAAGTAAGCACACATAAAAAAAAATTTCTTTCAACCTCTGTACAGTGGCGGGATTACCCAGGATACTGGGGTAATGACGCCACTCTTTAATGACCTTGTAAATATATAAAATGGATACTAGGAAACACATAACCTGCTAAAAATGTTTAGAAAGCAATAATTTATCAAAATAATGAATAATTACAATTTTCCTTAAGCTAGATTTATTAATGTGCTAAGCTTACAATTTAACTCAAATTGGAAAAGTCACCCTTTGCCATGGTGACGGCATTACCCCGAGAGGACATTATAGTGGAAAACCCCCAGGAAAGCCGAAAGAAGAACCGAGCTTATTCAACAAATTACATCAAAATGTCGGCGAATGCATGTAGATTACGGGTAATATTATCTTAAGTACCTAATGTTTCATTAAAAGGTGTTTACCTCTACTCATTTGAAGCTCCAAAATAAGCAGCAACTAGATGAAAACTAAATTTTTCACTAGAACAAGCAAACGACGTACAACAAAACCATTCTCACTCTAGGCACTGTTTCTGTTGTTGGCCACTACACTGCAGGCGCAAACACGATCTCAAACTGCGGTTAGTTTTTATACTAGACGGGGTGGCGGCATAACCCCGAATGGCGCCATTCCCCCGGTCTCCCCTACTTAGAACTTAAACAACTGAAAAAACACATTTTCTAATTTTGAGGAGTTGGCCGGTTTTGCAACTAGACGACACATTGAGAGGTTTCGATACAGAGTTTGAGGCCCATTTTCTGAAAAGTAAAGGTTTTTTGTGAAATTTATTATTTTTGTGCGAAAAATAACATTTTTTACGTCAGATGAAATCCATTTACTCAAATTTGAACCAAGCATGTATTAAAAGTAAATCTAAATCGTTCTGCTAAAGTTTTCCTTTCTGATAAACGTGTTTTGTTTGCAAATTATACATTTAAAAACCTAACGGAGTAATAAAAGAAATATATTGAAGAGTACGTTTTTTTATGGAGTGGAATTTTGTGAAGGGGCTTATTTTTTAAGAGTCATTTTGTGAAGATGCTTGTTTTATTAAATAAAATTTTTTTAAGAGGGCCTAAGTAAGCCTCAGATTTTACCTGGAGCGAATCCTGATTTATATTTATACAATCAATGTATTGTGCATATAAATTAATTAGTAAGAAACATTATTATTATTTTATGTATTCATTTCATTTGTAATGTAAACGCGAATAATAACTTGCTTTTTGTTGGATAGAACGACATGCCATGTTCATAATCGGGGCTTATTGTTAAGGACCATTAAAGAGATGTGAATAAGCGATCGCGAATGTGTAACTAGTGTCATATGTCACTCGAAAATTTTCGCATTTTTATACCATTCAATACAATAATAAAATACAAATCGCTCATTGAGACTTTTTTGTGCTCCTCGTGTGACATTAAATTATATGCAAGTAGTTAACATAAATGGTTAAGACAATATTCCGCCCATGTGAAGAACAGAAGTGCCAAATACCCGTGCCACTTCTATAGTCTCAACTTCCATAGTCAAAAATTTGCTTTACTGCAGCTGTATCTCACTCTTATTTATTTATTTGCTCTGAAGAAGATGTTCTTTATGAAGCATCGAAACAGTTATATGCTGGAATTTTCTAGTTATTGCTTCTTTTCTGTCGGTTGTTTATCATATATTACGTATCCATTATAGTGCAAAGATTTTTGTATCGATACTACATATAAAATCCTGGGTAAACGAAGATGCTATATGTCCCATTTTACGCAAAAATTGTTTCATTGGAGGGGTAAAAATGTTCTGAGATAATATATCACATGGTGAAACTAAAGTACAAGATTCTAATTAGTCTTGGCGATATGAGATATTATTATTAATTTTTAATATTTTTTAATTAATAATTTAAAATAATCTTAATAATTTTAGTTTAAAAAAATAAATGTTAATTGGTTTTTTCTGGGAGAGTTTAGTACCACCTGTTAACGTTAACCCCCTGAGGGGCAAGCAATTACATTTCTGAAATGCTGAATTCCCACCGGAATCTTTGAAAAATTCTATTTCAAAATAAGTAAAAGCAATTTTACGTTTTTTTTCCCCACCAAAGTTAGAAAAGTAAAATTTAATAAAATTTTTCTGGTGTAAAACTTCATTAATCGAATGTGGTATATAATATATACCGGTGCCCCTCAAGGGGTTAAACACGTAGTACCAAGAAAAAATAAATGAATAAAATTTACAACAAAAAGCTTTGCCTTTCAATTTTCTCGAGATTTAATTTTTGTTGCAAAACATCTTTTCCCGCTCATTTCTTCATATGTTACACGGTTCTTCTTTGAAACCGCATCTTACGTTTAATGAATACGTTTAATACTCGTGTTTCAACGCAATATCCTGTCACAGGTTCACTACTACTTTGAAAACGTTATTGCATCACAAATCTTTATCGTTGACCTTTTTAACTTAAACTGTATTAAAACCGTTCACGGTTTTGCGGAGTAAATGAAAATAGGCTCAAATTTGTTACTCCCGTCAGATAATGAACTATATTGAAATGCTTTATTTGATTTGCAGATTAAATGCGGCTTTGACTTTGCGCAATCTTTTTTTTTATGCAAACCGTTTCATAATGCATGAGTTGGTTGAAATGTTAGTTTAGAAGGATTTAACTTAGTGCTCTGCATACATAGGAGTTCTTTGGGGATTCTTTTCATAAAATGAATTTCAGTTTTTATTTTACTCTTGTTACCCCTTAAAACATGTTTTTATAAAATTGTTTTATTTACTTCCTCAACTTTGTGGGTCGAACTTTCTCAAATCATTGGAAAAACGAGCCTTTAATTTTTTTTTGTTTATTTAAATTGATTTTGATGTTTTAACTGTACGAAGTATAGAAAAAGTTTGTTCTGCATGAAGTAGTATTATGGGGGGGGGGGGGGGGGGGTTAGAGAAGAAGGCGTTGAACTGAAAATATGGTTCATTTCATGTAGGAGATAGCATATCACTCTCGATAAATGCACAACGACTCAAAAAATTGCATGGTGTTCTCGGAAAAAAGACACGGTGATCTTGAAATATGTAACAGTGCAACGTCGCTTTCAATATGTCCAGAACCAGAGTTGGGCAAATTTGTAATTCCAATTATCTGCATCGTAATTACAATTTAATTGTATGTAATTAATTATAGTTAAAATTACATCCCTTAAAAAATTCTTACAGCACTGTAGCCCCTAACAGCCCCCATGCCATTATTTGACAAAATTTCTGAGTTTGAATGTGTGTAACTATAATCAATTACATGCAAATTAACGTGTCATTACATTGCTGGTAATTGAGATTACAAATTTGCCTAACTCTGTCCTGAACAATCACTATTTTAAGGCGGTTCTCAAAAATATTTTCCCCCGCTCAACAATGCAAAACTTAGACTCATTTTTAAGCGCAAATACGTTTGCAAGCATGATTATTGAAGTGATTTGTAAACGAAAAGTTTTTCGTTTTTCGATAAATGAACCATATCTTGAGTTACAAGCGATTATTATCTCACGACATCATTTTCCCCTTTCTGTCGCGTCCGGAAATTCGGTTCAAAACGTCCACTTTGACAGCATTTTCTGAAAAAAATCTTCTGCCTTTATCGAAACATGGGAAAAACAGTTCGATTACAAAGTTTCTGAATAAGACCACCTGTCAATTTCATGCGTTTAAGAGTGAGAGTACAGAAGTGAATTATAATATGTGCGAGAAACTATAGCTATTCTAGATTTGAGAACAGCCTTAACTTTCGCTACAGTGTTATTTATATTGTTTTGAGATATTAAAATATAAAAATAGACAAGGTAATTATTCCGACCCTTGGTGGGAGGATATAAGATTAATAAATAATAAACATTGCAATATTAATATTCTATAAAATTAAACGTGTTTAATACATTCATAATGTATAATGTTATCTGCTTTCGTAAATATTTTAGATTTTTTTTCTCTTTAAATGTGTAGCTTGATACTTAACTTTAATTAATTGCCAATGAGAAAACTGAATGCAAATCTATCTTTCTACGTGTATTTTATAATGATGCTTTAAAATTTCGAAAAAGTATCGAGACATTTTGTGTGCTAATTAAGCGAGTATGTCTAAAACCAGATAAATATTTTGCAACTTTAATTATTTTCATCTATTTTCTGTAAAATTTAAAATTAGTAAAAGAGATTTTCTATGAAAGCATATTTTGATTGGTGTCGAGTTAATTAATTAGTGATACTTTTTTCTTGAAAAAGTGTTATTCTAAATGTGTAGTAAAGGCGAAATCTTAATGTCCTGCCAATTATTTTATTTCATATTTTTATTTGGCTATTAATAGCGAGATGATTTTGATAGCTGTTTTGTTCTTTAGAATTTTCACAAAGGTGAAAATGCTACATTAGAGAGGATGTTACAAAAATAACTCGTGAGTTGTAAGTTGTAATACAACTCTGCATAATAGAAGCATAAACACAGTTTTACATATTCATTTCTTATAGTTGTTAAATATGTTGTAAGGCTTACTGAGTCAGTCGTAAATCATTTTTTCATTTTAATATTTTTCATGTTTTAGAATATGAAATGCAGTATTGTCTCATTGCATTAACTTTGTATGCATATCGAGCGTCTCTTTTCAAGTCAAAGTGCGTTCTGGGTGACGTTTGTTAATAAATGTTAATGAATATAGCATAAGTTATGTTTTGTCAGTACATTGATGAATATATGAAAATTTTGAATGTATGATACATTCTATATTTATATTACGAGTTTCATTGTTTTACATTTTATTACATTGACCTTCACCAGGTCGTAAAAACGAGGCTCTGATTTTTCCCTAGACACAGTAGGCTTGAACCAAATTTTGACCAGTTCAAATATTGAATTTCATCTACAGTTTCGTCTCTTTTAGAGTGAAGTATAATGGATAAAAATTTAATATACTAACTAAATGTGAATAGTTTTATTTCCTATTTACATGCTTCCACCCTTAATAATATGGCTTACGCTCATTGATGTATTAATCTATGTTTTAAGCCAGGGGTATAAAAATCAAGACGCCAGTCACTCATCACTAAATTTTATTAGTTTTCTGCGCTTACATTTTATTTGTATTCTTACAAAAAATTTAAATGAAATATTAGACGAAATAACAAATAAAATTTAGTGGTGAGAGACTGCCCGCTGGCGCCTAGATTTTTTCACCCCTGTTTTAAGCAAAATAATTATCTGGTTATATATGTGTATTATATATATATATTATTCGAGCTCTTATACTCGGTCTTAAGACCTCCATTTTTCTAAATTATTGCTGTTCGTAATTGTTTCAGTAAGTAGCGAGTTTATATTTAATAAAAAGAATTTTTTCTGTATTTCTTTCATTACTTGTGAGAATAACAAAAGTATAATATTTTGTGAGGCGTAACCTTTACGCTAGTTAATTACCTATTCTTCCGATTTTTTCTTTTTTTCTTTCTCTTCAATTGTTTTTCCCTGTCCCTATTTCTTTATGTTTACCATTCTTGTGGCCCCCACCTACAGAAGTAGTTAGGTGTGTTTGGGGCCAAACGTGCGAGGTCGTACTTTTGCAGAATAGGCCAACGCACTCTGCTTCTTCTTGAGCCTAGCTCTATAGATATGTGGGTGACTCAAACCAGAAGTAAGGCACCATCTTATCAATTTATGTTCGCGTGTACCGTTTCTGTGCTTTTCTAAAAAGTCATTGTTTTTTACATCTTCCAAAAGCTGATCGCCTACACTGCCCACACTGTAGTTGTTTGAACTTGACCTGTGCCTCTTGTCAAAAGATAAGGTGTAGATTTGGAGGATTAAAAGTTGTGCGATTCCAAATGAAAGGCTTACTTCCTGGATTTTCTTTGGGCTGTGCATGCGAGTGTTTTATTTCTGTCCAATTCCTCTTTATTTGCACGCAAAGCCTTAGAGATGATAGGATTCTTAAGCCTTCTAAACATATTTGATTTAGCATCAAGCATTGCCTCACGTAATTAAAAAGAACGCAGCCCTATTTAGGACGTGTTGTGCATGCAGAAAAAGCATCTTTATTAGAGATAAAGAAATTAAATGTTTGAAATTCATTTAAAATTCACGTTAAAAATTTTAAAAATGATACATTTATAATTTTGCACGCTTTTCTCCTTCTCTTTCTTAAAATAAACCAATCTAAACCATTTAAAAGCGTACTCTCTAAATGTTTAAATTAGAAAAGACGACAATGTTCTTCGTTACACACCAATGTTGCAGCAAGATTAGCTTCAAATATTAGACTGAGACTGTTTAGAAATTCATCACTTATATAACTAAGATTACCAATCAATATTTACCCATGTATCAATGAAATGTTAACATTTTAACGTCCGGAAGTGATATTTCTGACTTTCCCCTTCTTTTCTTTACTACACTGCAAATCGGTGTTACTATTTGTAAATATAACATAAATAATGTTATTTAAAAAACAAATATACGTAATAATCACGTTTACGCATGATAAATAACCATGCGTATCAACAACCAATTATGAATATTACCTTCATTTCTTGCGGGCCTCTTTTGTATTTATGGCAATGAATGATAAAAGTATCTTTTGCTGAAAAATGCAGTATGCAAGTGTAGCTCCCATGAGTGGATATGTGTCATAAACCCAGATATTAAATTATTAATTGAAAATTATAAATATTTGGTACAAAATGTCCCTACTATGTCAATACTGAGAATCCTTCTGTAAATATTTCAAATGTAAAGCCAATGAATGTAGTACTGACATGATTTTTGCCCAATATTCAATTTCTATGAGGACGATACAATATATATTTTATTAAGTTGAATAACCAAGCTTTACAAACATTAGTTGTTCCTTTAACAAAATTAACAGAAGAAAGAATTTGATTAGTTTCAAAACAATGAACGTAATTATAGTAATGTAAATGTCTGAAATTGGTACGTATTTATCCAGTTTTTGAAATAGTGTTTAATAATATGTGCTTGAAACCAAATTTATAAATCTAAAAATGTATTAAAAATTCTTCATCTTTAAGAAATCTCGTTTTTTATTATACCCGTTTCATTTCGTAATGATTTTTGAAAGTGTTTCTTCATTCTTTTGTCTCTGATTTAACCACTGCCCAAATCCTGATCTCTGACTAAATATCAGCTACTCACCTTACAGCAGGTTTTTATTCATACCACTTTTAAAATCAGCGAACTTGTATTTGGATTGTTTTACCCATTAGAAATCGTGTTAGAGTCTCAAATTTTAATTTTTATGCTATGTACGGCCGAGTACTTACTTGTTCTACAGGTTGTTACCGGGAAACAGAATAAAAGTTGAAACATAAGAATAAGAATCGACCGAAACAGGTTTTTAAGACCGAAACCGAATTTCGGTAATCTTCCTGTTTTCGGCCAAAAACGAAAGTGTCTAAAACTTTTAAAAAGTAATTAATACACACATAAACATACGGAATTATTAATTAATTATACGTGGTCCAAGTTGGCTCTCTCTGCCTCTGACCAAAACTTTTTATTTTCGTATTAAATAAAATGTAATTAATTCATCTACGACACAGAACGATTTTCTAAGTATACGAATTTCATCTCATTAAAAAATGTTTTAGGTATACACACCTCGATTTATCTTTTATAATGATTTTCGCAAATGAACATCTGTTAGGCAAGAACTTTCTCAAAGAGTACTCCAAACACTTCTGCGGTTTCAAACTAAATTTTTTCTATTAGTGTTAAGTCTGTAGCTTTTAAAGGGCACGTGAAAAGCGCCTTCAAAGTTTAGTCCTATATGCAGTACTTACTCACGTCTTGAGTCAGTCATGACGGATAATTAATTATAAACAGTGAAGTTCATTAGCAATATATAAAAAGTGTCTCATTTGAGCCGATACAGCTTAAATCAATGAGTCATATTGAAAATTTCGGAAGGAAGAAACGAGATTTTCGGAATACAGATAGTTTCGGTCCTGCCGAATTTTTGGCAGCATTTTCGCCGTAAACGAATTTTAGGCGAAACTCTGATTTTGGACTGGTAACGAAACCGAATTTTAGGCCGATCTCTAATAAGAACTATTGCAGCAGCCTATGTTCAACTAATAGCTTTTAAAATAAATTTTTCAAAGATCAGGCTCCTTTAAAAATAAATAAGTAAATTAGTGCCATTTTGGGTATATCTGTTTTTATTTCCGTGTTTTTTCTCATTTTCTATTTTTTTTGTCATTTTTAAAAATTAAAGGGAACTAAAAATACACGCTTTTTGTAAACGGAATTTGTCAATATCTATTTTATTTAGACGAGAATAGAAATTAACTCAATATATAATAATTAATAGACAAATTAATGTTAAACGCTAATGTTAATCATGGGAACCAATTTTAAACTTGCGTGAATGTAATAGATTTAAAAGATATTTTAGTATTCACTAAAAGGAAAATATACTAAATTAAAGGGGAAAACGCTGGAATGTTATTTATTAATCAATAAATAACATTCCAGCGTTTTTACATTTTGAATTAAGTGAAATTTTTTCTATTCATTTTTTGAAAAGTAGATTTTCCAGGTTTGAAAGTTTTAACCTTAACTCTTTTGTAAAAGTTAAGTTAAGTAAAGTAAAGTTTTCTGCAGTTAATCTATAATAATAATTATTATTGCGTATTTTGGATTATATAGTTTTTAGAACATAGCCAAACTTAGCAAATGCTAGAAAATCAATCCTAGATAGATTCTTCTTCAGCAGAAAGGACTATTGCGGTATATGGCCGATGAGGCAAGATACAGGCTTGCAGTACACCATATACGCTCTTAGTTGTAATGTAGATGAAAATGTAGATAAAAATAGAAAAGCGCAGCGCGAGAAAAGGAAATTCAAGAATCTATTCCTTTTTGTTTGCACTATTAAATATAATTTTTAAGTAGATTTTAAACGTAAAATCAATAAAATAGTTGCGGTTAGATATTTTATAAGATTTAATCAGGTAGCTCTTAATGTGAAAATTACGTGATTTTCTTTTCTTCTATTTGAAGGTGTGTATTGGTAATATCTAATGCACATCTGCTAGAATGTTTTTCTTGGAAGAAGTTATTTCATAAATATTACACTAATTAATAATAATAAAAAGAAAAGGAAATGATGTTCATTGACACTATTTTTAAAATATCTGAAAACATTCTCCGCCTTCGAAAATTTACACATATTTCAAGGAGAAAAAATTATTTTTTACAAACAGTCTTATCTTCAGGAACAATTACATTTCAAGGTAAGAGAAATATTAGCTACTTCCGATACACCTTCGAAAACAATTGTATATTTCAAGGAGAAAAAGTTATTTCCTACGTACGATGTATTTTCTAAACTGTGTGTATTACAATGTGAAAAACATATGTAACGTACGGTATACCTTCAAAAGTTGCGTATAATTCGAAGTTAAAAGGATGTACGTTATGCTTTCAAAAACTAATGAATGTTTAGAAGTAAAAAAAAATGTATAGATTTAGTCTTTGAAAACTACTTTTCTTTAAAAAATAAAAAAAATGTTCTTTTACGGGCAGTATGCTTAATTTATCTGTCATTATTATTATTTCAAAGTGAAAAACTTACTATGTAACGTACAGTATACCTTCAAAACGCCGCATCGACTGTATTTTGTGCCTGGTACGAAAAAGTTTGTTTCGTTTTCTACTGATAGCCCATATATCAGTAAGTGATAACTGACGGCACCCATCAAGCGCCTAATTTGGCTTGGCGCATGATGCCGGGGCACCGCCCCCACCACCCTTGATTGTTGCTCTGCCTTCAAATGCTGCGTATATTTTAAAGTAAAAAGTCATTATGATTTCAAAAACTATGTACATTTAGAAGAGAAATTGTGCAGATTCAGTCTTTGAAAACTCTTTCAGAAAGAAAAATATACTCTTTTTACGTACACTATGCTGTCATTATTATTATTATTATTATTATTATTATTAGATATTTCTTCTATACATTCTGTCTTCGAAAACTATGTATAGTAAAGGAGAAATTTGTAAATTCTGCATTTGAAAACTACTTATATTTTAAAGGGATAAAATATTTTTTACGTACGTTAGACTTATTATCATTTCCTATGTGGGGTTCTGTCTTTGAAAAGTACTATTTACGAGTGAAAAAAATTACGTAATTTCAGCTTTGGAAAACTTTTTATCTATCAATTTCTACGTAAATTCTGTCTTCGAAAACTATGTATATTTAAAAGTGAAAAAATGTTCTTATGAAAGTTATATTTTTAAAAGCCTTGTAAATATGAAAGCGACGGCATTATTTCTTATGCACATTCTGTCTTCAAAAACTAGATATCACATAAAAAACAACAACGAAAAATCATTTACTTCGGAAACTGCACATTTTAGCATTAAAATCATAAAATGCGAAAAAGGAAAGTTCTTCTTCATACATTTTATGTTTACTACCTAAATAAGGAAGATGATAAAAAATAATAATGTAAACAAGGAAGACGATAAAAAGTAATAAGGTATCTATTTCTGAAGTTACTTTTAAAGATACAAGGTACAAGGTTTTATGCTCAGTTAAATCGTCCTTTCCGAATATTTACTGAAAGTCTACATCTCGTTTCACCTTACTCCTTTATATAAAATTAATAAACTCGCATGCAACTTAAGCTATTTCTTCTTTTTTTAACGTTTATTTAGTTTCATCACATTTTGAGAGATAAATGCATAAATATAAATTGCTCTGTCCTTACCATCTGTCATGCATGACCTTGAAATAAAGTATTGTTTTTCATTTTTGTTTTATTCATTTAATGTACTGGGTGTTTCAGTATAACGTTTACAAGCTTTAACCCCTTGCGGGGTGGTGGGATGCATTATACCCAATTTTAATCAAGATTCGCACCTGGAATTTTTGATTAAATATTACTTTTATATAACTTTGGTGGAAAAAAAGTTTTAAAATTGCTTTTCCGTATAAACTGTCGGACCGTTACGTCTTAAAACGTAGTTTTAATCTTCAAACTTTAATGCATACAGAAAGAAGTTTACTTAAAGACGTAGATAAGACATATAATTTTTTTAAAACATTCCAAAATATAAAAGTTAAAAGCTAAAAATCTTAAAACCAACAAGTTTCGGCTACAACGTAGCCATCTTCAGGGTTACTCTTTTCAAAACTCAAAAAAAAGTTTTTTTTTGTTCTAAAGAGTAACCCTGAAGATGGCTACACTATACCTGAAACTTGTTGGTTTTAAGATTTTTAGCTTTTTAACTTTTATAGTTTGGAATGTTTTAAAAGTTTTATTTTATATGTCTTATCTACGTCTTTGATACGTACACAAAGAAGTTTACTTAAAGTTCAAGATTAAGACTGTTTTTCTTTATTTTGAAATAAATTTTTTTGAAAAAAATTCCGGTGTGAATTCAACATTACAGAAACACAATTACTTGTCCCTGAAAGGGTTAAGAGGTGGTAGACTACACTATAACATACAATGTTTCTATAGAAAAACAGGGTCTCAATCTACGCATTCCGTGAAAATTACAGGGTGCTCCACTTTAATCTGAGCACAGATTTTCGGTCATAACTTTAATAATAATGAAGCTAAACGATTTTTCTAGCTGAATAAACTTGTTGTGTGCAGAATGCGATAAAATCGCCAAAATTGCTGTAAGCTCAAAGTATTTCTGTCGGTGCGCCGTGTGTAATGCCAACTACATTGCGAAAAGTGGATCGTCCAATTTAGCACTGATTGAATGCGTATGGTGGCCACTTAAACCACATCCCGTGATCTATCATTTAAGAAGGTGGAAGTGGCAACCATCTGCATCTATACAGATTGCTAAATGGACAGTATTCTCGGGACGTCACAGTGGGAATCACGTGGTGTAAAAATAGCGACTTGCGCGTTTGTTTACCTTATTGCGTCGTTTGATGCAGCAGAAATACAGTTGAATGCATGCATAAAATACTGCAGATTTATTTTGTACGAATTATTTTCGATCAATACTTATATAAATATTAATTAAAATCCATGTATACCTATTAACTAAAATTAAAATTTTTTATTTTATAAATAAAATGAAAACTATGCATGGCATTACTTTAAAATAGAGAAAAGAATTCATGTACAACCCATACCTGCCTCTGAAAAGGTCTAAAACTCCGTATAAAATAAAATATAAGCATAACTTTTCTAAACACAATGCTATTGAATAGCGCGGTTATGAATGTTATTCCCAAGCAGACGAAATTTTGTAGCCTTGAACCAAAGGGGAGAATATGGTCCATTAGACGATCTGTTTTTCGGAATACAATTAACATTATATACGGTGCACCAACCGAATTACTGTGTACTTCTACCACTTTCGTGTTTTCACTTCATTTTGCGCACAACAAGGTTTTTTTTTTTTTTTTTTTTTGTAAATATCAAGAAAATATCTTCATTATTGTTAAAGTTATGGCCAAAAATCCGGGCTGAGTTTGAAGTGAAGCACCTTGTAATTTTGACTGAATGCGTAGATTGCAACCCTGGTTTCCTGTGCAAAAATTGCTTGTTGTGGTCTCTTACCATCTCGTAAACGTCATAATGAAACATCCTATATGCGTATAAAATATGTCAAAATGAAGTTCTAAGACTGTTTTGTTTTTTAATTTCTGTATATCGCCCGCCCCTTTTTATTGCTAAAATAATGAATAAAAACAGCACTGATTCTTTTCAAAAACAAAATCCCATCATAAGAATGTTTTTTAATTGAAAAATCATGTTCTTTTGATTTCCAAAATTCAAACAGTAAAAATAAGAAAAACAGAAAGTCGCTAATTTTTATTCGAGATTTCCATAAAAAAAATAAATAAAAAATCCTATACTCTTTTGAACCTTGCAACAATTTTCATCCACCTATACATAAAAGGTTCTAATTTAGATTCCAAATAACTAATTAAGTATGTTTTGTTCTTTTGTTTAAAAAATTACTTACAAAAATGGTAATAAAGCAATTAAAAAAACACAAAATTAAAAATGAAAAGTATAGTTAGATTACTTTAATAATAATAAATAAATAAAGTAGCCCCATGCAGTTATATCATTTTTTCGGAAATCTCTCTATTATAATCTCTCGACTTTTATTTATATCTTGAAGAGGAACCTAAACTTTATCTTCAGCATGCTGCCCTTTAGTTTAAACTAACTGAATCTATAAATAATAATAATATTGAGCGCGTAAATCTTTTTCTCTGATTTTATTAAAAAGTATAATATATGGTATAAATTAACTTTTGCAGAAAAAAAAGTAAACCATTTACTTGCAAATTATGTTTCTTATTTTTACTTTTTTTTTTTTTTTATTGTCTTCAGTCATATCGCGCTTTTAGATATATAAATCTTCTGTGTTGTCTTTCAATTAAAAATAATATCAGATCCGTTATTTTAAACAGGTAAAAAGAGTTTGGGTATTGCAGTATAAATTTTCTTGACCTTTAGTTGTCAGACTTTTATTTATATTATTACTTTTACACAGTTCTCTTCTGAAATTTCATACGCTCCAAAAATATGCCGAAACTAAAGGCTCTATCGTTCTAAGGCAAAATTGAAATTTCAGAAGAAATCAATAAAGAAAAGGTGTTAGCGAAATGGTGTGTTTTATTTTGCCGCCTTTTTCTGCTCTTAAAATAAATGTTAAGCATTTTTCAAATTAGAAATATTTTATCAAATTTGATACTTTTTTTAGAAAAATAGACAATGACTTAAAACCCCTAAAAATATGTTGCAAAAAAGGACGAAAATATCAATTTTCCATTTTTTCTTTTTTGTTTAAAATGTATTTAGATAATATACCTAGTATATTCTGGCGCTGTTACGTAAAGATCCGATGATAATGTTAACAAAAACACTAAAAGTTGGCAGCTACGTTTATATGTTATTGTATTCTTCAAAATAAACTAAAATTGAGAGAAATTTAAAAATGAAGAAATCAAAATCAGTTGATTATATACTCTGATGTGTTTTTTTTTTACATTTTTTCCCCACTCGAAAACATTCATTAATAATAATAATTAAAAAAAAAATAATATTGCATCTGCATGAACTCTTTTATGCGCAAACTGACGAAAGTATCAATTCTCCTAAATTTCAACTGAGATATCAGGGTCGATCCATGCAAAATTTGGGGCCTATTTAGACCCCCTTAAAAAATCCATTTAATAAAACAGGTCCCTTCACAAAATTCTTTTCAATAAAACAAGCCCCTTCACAAAAATCCTTTCCTTAAAACATACTGTTCATTGATTATTTTGTTAGGTTTTAAAATATTTAATATAAATAATAATTATTATAAATATTTAATATCGTGACAAAATGTTATTTTTCACAAAAAAATAATAAATAAATAAAAAATAAATAAATAAATAAATAAATAAAAAACTTTTACTTTTCTGAAAATGGGCCTCAAGGAAAAAAAAACCTTTATCGATTCCTAGATATCATTATAATGGTGGAGACTTTGTTCTAAAATCTGAAAACTAAAGTAAAAAGATATTGTATACACACAGCAGACAGTGTTATTTTTCTGATAATAAAAATAAAAACTGTATCTCTACAATTAACGTTAAAAAAACTGCTTCGGAAACATGAAAGCTAGAATGACAAGATTCACGCATAATAAAATATTTCTATTGTAAGAACATTATATTTGTACATTTCCTAATTCTACAAAATACTAAGAAAAATATTTAAAATAAAAGATTTGAGTGGGGTTATAAATATTGCACAAAATCCCTATAAATTCAAGTTTAATTAATCCTTCTAAAATTCTTTTAAAATTTATTAAATGATTATGTAAATCTTCTAATTTAGTTTCAAAAATTCACGAAAAATGCTTTAGAAGATAAAATTTTCATGAATTCATAATTCATTACGTAAAGGGTTAATGAGTACTTGAAAAATGCATCGCGATCTTCAAATTAAAGTAAAAAAAAAAAAAAAAGCTGTATAATGATCTTCCAACTTTTTTGAAACTCCTGGTGATTAACTAACACTTAGTGTTTCGCTTCTTTAGAACTTTCATTATGCGAAGAAACTCTGGCGTCACCGAATGCCATTTAGTCTTTTATTTCAAGGATTCTTGGTCGAAGAACCCCAAAATTGTGTAGATCGTGTTCTTCTTTTTCAGCTTTTCGTCATCTTAAATGTTCTCTCAAATAGTCCGATTGCATGTCAAAAGTTAGGCTTCAAACCGATTGAAGAATAGCACAATCGATAGGTTGATATTTTTTTCTTTATTCGCCGATTGTCTATAGTGATTGATTGAAGGGTATAGTATCAATGTAGATGAAAATTTATTTATTTCATCCTTTTTATTAATTTTCATTTATTTGGGGAGGATTGCGCTCCATTGTCTGCTTTTCTGTTTCATTTATATTAAACTGTTGAAAGAATTAAAAGGATTTAAATTCGATTACAATATTGTGAAACCGTACAAAGTCATTTTCAAGAATTCAGGTCGAAATAAAAGTATAAATAAAAAGCACTTCCTTTAAAATGTGGCGTCATGGTCGACCTTTTAGTCAGTATTTTCATTCAGAATAATTATTTAATTTTCCTGCACATCCCGTTTTTTCAGTTTAATAAAACGGGACATTTTAAATTGATCCCATAATTGTATAAACAATAATTAAATGTATTTTTAACCCAGTTCTTTTCCTTGATTACAATTCTTGATGGTTGTTCTATTTCAGAAAACTGCGTTCTTTTCCCTGATTTATAATTTTTGATAGTTGTTTTATTTCATATTTTATAAAACTGTAAAGTACATCCTGAATTAATTTTGCGTTTCATTAAAATAATAATAATTACTGATAGTACGTAAATAAATAAACCATGATTTTATTTCAGATTAAAAAAGCAGGAAGTATCGAATTAAAACCGTGATTCCATAAATAAAAATTAAACTTTGTTTTTTAACGTGATTATATTATTTGACAGTTGTCTTATATTTCGCTAAACTGAAAGGCATATCTTGAGTTAATTTTGAGGTTTCATTAAAATAACAATAATAATACACCTGAAATAATAGCAAATGCGTTATTATCAGTAAATAAATAAACCACGTGATTTTATGTCAGATTTATAAAATAGGAACTGCATAAAATGTTTTTTAAATATTTTTAATTATGTTATTTTCATTGACTATATTTTTTTTATCGTAGTCCTGTCCTATTGCACTAAACGGAAATATCGTGAATAAATTTTGTGATTTTATATAATAATAATAAACAAAAATAAAAAGTGCATTATTATCAATAAATAAGTAAAAATATATAAAATTTCAACTCATCTGATGAGTTTAGCTTTAATATGTGATAAAGGTCAAAATTAGCACTAGCCACAGGGCCAGTAAATGAGAAAAAGTGGCTAGTGAAAAATTGTCTATCAGCGGCCACCTTCCGGCCATTTTTTTTTTACAAGGGGAGAATAAAATTTTCTTGCATTTCATACTTTCATCATGGATTCTACTTTTTTTGGGTTCCAACATATTTATATTAACATATTTATTTGGCTATTCACTTTTAGATGAATACTTATAGAAATTTTACTGTTTAGTATTTTTTTTTTTTTAAGTGGCCACTAGTTTAAGAAAAGTGGCCACTTAAAAAACTAATTCTACCGGCGAGTGGCCGCTAATGAAATTTCCCAGTTTTGACCTATAATATGTGATAATTTAATAATAAACAATCAACACCATTCCCTTTTTATTTATAAAAAATTTTTTCGCTTTACGCAAATATCTTTGTTTGATAAATTGGTCTATTTATTATTAAAACTAGCATTAACAATGAATTCCTACTCTTTTTTTCTGCATTACAAAGTACAGTGAAACCTCCATAACGGATCTGAATAGTACTAATTTTTTTTTCAATCACCAGCACATATATACATGCATGCATACTTACATGTGCGAATGAATTCTGCGCTCCTGTGCGCCATCCAGAGGTTTTGCTCTCTTTAATTTTAGGCCCTAATTAATTAAATAAACTGGTAAAATAAATTAAGATCTTCCAACCTCGATACTGTTTTCAAATCCAAACTTATTACTTTCTGGGGAATCATTTTCATCTGTAAATGCATGGAACTTGCAGATGTTCTTACTTAGATTTGAAGGAATCGAACAACGTTTGTCCTTTTTCTGAAAAAGCAGTATCTTAAAACACTTTCACAGTTGGCCTTTAAAGCCTCTTTTAGGAAGTAAGATAGACACGAAAAGACGTTCATCAGCTAGTATAGCCGCGACTATATAACAGATTTATCCTATTTATAAGAGAAATATTGTTCGATACTTTCGCAGCTATATATGATGGCTGAAGATTGCATGGGTGTGGGAATAAAAATTATTGTGTTAGAAAGATTTGCGTACTTGAGCAAAGAAAATAATTTTATATTTTGTAACTCCATATAATACTTGTTCGTGAAAGCATTTTAATATTGTCTAGATCTTTATAAGATATTTTTTAAATAAAAGGTGACATTTGCACATAAATGTTCGTTATATATTTCTATTATATAAATCAAATAAAAGCTTCTTTAATCCGTATAAAAGACTGTCATTTTCAGTGAAAGAAACATACTTTGAATAATTATTCATTTTATTTATGCAGGAAATCCACTTTGAAAAATTAACTGCAATAAACAATCGCAATTGTTGATCATTTCAAACGACAATTAGCTCAGTCAGTTATTTCTCTCAATTAGTCGTCATTATTGAAGGATTGAGAAAAACAATCATCCAAACGCTTTGAACCCTTTAACGATTTTCTCTGATCATTTACTTCACTTAAAACTTTTCTAGAACTTGCAGACTCTTTTCCTCGACTTAATTGTGCGAAAAAATTGATTTTTAGTCAACAAAAATATGAATTCTGGTAATTCTTCCCGCTAATTTTCTTCTAACCATAAGCCCATTTCAGAAAGAAGGGAATTTTTAAACTTAATTAAACAATTTTTTCATGCTTAGTTTTTTTAAAAGACGTTGAATGGCGGTATGCAGCTTCTTTCTTCTTCTTGTAAGTGTGAACTATTAAGGAGACCAGAAAAGTTAAAAATGATGAAGAAAATTTTTTATTATTATTTTTTTTCATAATGTTTGAACCTCTAAGAATGTCTTACAGTTGGTCCGATAGGAAAATTCCAAAAATTACGGTCATACGAGCCGTAAACCTTGCGTCTCTGCGGACCGGCGATACTTGGGAAGCGAAACTTATTATTTCAGAACATTGATGTTGCCTCAATAAATTTTGAACTATTTTACGGATTTATGTGTTTCACATTTTAATAAAAAGGAAATTAAATTCTTCTACAAAATATACCCGAAAAACAAACAGTAAATATAGTAGAGTCTCAAAAATACGCACAGCTTGGGACCAGAGCTTGTGCGGATTTTAGAATTATGCAAATTTTAGAGTTATGCAGATTTTAGAGTTTTGCAGATTATGATTTAAATGATTTATTTTTTCAGCTTATATGTATCCATTTACAAGAACAGCATGTAATAATTCAATTTAAGCAAATTAAACTTGAATCTCTTTTATTTACCTGTACATTATCATTTTAATACACCAAATTATTTTTATTACTTTTAAACATTTCTTGTATCGTCCTTTGTTGGAGAACTTTCATTTTATCTTGATGAAGTTTCTTTTGAATTTTGTTAAGGGTGTATTCGAATCCAAACTGCTTATTTTCGGATTTATTTTTAAATTCGTTTTTGCTCTCAAACACATCAAACCTGCAAATTCTCTTATTTAGAAACTATATAATGTGCCGTGCTTGTTGATTTTTTGATAAATGCAGAAAATATTGCAAAAAATGCTGTCAAAGTTGGCGTTTTCAACCGAATTTTCCGGAGATCTGGGAATGAAAAAAAATGATCATGCTGAGAAAATAATTGTTTAAAAATCAAATTCTAATTAATTGAGCGAAAAATGACGCCACACGGCCTCTTAGACATCTCTTCAAAAATCACCTCAGCAAGTTTCATGTTTTTACTTTAAAAAATGAGTCTGAAAATGTCTCGGAAATTTTCGAGCTGTTAAGGGTGGAAAAATATTTTTTCGAATACACCCTTAACAGCCATTATTTCCTATTGATTTATACAACTCTGCAGCTCCAAGAACTTAAAATAAACTCACCAAAAACCAAGCCTTCTTCAAACTTTTTTTTTTCTCACAGTCACTGTGAGACTGTTTCACTGTCTTCAGCTGGGTTCATTATTGAAGGAATAATTTCTTCACCGTCAACATGATTTACCAAAATTTCATCTTTATTGTTCACCCATTTAACAATTTCTTCTTCTTTGAAAAGCTCTTATGAATCTGTTTTGAAATTTTTTGCGTAATTCAACATTTCAGATGTTTTAGCTTAAGGTTAAGTTAACTGAAAAATCTGTATCTTCATCCTGATTTTCGATAAATAAAGAGCGAGACCATGTTTTATGCCATACATCAATTAAAGGATCGTTTGTAGTAGAAGTTCATGCTTTATCAATTAAATAAATGCAGTCGTTTATGCTAAATATTTTTTTGAACTTTTCTATTGTTTCAAATGACAAATCAGCATTAATATGCTGCTATAAAAAAATTGATTTGTGTACTGACATTTTACACTATGGATCCATACCTTGATCCATAAAAGCTTTTAATTTTTTAAATGCCCTGTGTCATTACTATTTTCTCATGAATTTACGTTAAAAAAACTTATTTTTGTTCACTGATATTTAGAATAAAAATGATAAAGAATACTTCTTAACTGCTATTTTCACTGTTTACATTTTGAAATGCATGCGGATTTCGGAAGTTTGCGGTTTTTAGAAGTGCGGATTTTAGAGACTCTACTGTACATGGTTTTTTCTTTTTTTTTTTTAAGTTATAACAGCAATTATGATAAATTTTTATGGACTATGAATTTATTATAATTTTTTAAACAAATTTTTGTTAGTTTTCAGGTATAATCGAGAGACAACATAAGCAGTATAAAAAAGAATTTACTCAAAAATCTGAAACTTGAACCTGGACTTTCAAATGGGGGAAAAGGGGGGCTAGTTTTGCAAGATTTTGTCGTACAATATATATTTTTTGTAAGTTTTTATTTTTTTAAATTTAAAAAATTTTTTTATTCCTATAAGACATGAATGAATAAATGCAAATAGAAGTTTAAATTAATCACAGGGTTCCTAATCCACGATCATACTTCAGTCAATTTTCGCCATTTCAAACTTTCTGGTCTCTTTAATTATCTTTGAAAATCTGCACATCTTAACAGCAAATCAAAATTAAACACAGCAAATTAAAAAATATATAAGTAAATAAATGAAGATAAAGGAAAAATAAAGATGATAAATATGGTTGATAAAGTACAAACTTTTTAAACTCTTGACTGTTACTACTTAATGACGTTTATATACAGGGTGTCTCATTATTGCTGTCTAATAGCTAATCTCTAAAGCGTCAAATTTTGAGGCGTTCTTCCAGTGGCAAAAATATTTCAAATGTTGTTTGCAAAACGCTGAAAATTCATAACATGCAAAATATCATAACTCGTTAAGTTTTTGTCGTACAAATGTGATTATTTTTAATTTAATTTTTTTACTTGTTAGAAGGAATATTTTTCTATATATAACTTATAGCACCCACAAAACTATATGAAAATTTAAATCTAGTAACTTTTAGAAAAATAACTTCATTGCCGTTACTCACTCGGCTTTTAACCACTTAAATGCTTTTTTTTTTGTTTTTTTTTTGTTTGTTTGTTTTTTTTATACAATAAATTGAAAGTATGCTTTAAAGACCACTTTTTTAAACAAAAATATTCGTAATATTTAGTCTAAAAATTTCTGTCATTAAAAAGTATGAAATTGTATTTAAGAAATAAGCGGTATCAAAAAGCTTTAAGTAATGGATGAAGCAAACTCTTCTTCCCCGTACGGCATACGGGCAAAGCAGTTAAGTGGTTAACCTTTTGCACTCCACCCACACCTATATACGGTGACAGTCGATTTGTGGTTAAATTTACATGGCTGCCACTGGCGACTATTTTTCTATTCTATTCGCACCACTATTTTTAAAGAACAGATTTTGTAATATATTTCTCTTGCAAATGTTCTCGAACAGTATGTCAGTAATTTTTGCTTTGAGAAAGTGGTGTGATGTAGAATTAAAAAATAGTCGCCTTTGGCAGCCCTGAACTTAGTATATATCGATGATTAATTTTGCTTCCCAGATTCAGAGAAAAAGGCACTCTTACAAAAATATGTATATGAATATACATTTTTCAATGATTTTCTAGCATTTTCTTCTGAATTTATTTCTTTATTTCAAAAAATCAACAGAGGTCGATGATGATTTTCGCAATACAAAATGATTAATTTTCATAAAGATTCTGATAAAATAAAAAATAATAAAACTATATATATCATTAGAAAAAGTAGTAACCAATATGAATTTAACTGAACCGGAAGAACAGCATCATTATGTTTATAAATTTTAAAGAATGGTACAAGTCTTACTCACGTAAAGGAAATTTCCAATTTTAGACTAGTGTTTTGTTAACGCGCTACTTGATACTAGCACCCAACTAATAGTTATATTAATTCCTTTATGTTCTTAGTTTGCGATAGTTAAGCTTTAGCTATTAGAGGCTCTTCTAATACTTTATTTTATTTTTTTCCTTTCTCGATTGACGTTTTAATGGCGCAACAATGAACAAAAGACTGCACGCTTTTATTTGAGTTAAAATTAGACAGCGGAATCCGTTAAAAAGACATTTTCTTAAGTGCTTCCGAAGTATATTGCCATTCTTTTTGAAAGATTTCAGCTCTTGGACAGTTTTGCAGTATGAGGAAGTAAAATTTCTTTCCCGATATGGCAGGCAGGGTCAGGCTTTCAAGGAGCCTGTCCCAGATAACCGAGATACGTACGTACACAAATTCTGCTTCTCCAACCCAAACATGAGTAGAAAAGAAAGGATAAATAAAAGTAGGTATCTTATTGGAAGAGCACTTTTATTGCCCTGTCTCTTTGGGCTTCTTTCTATCTCTGAGATAGAAAAGCTAAAAGGAATCGGTTATTTATGTGGTTAGTTCTCAAAACCAAACCCGCCAATTTTTGCCGAAGTTACATAGGCGCCAGCAGAGAAAGGTCATTGCCCCTCTCCCTAGAATTTAATATTTTATTAACTAATTCTTTTTCTGTGATAATTTTTTAAAAATGCTGTAAAATTTATTCTTTATAGAAGAAGAAGCGAAAGACGAACTCATATTATAATATATATATATATATATATATATTTTTTTTTTTTTTTTTTTTTTTGTAAAATTTATTCTTTAGAGAAAAAGACGAACAAAAAATTTTTCTTCAGGGAGAACCTTCCCTTTATGAACCACCCGTGGAAGTTAATTTTTAGTTCTGTTCTTTTTTTCGTCGTGCATGTGTTTAAAATTTATCTTAAACTGAGGGTTCAGGAGGAAAATCTCCCTGATAAAACAAAGAGAGTACTGTTTGAATTCTCCATTTGAAAAATGCTGGTAGAAACTCGCTTTTGAATATTTGATATTTCTTAATTGATAAATTTCGATTGCTTTCGACATGTTGATATATTTAAAAATTACCTAGAATGGAAAGTTCCGATGTACATAGCAAAAGAGTGATTGTTTTTTGAAAGATTTTAGCTCTTGGACAGCTCTGCAGTATCGGGAAGTCAAATTTCTCTATAATCCCCCCCCCCCCCCTGTATGGCGGGGGCAGAGTAAGGCTTCCAAGGACAGAGCCGAAAGTAGCCTTTTTTGCGCCCGGGGCAAACATGGATTTTGGTGCCCCGCCTTTCCGCAAAGTATATTTACAAAGAGAATTTTACTAATTTTCTAAAAGCCGAACTTATTTTAAAACTTAAAAATATGTAATCATAAAATACTGAACTAAGTAATCTACAACGGCGGATCCAAGGGGGAGGTCACAGGGGTCATGACTCCCCTCTGAACACCAACAAAAATATTCTAAAGCTCATTTTTTAAATGAAATGTACAGTAGAGCCCCGATTATTCGAGTCCCGCTTAACCGAGTTATTTTCTTTTGATGGACAGATGGCTTCCATTATTATGAAACAGCCATTATAAATGAAGTGTTAGGTGAAGATGAAAGAGCAGCCGTAAAAAGTTGCCATTTTTTCCCCATTCTGACCAGAAAATCAGAGTTATAACTTTTGATGGCTGCTCTTTCATCTCCACCTAACACTTCATTTATAATGACTGTTTCATAATAATGGAAGCCATCAGTCCATCAAAAGAAAATGATCCATTCCAAAGGTATGATCCTTCATTTGGCGCCCCTTCGTTCTGGCGCCCGGGGCACGTGCCCCTCGCCCCCCTTTAGTTTCGGCCCTGTCCAAGGAGCCCAGATAACCGACATAGGTACGTGCAGAAATTCTACTTCTCCATCCTAAAGCTCCGAGCAGATCACATTTTCAAATTCTGTGAAGAGTTAGTTATTTTCTGGTCATTCTTTTTCAAAAGCTCTGCGAACATTTGTGACTTTTTTATTGCTCTTCAAAGATTTGGATGCAAAACGCACAAAATCAGAAAAAGAAATTATGCCTAGAGTAGGTGATAAACATGTCAGGGACTCTTCCCCGATTGGAATCCCCTCTCTTGTAGCGCGACATAAGACTTATTACATACAAGAAGCCGAAAAAAAGGATCGTCATCCGTAAATGTGATCCGCACGGATCTACCCCTTTTCAAACCAAATATTAGAGGAAAAGATGAATAAAAGTAGGTACATCATTGGAATTCCGAATAAATGAGGTTTCGTATTAAACCCTTTAATGCTCCAACGCTATTTTAAATTACCATTATTATTATTATTATTATTATTTTGTTATAACATTCTTTTAACACATCATCGATTGGCAGTAATACAATTTAAGATCAGTTCTTGGTAGGTAGTTTAACTTATCATGTTTCAAAAGCATTATTTGTTGTAGGAAGAAAAATAAATTTCAAATGGATAATTTCTTTTCCAATTATAACTGTTCGGCTTTCTGGATCTTGGAAAACATGAGGTGGAACGTTTCACTTCTGATGTTTCTGTTTCTTATATTTATGTGGAAAGTCATTATATTTGTACATTTACTAATATTATAAAATACTAAAATAATAGTTTAAAGAAAAGATTTGATACAGTTGTAAATATTCCACAAAACTCCGATTTAGTTTATTAATTTTAGCAGACTTAAGATTAGATATCTGAGATTAGATTGAAATTAGATTGATTAGATTTCTGATGATATCTTCGAAAAACATATTTAATGATTGCACAAGTATTCTAAAATACAGTAGCGCTCAAAAGTATTTTGACAACCTTATATTCTCTCTTATTTTATTTAATATAAAAATGTAAAAGAAAATATATTCCCTATAATTGAGAACACTGTGGCTGCAGTTATTTAAATGTATCAAGTTTAAACTTGTTTGTTTACATTCGGCGCCACCGAAGAAATATGACTCCGCCTTAGCTCAAAATTATTTTGACAATTAGTTTGCATTTAATTGTTGAAGGTGTCAGTGGCGCTATAGCATCGATTAGTGTTTTTATTGACTTATTGTGATTATTTTTAAGGATCAGGAATGCCGAAAAGTAAAAAAAATATTGAAGTGATTCTAGAAAAGCCGCGGTAAATGCCCTTAAGAAAGGTGGACTGCAAGCAGAACTAGCTCGTTCTTTTAACGTGTCTCGGCAACTTGTTATTACATGGAATAAAGTTTTTAATAAACAGAAATACATCGAAAATAAGCCTCAAAGTGGCCATCCGAAAAAAACAACTTGAAATATTGACTATGTTATAAAAATGATATCTACAAGTTATTGTCGTAAGTCCGCTGTAATAATAAAAAAGGAATTGAAAGAAAATTACGGCATAGACATACACGTTTCATCAGTCAAACGACGCCTAAACCTCTATGGTTTACATGGTAGAAAACCAGCAAAAACACGTTTGTTATCTACTAAGAATAGGAAGGCTAGAGTTGCATTTGTAAAACGGCATAACCCCTTCAGGGGGAAAGCAATTCCATTGCGAAAGTGTTGAAATTAATGATTGACACCGGAATTTAAAAACAAATTTATTTTTAAATAAGAAAAAGCTACATTTCACACACATCATAAACCGAATTTTTTTTAACCAAAATTCTGGTGTCAGTCATTAATTTCAACACTTCAGCAACAGCATTGCTTTGCCCCTGAAAGGGTTATGCCGTTTTACAAATGCAACTCTAGCCTTCCTATTCTTAGTAGATTAGAAACGTGTTTTTGCTGGTCTTCTGCCATGTAAACCATAGAGGTTTAGGCGTCGTTTGACAGATGAAACGTGTATGCCTATGCCGTAATTTTCTTTCAATTCATTTTTTTATTATTACAGCGGACTTACGACAATCACATATACATATCTTTTTTATAATACAGTCAACATTGCACGTTGTTTTTTTCGGATGGCCACTTTGAGGCTTATTTTCGATGTATTTCTGTTTATTAAAAACTTTATTCCATGTAATAACAAGTTGCCGAGACACGTTAAAAGAACGAGCTAATTCTGCTTGCAGTCTACCTTTTTTATGTACATTTACAGCGGCTTTTCTAGAATCACTTCAATATTTTTTACATTTCGGCATTCCTGATCCTTAAAATTAATAACAATAAGTCAATATAAACACTAATCGAAGCTATAGCGCCACTGACACCTTCAACAATTAAATGCAAACTAATTGTCAAAATACTTTTGAGCTAAGGAGGAGTCATATTTCTTCGGTGGCGCCGAATGTAAACAAACAAGGTGAAACTTGATACATTTGAATAAGTGCAGTCACAGTGTTCTCAATTATAGGGAATATATTTTCTTATTGCATTTTTATATTAAATAAAATAAGAGAGAATATAAGGTTGTCAAAATACTTTTGAGCACTACTGTATATTTAAAAACTAAGTAAAATTGCTTTGGAATTTGAGGTTTTCATTAATTCGTAATTTGGGATGATACATTTATGTTAGCCGGGCGCAAATATCGTCAAGAGCAGCTTTTATTTTTCAAGTGTGTAAATTGGAAAGAAAGAATGCTTTTATGCTGAAATAAAATGTTTTAGTTTATGATATTACTTCTTTCTTTTTATTTCTTTCGTTTTGTATTTTAAATGAAATGAGTTAAAAGGTATTATATTTTGAATGAAATGGGGTAATATGAATGATGGTGATGGGGACAATATTTGGCGATTTATCACCTGCGCCTGGCTAACATAAACTTACTTTTGAGGCATAAAGGGTAAAATAATTAAAGCACCTTTCAACGCGTATTCTCAAATTTGATGTTATAAACTAATTTTCAGAGCATTAAAATCATGCATAGTGTTGCTAATACGCCAGAAATCAACTATAATAAAAAATAAATATTTATAGAAAAAATTAAAAGGAAAATTCATTCAGATCAATATGAAAGTTTCGAGGATATAGAATAGATTATGTTTAAAGGAGAAGAAAAATTGTTTTCGCAGTTTTCACCAAGAACCCGGTAGCAGAAAGTTCCAGACGGGTGACGTGCGTCGCAGATTTTCTTTTCCCTTTTGCAGATTTTTTTTTTCCATTGGATCTTTTTCCAACTTTATATTATGTTTAGTTCTTTATTATTTATTACTAAAACTTAAGATTATTATTAATAAAAATGAGTAAAATGCTTAAAAACATTAAAAGTAAATCATTAATTAGTAGAAGGTTCATTTGTAACATTTTACCTTCAGATTATTTTCAGTCCCTGAAAGATCTGTCGCAGACACTTGGAAAATTTTCTGCTATTGGGACCAAGAACACGTGCATGTTTCTTGTTATAAATGCCATTAAAAAAAGTGCAATGAAATGTTGTACAGTTTTTCTAATTTCAACAGTTGTGAAATATTTTTAACTATATTCACCCTGACAGGACAGTGCCGATTCAATTTATTAGCTCTAATTAACGAATTGTTTTGAAATTTTACATTATTATTATATATAAATCTTCTAATCTCTACTTAAATAACATAATAGAAAAAGTGTTGAGGAGGTAATATTATATAATTAATAATTTAGGGCTTAAAGGGTTAAGCAAAAAAAAAAAAAAAGTAAAAATGTAATGTTTTACAGATTTTTGCGCCGTTGAGCATCTTAATAAAAAATCTTGTGTCTTAAAGAAATATGTTTGCATTTCTCTTCCAAACTTTGTTTGATTGTTGTGCAGCGATTTTAACGCATCAAAAGAAATGTACAAACGTAATCAGAATATTCTGTGTATTTAATTATACCCAGACGACATATATTGTTTTTTTTTTTTTTCTTTTTAACAACGAATACTTCATGTATGAAGTTTTCTTTGGAGCTGTTGCAGATTATAGGAAAAATCATAGGTTTTCAGTACTTCAAGTCTGAGTTTGTGCATAAAGAGTGTGATTTGAATAATGCAGTAGACTCTTTCAAATGCGCAGAGGTTGTGGAGATTTCAGAATTTTGCGGATTTCTGGTCATTGCTTTATTTACATTTTTTAAACAGCAAGTTGAATGTAACAATGCAATCGAAATTATAATGAATGCTTACAATATAGTAAAATATTAAAATAATTAAGTAAAATAATAAACTGAAATAATAAAAATTAAGATTTAATTAATAATTAAGATTTAAAAAAATTAAATTATTAAAAGTAAAGGTCAAGTAAATAATTAATAATGTATAATTAAATATGAATAATAAATATTATATACATTTTTCTTAAATTATTCAATGAAACTTGCCTCATAAATGTACCCTACTAATTCATTTCATATCAAAATCATAAAATAAGGAAGTTTTATTTCAGGTTTAGCCAGACTTAATAACCAAAAAACTTGATTAATACATAAATATATTTGGTAAAAAGATTGCAATTACCAGTGATATCAGCAATATCTTTAATTTTTCAGAAATAAATTTATACTACTACCTTCAAGAAAAAGCAAGAGTTCATTCATATTAACGAGAATTGCATATTAAAATACATATGGAATGATATAAAAATAAAAAATCTGTAATTTTGTCCCTACATCTGAACTGGAAGTTTCATTGTTTACATCTTTGATGATGTGCGGATTTTAGGCTTTTGTGGATTTGAGGGAGTCTACTGTATTTAAAACGCATTACCGTGCCACGTGGCCTGTAAGAAGACCTGTGAATTTTTCGGTCAAAGCGTCCTTTGTAATAATTTTCTGGTGTCCTAAGCAAGTAGTTTCGTTTCATATTTGTTAATTGTCTCCAGATTTTTCGGTGCCTCATTTCAAATGGCATCGTTTTATCTGGGAAACTTGAGAATCCGTGGGGAGATCCGGAAACGTATTTCTTTCAGATACTGAATGGAGACTGAGTGCACTGTTTTCTGACGAAATTATTTCCAAAAGGCGGCAAAGCGCGTTTCCTTCTATGCTGACCTCCAACCTATTTTTGCGTAAAGTCAGGTTTCAAATTACGCAAGTTTCTCTTGCTTTACACCGTTATCTATACTAATGATTCCGAAGAAAAGGAAAAAAAATCTGTAAATTTATATTATATTATATTTTTTATAGTTTAAAATGAAATATATATTTTTTAAAGTTTAATTTTAAGGCGATATTTCCTTTTAGAGAGTTAAGAATTTGTTTTTTTTTTTAATATCATTATCTCCGCTTCTGTTTAGCATAGTCGAAATTCATTTTGAATCTCAGATATGAAAGACTCTTCAAAAATCTTTCTTCTTGTCAAAAAATATATATTGTATTATGTATAATTATATATATTGTATAATATTTATTATATAATATATTGTATTGTATTACATCTTTTATAGTTTATATTACATTTCATTTAAATTTTTGTTTATTAAGTTTAATTTTATGAAAATTTTTGCTTTTAGAGAGTTAAGAATTAGATTTTTTTTCATATCATTAACTCCGCTTCTGCTTAGCATAACCTTGTTGAAATGCATTTTATAATCTCAAATATGAAAGACCCTTAAAAAATATTTCAAGTATTCTTGTCAAAATATTTCAAAAATATATACTTAATTTTATGTGAAGTGTTGCAGTCTTACTGAGTTTCGCTACGATTTTAACACATAAAATTATAAATTAATTACATATTTTAGAAATATTTTGACAATAAAAGAGAGTGAGAGGGGGGGGGGGGGGGCTAAGACTATCCCTTAAGAACAGTACACTGAAAAAAGAAGTTTAAAATATTAATTTCCTGAGGAGATTAACTTAAAAATTTACTTATACTTTAAAAATATGAATGCGTTACACGCCCATAAGTTTAACATTAGCGAGGGTAATTTGAGACCTCGCTGACCAATAGCCTCAAACCTTTCCTGATCATGGTACCAGAAGTCGCAGCCCCACCTTTTTTTTTTTTTCTTCAACTGGTACTACTGTTACTCCCAATTCGAAGTTACGATGTCAGCAATTTTGAGAAAAAAATCAGTTTTTTCGAGTATAAATAATTAAAAAGAAGCAACAATTATTTACAGGGTAAATGCTTCTTTCGTTTTCTAACATTCTATCAACACTGGAAATATTTTTTGAAAATTCGAAAATCTGAAAATTCCTTTCAAAATTCTAATTCAAACACAACAAATAGTAACATATTTTCTAGTAGTACAAATAATAATAATAAACATTTAAATGTTTTAAAGATTATTTCATTCTACTGGCATTTTTCTGACCTTAGGCTGATACGTAATACTAATAAAATGAACAAAAATGATTTTTTATCTCTTGGATATTCGAATCGCTGAATGAGGAATAATTTTACGTACCATCTGCAGCATAAAATTGAAGTACTAGTTATAATTAAAAATTTAATTTTACCTTCGTAAATCTACAAAATTTAGTTAACGAAGAAGAAATGTTCTTGAAAAGCAATACCAGATGTAAGGCTTAATACATATTTATTAATTAAAAATTTTTTTAAGTTATTTCTTTCACTTTCTTTCTAGCCATGTTAAAATCATTTATTTGTTTTAATTTAATTTAATGATCGGTCATGATAGAAAATTTCTTTATCGAAATTTCATTATGTCCTGTTCTTTATATCCGAGTTTTCCTTATAACGACCAAGTGAATTGTAATAGTTAAATTTTTTTAAATATTTGTTTAGAATAATAGATAGTATTTTTATATTATACCAATCATATCCTCCCTTTTTTGAATAATGAAACCGGGCCCTCGTTAAATCCGATCTCGCTATAAATGAGTTCGACTGTACTTTTGTATACAAATTATTATTTTAAATGCATATCTTTATTAAAAATTAAGTTTCTTCAACAAAATGTTTTCTCTATTGATTAAACTTCCCCCCCCCCCCCCTTTATTCATGACCAATGACAATGACTCGCAGTCTATTTCGAGTTTTGCTATCAAAATTCAACCTTTCGCCAACAAATGTCATGAACGGAAATCTGGTTTGGAAAAAAAATGTTTTCAATGTTTATATTTAAATATTTCTTCAGTAATTCTGTTTATCTTCGCTTCTTCAATGTTGGGGAAAAGAAAAGAAACTCCTCATTATCTGCATAAATGAAAATAAAAATATACTCTTACATTACAGTGAAATGGAAATGTTGGCGATTTTTCTAGCAATAGTAAATTACTTCATTCCGCGGTATTGAATGAACTTAAACAGATATATTTTTCTTTTTTACCGTGTTAAGAGCTTGCTTTTTTCACTGCTGTAGAAATATGTAATTCCTAAACAACTTTGATAAATACTTAAATTTAATTCCGATGGAGCGTAATGTCTGCTTACTGCATTAATTTATCGCCTTAAATTGTAATTATATATTTTCGTCTATATTTTTGACTTGTCCACTTTATAAAACTATATGTAAAAATCACTTGAAAACATCAGATTAATTTAATATTTGCTATAAGTGATCAAATTATCCTAGAATCAATAGAGATCTTCTTACGCAGTAAGAGTATATGCAATGATTCAGCCTCCATGGAACTTCAGTTTGGAAAGAGATGCTCTACAGAATAATGAAACAATAATATAAAATAATTCAGGTTCACAAATATCCATTTTTAATATTGCAGTTAATTCCATTATGCTTGAGTTCGCGTGATTTTTGTTTACCAGTTTTCAATTAAAATTTCGAAACGAATATTCGATAAAAACGAAAATATTTGTATCATTTCAGTTCTTGAGAATGGTTCCGTCAGAGCAATGAAACATGTCAAATCTGAATAAATAGGTTTTTTTTTTTTGTTGTTGTTGTTTTTTAAAGTATTTTTATCACTTATAGCAAATATTAAACTAATCTGTTGTCCACTTTTTCGTGGGATTTCTTAAGGCTGTTCTTAACTGCTCTGCTCAACAAGCGCAAAACGTTATGATACATTAATAAATTCATTTTTTAACGGAAAGATATAAAATTGGAAAGCCTGGCCATGGAAGCGATTTGGAATTGAACTGTGTTTTCCATTTTTTGATCAATCAATTACTACCTATTGAGTTATAAGCGATTTTGGTCACGTGACAAACACGTTTTTCGCCGACTCTTGAGGGGTTATTCAATTTTCGCGCGGAAATTCGGTTCAAAACGCCCACTGTGACATTATTTTCTGAAAGATCTATTACGTTTGCAAAAAAACAGCTCGATTACATAGTTTCTGAACAACAACAACTGCTAGTTTCATGCAGTTTCGAACAAAAATAAATTAAAACTTATGTCATTAAGTTGCCCTTTTGGATTTGAGAACACCCTTAACATGCAATTGCAAATTTTTGTCTCTATATATTTTTTCTTGGATTTGCATGGCCACTTTAATAACGTATTTCGCGTACACTGCAAAGAGTGCATTATGTTAGAATTTTTAAATATGGTTATTTAAATTTTTTATGCTTGTAAAATATTAAAATACTCTGAGTGGTCGCTGTATTACTTCATTTGTAATTTCAACTCTTTTACTACACTTTTTTTTTTTTTTTTGACATTTTAAATTACATTTTTAAGCTGATTTTTCGTGTCGGTAAGTTATTTTAACTCTGTTTATTCCAAGATTTGATTGCAATAAAATAAACGATTTTTCTTGTTTTTTGCCCCCCCCCCCCCTCCGCACCCTTATTTTTTGTGTAATCCAAGCAATCGCCGAATAAGCACACGAAGAGATTTTTTTCTTCCTTTTTACCATGTTAAGCACCTGCATTTTTGAGAGCGATATATAATTCGTAAGATACTTTTATAAATGTATTAAATTCAGTTTAATTCCGATGGAGGGTAATGTCCGCTTACTACATTTATTTCCTTAAGCTGCAGCTTTACATTTTCCTCTGTATATTTCACCTGCCCACTTTAGTTTAATTTCGTGGTATTTCTTATCATGCAGTTGCGAATTTTTATCTATCTATTTATTTATTTTCTTGAACTTGCATCGCCACTTTAATAACGTATTTCGCTTGCACTGTAAGAAGTGGATTACATTTGAATTTTCAAAATATAGTTATTTAAATTTTTACGCTTATAAAATGTTAAAATACTCTGAGTGGTTGCTGCATTACTTCAAATGTAATCTCAACTCTTTAGTACATGTTTTTGCAATTCATTTTTCTAATTACACTTTTTAAATTGATTTTTTGTGTTTGTTTCTTTCATATAATGTAAGTAAAGTTATTTTACTTCTGTTAATTCCACGATTTCATAGAAATAAAGTAAAGAATTTTCTTTTTTTTGTGTTTCCGTTTTTGTTTTTGATTAAAGCAACAGATTGGTGAAGAAGCAAATGTTTTATTCAACTCTGCTTAGTATGGATTTCTTTCATTCTAAAGTCAGTTTCATTGCATTCGGCAAAGTAAATGTTTCTCTGACAAAGAAATGCGCTAGTCATTGTATAATTTGTACTTACCATGCGCTGTTTGCGATTTTGGACTTGTCTTCGATTAGTAATCCTTTGGTATGTAGTTTTTAAAATTCTCAAATTTCTGTATTTCTTTATCATTTCATTTATTTTATAGATTGGATTCTTTCTTCCTTGGTTTAATTATTTTGATTTTTGTTTAGCTTTGGGCATGTTGTTATTTAAAACTTAATTTTTTTTTCTTCCTAACGTTATTTTTCCTTTTGTTTTATTAATTTTCACAATTTAATCAGAATCTGTTTATATATTAGTAATTATTATTCATTATTTTCTCATCTATTTATTTATTTATTTCTCTCTCTTTCCTGTGTAAACAATGAAAGTTATATTTAAATGTATTATCTAATGATTGAGGGCAGCACTATAACTGATTTAATAATAGTGGAAATACTGTATTTAATCTATTTCAGCATCATTACATTGTTTTTCCTAACTGCATGGTTCTATTAGTAGTATTGCACTTATATTTCTGGCAATAAGAGCAAATCATTTCTTAGCACTTGTTGTGTCATTGCTGGCTGGCTTCCTTGGTTCTTCAATTGGTAAATGCTTTCTTTTATCCATTTTATCTTTTGTATTTTTTGGATTCTTTTTTCTGGGTTTACTGTGTACGGTAGCCCAAATTTTGTATTTTTTAGCTTCTTGTGGCTTACGCATGGATGAAACCGTACATTTATTTGTGGAACTTAGGTAATTTGGGCCTGAAGAATCTGCCTTGGTTCCCCAAATATTTCCATTTTCCTAATGTTTACGGAATTTTCAATTCCTTCTTTCGTTCGATATGACGATATGTTAAAATTTTTTATAATTATAAAAATGTTTTAAAACATATCATCATAGTTGAAAATGTTTTGTCCTTTGGACAAAACTTCATTTTTAATTTGCAAGAACTTCATTTATAATTTGTATATTCACTATTGTAGATGATCATTTGAATAGGTTTATAATGGTTATATAAATATTTTTCTTTCTGCGTCATTCTAAAACTGCGCGTCTTGTACACACAATTGGTAATTCTAATTTTAGTAATTACTATTCGTTTTTCATAGGAATTCTCATTTATTTTAAAAAGAAAACCATTAACGTACACGTAAAAAATACGTCTTACATTGTTACATTGTTTACATTAATTGTCTTACATGTTTCTCCAACTTTGTCAGCGGATTAAGGTTCTTGTTTTTACGGTGTTAATCATTCTACATTTTTAAACATTTTGTTTGGTTATGATAATGTATTGGTGCATGGACGCAGAGAATATCCTTCTAGTTATGTAGCTTCTCTTCTCTGCAGAAATGCATAATCTTGTTTTCCATGAATTTTCATGTTATTCTCCATGTCGGAATTGAAAATATTAATAAATAAACATCTACATTGATGTTTAAATCTGTTTTCATATTCATTAATGGGCCTTTTAAAGGCCAGACCAGGTCTTTTTTCACGTTATCTGTGTGTTAAGGTATAAAACAGATTTCTCAGTTGTGTTGAGACATTTTGTTGCCGACTTTAACTTGTGCTGTTTTCTAGCTGGCTGTCAGAAAAATCAAAATTCCCCTTCCATTATACCCACCTCTATTAATTTTAATGTGGAATTGTAGCATTTTAGGCGGTTCTCAAAAAAATATTTTATCGCCTTCAACAACGCAAAAGTTTGACTCATTTTAAACACAAAAGCATAATACTTACAGGCATGATTATTGAAGTGATTTAAAATCGGACTATTTCTTTTTTATTTTCCTATAAATGAATTGCATCTCGAGTTATAAGCGATTGCTGTCTGAGGACAGCATTTTTTTACCTTTCCTGCCCTGTCGCATTCGGAAACTTGGATCAAAACGCCCACTTTGACGGCATTTTCTGAAAAATCTTCTGCTTTTACCGAGAAAAACAGTTCGATTACTTAGTTTCTTAATAAGATCACCTGCCAATTTCATCCTCTTGCGAATAAAAATGAATTAAAAAATATGTCTGAAAATAGCCAGTCTGCATTTGAGAACTGCCTGAAAATGAGCAAAATTAAATCAGTTAAAAATACCCAACAAAAATTAGTATTTTATTTTAATTTTTCTTTGATAATGTATCTAGATTCGCCTTATATCAGTCTGAGAGTGATTCGATTCATTCAACTTTATCAAGTTTTAACTAGTTTTATGTAGTTTCAAAAACTTCCCTGTAACCAGTGGTTAAAGTGTCCCATGCGACTTATTTTTCCCCGAATACCTTTCGTATTTTTTACGTGTACGTTAATGGTTTTCTTTTTAAAATAAATGAGAATTCCTATGAAAAACGAATAGTAATTACTAAAATTTGAATTACCAATTGCAATACATTAAGGAAAAAGATCTAGAGATTTTCGGAAAATATTTTTATAATAGTAATAATTGTGTAATTTTAAAAGCTGAGCTTTTATTAAAGTAATAATTGGATTCAAATAATTTTTAAATCACCAGGAATATTTTGAAATATGAATATCTTATGAATTTTTTCAATAGGCCTTTTTTTTTTTTTTTTTGCCTGGAGAACAGGACGCCATTTATGACAGGCTAAAGGAGCAGTTGCCTCCCTCATAGAATTTGATATTTCGGAGTGCATCTATCACCGCATGTTAGATTAATATATATATATATATATATATATATCAGAAATTGCATAAACGCTAAAATAACTTATGTCAAATATAATTAAAACAGAAACATTAGTATTAAACTCTACCGGACAAGCGCTCATACACAAATTTTATTCTGTTAGCACCGTTTTTTTTAACCATTTACCTTTACTTATGGAAATGATGTAATTAGATAAGGTAAATATTGCTTTTCTTCATTATTGGTGCCAAAACAATTGCTGTGTGCACCTTTTGCAGATGCATAATGCCCATACTCCCGAGGGGGTTAAAGAAACTGTAGGGGGCGGAGGACGTTAAAAAAAATATACATATGCATTACACTAGGGATGCACAACCTGTGGTTCGCGGGCCAAAAGTGGCCCGCGATGAGCATAGATCGCAGGAAAAAATCGTGAATTTTGTCAATTTGTCACAGGAAAAATTATCTAAGAATCGTCATAGCTGCCAACTTGTACGGATTTTTCATACCACTAAAATGTAATAGTAAATTTTAGCTAATTGAATCACCGAATTTCAAGAAATATGAACGTTTAAATAAGTCTAAAATTTCTATTAAATTTTAGTGGTATGAAAAATCCGTACTAGTTGGCAGCTATGAATCGTGAATTTCGTGGACCGGTTGCTGAAAAATCGCGAGTTTTGTAGATCGAACTTGGAAAAATCGCAAATTTCGTTGGTCGGGCACGGAAAAATCGAAAATTTTGTCGATCAGGCGCGGAAAAATCGCAAATTTCGGCATCGGGCACGAAAAAATCACGAGTGTTGTCGATCGGGCTCCGAAAAATCGCGAATTTTGTTGGTTGGGCACTAAAAAATCGCGAATTTTGTCAATTAGGCGCGAAAAAATTGCAAATTTCGTTGATCAGGCACGGAGAAATCACGATTTCTCGATGGTATGCGGAAAAATTGAAAATTTCGTTGATGGGCCGCGGGAAAATCGCAAGTTTCGCCTGGTTATCGGGAGAAGAAAATCGCGAATTTCGTCAAATTACCGCGGGAAAAAATTGCATATTTCGTCAGAATCAGTTAAAAATCGCGAGTTTTGTCGATCGGGCTCCGAAAAATCACGAATTTCGTTGGTCGTGTACGAAAAAATTGCCATCCAGGTCCATCAGGTGTGGAAAAATTGCAAATTTCATCTATCGGCACGGAAATGTAGTGATATTTCGTCGATCAGGTGCGGAAAAATTGCGAATTTTGTCGACTGGCTCCGGAAAAATTGCGAATTTTGTGGACCGGCTTCGAAAAAATTGAGAATTTGTCGATCAGGCGCGGAAAAATGGCAAATTCTGTTGATCAGGTTCGGAAAAATCGCAAATTTTCTCAATAATGCTCAGAAAAATTGAAATTTTCGTTGATCGGCTGAGGAACATTCGCGAGTTTGGCCAGTTTATCGCCAGAAAAAATCGCGATTTTCATCAATTTGCCGTGGGATAAAATTGCTAATTTCATCAGAGTCAGTTAAAAATCGCGTATTTCGTCGAGCAGGGGTGGGAAAAACGCAAGTTTCGTCGATCGGAGGAGGAAAAATACCATATTTTGTCAATCCGGCGCGGAAAAATCACGAATTTTATCGACCGGCTTCGGAAAAATTGCGAATTTTGTCAATCAGGCTCGGAAAAATCGCAAATTTCGTTGATCGCCCCCCTCCTTCGTTCTCAAAGTTCACTTTTGTTTCGGCACTAGCCACTTTCATGTTTATGTTTGTTTTTTAGCACGTTTAATAAAACAAAATTTTCTCCCCCGAATAAAGTCAAGGAGTATTATCACTCCTTCTAAATAATCCTTGCTATGTGTCTGTTATACATACAAATGTAAACTGCTGATATGTCCTTGCCAACTGAATTGGATATGTTTGTCTGGATAGGGGAACCTAGAGGGGTAAAACTCCCCCCTCTGAAACCATATTTTTTATCTGATTATAGGCCACAGATCACTTCCCCGAAATAGAATTCTCTCCTTGTTACTGATGTGGCCCTCGACAACCCAGAAATTTTTGTAAGTGGCCCTCCTCTTAAAAAGGTTGTGCACCCTATACACCGTAAGTATATACAACACCTTAAAAGAAATTTCCAATCTTTTTATAATTTTAAGATTTTTTAAAAATTTCAAAATATCAAAACGGAATTTCACAATGCTCCACGCGTCTTTAATTTTTGAGATATTTTCTCGATTTTACATTTCAATAACTTAAAAGTGTACTACAAACAAATCTGTTTATCGAGTTTTTAATCTCTTGAATACTTTATTTTTTAGAGGTTTTTTTCTCAATTCCATATCGATTTTCATAATTTTTTTCCTTTTAATAAGTTAAAAATCCAATTTAATTATCTTAATGAACAGTTTCTTTGTAAGCAGTATAAAGATTTTCCCTTATTAATTTCATGAATTTCGATCAAAAATTAATTTAAAGGGCCAAAAAATTGTTTGTGTTCAAAATTAAAATACTTGTAACTTTGCGAAAAATCGTCGCATGTGCATGCGGTTTTTCACAAAGGACTCTGTACAAATTGAGAATAATAATACAGATAAAAAGAAATTTCTGTTTTGGGGTCGATTTTGGCTTCACGGCCCCCTTAATCGCAAAAATTAATAATTATCAACAATATTTGCTAAAGCCTTGCTATTGCAGCATTCTCAAAGTGAGACACCTTTATTATTAATGCACCGTAAAAAAAAAATCTGTACTTTTTACAGAAAAAACTGTTTTAAAGAAAAACAATTTTTTACAGTAAAAAAGTTGGATTTTGTAATTTTTACAGAAAAAAAAAACTGTTTGAAGGAAAAATTACACATTTTTCTGTAAATTGTAAATTAAACGGTTTTCCACTGGCGCCAAAATTGACAGTTTTTTTCTGTCAGTTAGAGAGATTTTTATTTTTTTAATACTGTAATACTTTGGCTATTTTTAAAACATAAGTGGTAATAAAACTTTATCGCCTGCTTCTCGTCTGTGTACAACAAGAAAAAAAAAAAAAAACCCTGATCCCTTCAAAGAAAACTTTGCCACACCCAAGAACGTTTTAAAATGCTAAACTTGTGAAAAGCTAAGACTGTTATGTTTTTAAAAACATTATGCACGTAGGAAATGTTTGCTTCATGTCAGTCATAGTTTACAGAACTTTTAAATGAAAAGAGAAAATCTTAATTTAAATAGTCTATAATTTTCTTAAACCAGTTGTGTATTGATGATCAGTACGCATCATTTTTCCAAGTAGTTTAATTACGAAACTAAATCTGGTGTTTATTTTGACGCAAGTTTCATTGAGATCTTTACAGAAAGAAATATAGTATTTCCTCAGTGAGATCATAAAATGTAAGACTTTTGTTAGAATACTCTCGTTCAATTGATTGATTTATTTTACTTGAAAATGAAAATATCAAGCGCGTTATTTCAGACTAGTTACAAATCAATCACTTGAATACGTAAACAAAAATAATAAAATTTTAAAGATAGGTTTATATGTTATACATATTCATATTATTAATGTTATTTTATAGAACTTTTATACATTCTCCTTTTTTTTATTTCAAATTAATATATTAATTTTTCCAAAGAAGTATTATACTGAAATATAGGTGCAAATTATCAAAATCTGGAAGGAGCCAGTGGCTCCTAAACCCAAAATATCCAATGGCCGCATTGTGAAACAAACGCATAAAAACAATAGCTTTTAGTTTTCGGAATAAAACTAAACAAAAGAACTCAGGAATTCAAAGTGAAAAATAATTTATTTAATAATACACAATTACAACCAAACACAGACTAATTACATCAATTGTGTATATTTAATTTAATCATAAAATTCTTGAAAGTTGAATGGTAATTATTATATGAATCTTAAATTATGTGTAGTAGTCAGAAAATGAAGTTGAGCAAGATACATTAAAAAAAAATATGTATAAGCTAAGCAATCACGATAGTGGGGAATATTAGGAAAATGATATTTCTTATTTTGATTTCATTATATAAAAGTGCATATAAAAAAATGTGATTTTGCACTATATAAAGCAAAATACACTTCAATCATTTGTTTTTCTATAAGAAAAATTATCTAAAAAAAAAACCTGATACCATAAGTTAGTGGCCACAGCAAAAAGTTTAGTTGCCATGTGGCGACTGGCGACCGTGGATCTATACACCTAGCTGAACTAAGATATATATATTGATTAGACTAAATATGACGCTAGAATTCGTTTAGCTATCGCTCTTCAAGTAAGCACTTGTGTTAGCTTTCACTTTCTTTTGAAATGCACAATCCATCGAGAAATTAATATTTCATTGCTTTTAGAGTCAATGCTGTTTTAAGTGCTGCGTTGTAATTTAAATAGTATCGAATGCTTCTTTAAGTAACCTAATGATTCTTTTTTTTTTTAAAGATTTGTGAATTTGTAAAAAAAGAAAATATCATTATAAAGGCAGGGTTAAATTTAAAAAGTCTCATAAAAAGGTGCGTACACTTTTTGGAATTTCCAAAGAATCTGGCACCACTATTTCTGATTTGAAAAATTCTATTTGATATTTAAATCACTAAATTCGTAATCACCGCATTTAATTGCAGAATTTGCAATACTTTTCTAAGATAAGGCGAAATATCCTCTTCAAAAATTGTGGCAGATGCGCACTCTGAGTTAAAATTTTTGTAAATGCGAAAAACTTTCAACCATCAATTTGTTAAGGGCAGTTGAAAGTCAAATTCGTGAAGAAAGTCTTTTTTTTTTTTTAATATCCTTTATTTACCCCCTTTCGAATGGTATATTACTTTTGTTTCTACGCCAACAAGATGTTAAAAAAATTTAAGTAATTCAGTTTGTTTGCGTCATACATAAACACTGCATACGTAAACTTTAAACTCAAATCTCCCAATATGTTGCTTTTTGAACTTCGATGTACCTTTTTATAGAAACCACTACATGTTATTGTTTGCAATCTTGTCAGAATATATCACACGTGATCAATCTCAAGTGAAATTTTGTGACAAACATTTGTACAAAATTTTTATAAAAAATGTTTTCTTTTGAAAAAATGTAAGTGTTTTGTTATTTAAAAAGTGGTTTTTATTCCAGATTAAAAAAAAAAATAAATAAATAAAGAATATCCGTCCATAAAGTTGACTTAACTTTATTAGGGATTGTTCATATTATCTATATAAAATTTTTAAAGTTAATATCTTCGGTAGTTTCTGAGAAAAGGGTAATTTATTTAACATGCTAGTAGGTATAAAGACTTCCAATTGCCCTTAATTATTTTAATTTTTACAGTAATTTACTGGTGTTTGAGACATTTCATTTCATGAAAATGCAAAGCACGATGATTTAGAATGTAAATGTAGGAAGTGAAATGCTGAACATGGAAAGCAAATACAGAAAAGAATGATATTGACGTGGGAGTCTCCCAAAATCGGGATATTTTATTAAAAACGGGATAAATTTATACTAATACTGTCCTCATTATAAAGTAATCGATTTTTTCTTGAAATCATAGGAAGTAGTAAATGCACTTTTATGTGTTTGAGTGCATTAAATAATTGACAAAGGTTGTATAATTATACAGTATCTCAAACTTCAATTTTTTGTTTCCTCAAAATTAAATTAGGCAACTCTAAACTCAGTTGTTAGTGTGCTGGTCTCAAATAGGGGGACCTCGGATCACAAGTTCGTTAGTTCGATCGTGCATGGCCCAGGTTGGGTAACTGTGTAACTTTTTCATGTTTCATATTCACTCAAAACGAGAATTCGGGTCACTTAATTAATCCTCTCTGAAGATATACTTTCTGCGAAAACCGATTATGTCAAAACTTATTGTTGCATTATAACACAAATTCAGCATTCAATGAAATGATTTTTTTCTATGATAGTTTTCTTTCTTGTCTTTTTACTTTCAGATTATATAATATAAGGAAAGTATTGTAATAAATGACTTGTGTATGTGAGTGAACACAGTTACTCCCAAAGGGTACTTCCGATATAGCTCCCGTTTGGCGAATATATTACAGACCACTGTCGCAAGAACTCTATAGATTTTCGCAGAAGTCGCCGACGGATTAGTCATTTAATCTATTTTCAAACCATTTTGCGACCTATTCTATAGGGAAAATCACCAAGGAAATATGACAGAGTATAAGTGAAAAATATTGCGGCGACGTCATCAAGCATTAGTCGCGCAGAAGTAAAATCTCCAGTTTCAAAAGGGGAGGTCCAGCGTTCGATTCCAGCCGATTCCACACCCTTTTGACAAAAATTAACCCTTTTTGATTGAAGAACTGCGATTTGAAAAATATTTACTCAGATGTTAGAATGCATTATTTCAAGCATGTAAAAAATAATAGAAAAAATTTAGAACATAAAAAAAAAATATTGACTAGAAGGTACTTTTTTCAAGTTTGCAATAAACGGGAAATTACATACTTCCCATAAATACTGTCAATTTTCCAATGCAAAAGTGTAAAGTGTACGAATTGACCTTTGTAAAAAATCTATTTTTGGACATCTCCAGCCTTTTTAGTTTTAGAAAATTTTACCATTAACGATGCGAAACTGCTCAAATGATAAATTAAACTTTGTCAGGAAAAAATAACTCAGTATAGCTATCTGTTGAGAATTGTACGAACAATTTATATTTACTGATGCGTTGGGAGATAGCAGCAATAAACAGAATCGTCTGTTAAAACCCAATGTATAAGTATCATTGACTTTTGGGTATGTTGCAGATATGCAACGCGTTGATAGAAAGGGTTAATTTGGGTGGAGTTTGTAAAGCTATAGCCCTTGGGTAGGCCACCCAACCTAGTTGAACGCGTCAGAAATTAATAGAAAATCTCTCTTCCTTTTTTTTTTTTTTTTTTTGTTACTTTCTGAACACATACACCAGTGTTCGGAAAGTCTAATGAAGTCGCTCCAGATTTTATTATTGTTATTGTTTGATTTTTCTAACCATTGTATTAAGAACATAAAAAATACTTCTTACTTGTTTGCTTTATGTATCTATCTATCTATCTATCTATCTATATATTGAAAAACAAATTTAGTGGTATTAAGAATGTACCAATCAGAAAAATCCCGTTTTACAACAGAAAATGTAGGTCATAAGAAGCTTATAGGTGGGTGTTGTAAAACTACTTCAAAGAAAAAATCATCTGTTGTTTTTATTTATTTGAAGATATCGGATCATTGCGATCACGTTCTGCAGTAAAGCTCTAAGCCCCAGGACAATGAAGTGTCATTGAGCTTATGGATCTCTATGCTTCAAATTTTCTCCGTGTAAGTCACCTATAATATCATACTCGTGTCTAGGCATCAAAAGAACTTTAATACTAAGCCTGTTTATTGTGAACTATTTTTAAAATTCAATTTATCTTGTTTTGTGCGTCTTGCTTTTGTTGCTTAGGTGGCTTTTTCTTGTGTAGATTTGTGTTTCAGTAATTCATTATATGCGTTTCCTTTGAATCCCGCGAACCATAAATGTTTGATCCATGTTCATATTTCACCTATTCAGTTAATGCAGGATACTATAAATGCATGCGTTGCTATAGAAATATGATAATAAAATATACTTGTCCCATCTAAAACCTAAATGTAATTTCATACATACATACATATGAGCAATTTTCTGTTTGAATAACTTATTTGAAATTTATTTCACCACTGTGTCTAGACTGATTGATTTTATGGTATCCAGTGCGACTTTTGTACAAATTCCCTTGCTCAAATCCAAGCCTGTCATTAATCATGTCTGTTAATAAACCATTAACCATTGCCATTAACGATTAACCTTATCTACTAATAACCATTATCTACTTCACATCTAAGACTTCTTCACTATTTCACTTGGGCAAAAAAAGTAGCAAATGCAATGTGTACTTATTTATTCATGTATTTTTTTTTTTTTTTTTTTTTTTTTTGGAGTGGTTATTATATACAGGGTTGCCACATGTGAGTATTTTTTCCTTATTATTTTGTCTAACACTATTTTCAAACAATAATAATCTACCACGAAGATTGTTTAAATATAGTAGTGCACAAAATAATAAAAATGTAGTCGACTGTAACAACTCTAAGTATAGTGATCTTATTAAAGATCTTCATTTCTTATAATGCCCAGAAAAAGATTTAAAGAAAAATTAATTTGGCAAATTATTTTTTTTTACGTAATAAGGGTGCTAATTAATTAAACTTGTGCATTAAGTGTAATATTTGTTAGAGACGGCGAAGCAAAAATTGTTCCTCGGGATATATGTAGACAATTTAGATCATGGCGTTAACATCTGCCAGATTACGCTGAACAGAGGCCCAGAGCCTGGCATTTATTCGGGGCTCCCTTTTCTACATTTGGGTGGGGGGAGGGGGAGTAACGAGGCGAGAGGCCAATGCGTCAAACCAGGGCCCGAGTTAACCAAAGAGAAGCTCAGCGACTGCACTCTAAATTAAAATGTCTGAAATTCAGACACTTAAGTGTCTGAAATGGAGTGTTCAATTTTCAGACATTTTAAAATGTCTGAATTTTTTCAGACACTTTTTGCGTCTGAATTTCAGACACTTCAAACGTCTGAATCGCATCCATTTTTTTGTAAGCATCATACGTAGCCATGTTTGACCACGTTGAATCCTGGAAAAATATTTGGCTGTGGTCCTGCCCCCCCCCCCCCCCAATACAGCCTGATTTTTTTGGTGCTCTCAGTTTTGGTATACAATTTTCGTTACGTTGATAATTTAAATCTTTTACGACATTATACTGATTATAATCAATATCGTGAACTTCAGGAGTAGAACAAGATTAAAAAACAAAAAATATTTATCTAAATATTAGATTTTTTAAAATTTATTTTGTTTTTAACCTTATTTTACTTTAAAAGTTCAAAATATTGATTATAATCAGTACAATTTCGAAACAGATTTAAAATATAAGCTTTACAAATATTGCACATCAAATTTGGGGGCACTACAGTCGTAGGGGGACGGGGCACTTCCCAGTTTGCCCTTCCTTTAATCAAGAAGTACTTTTGCAAAAAACGCAACCCTGCATTATAGTTGTCTAAATTGAGATGTCCGGTATTCGGGAGTATCCGTTGTGGAGGTTAATGGAGATTCTCAAATAGCGAACACCTCTATTTAACGAATACTTTTTTAATCAGCAGACATACATATTTGTATATTTTTACCTCAAAAAAGTAGACATCTCCAATTATCGGACAAATTCCGCGGTCCCGAAGTGTTCGCTATTAAGGGCTTTTAAGGTACATAGATAAATATATATATATATATTTTATAATCTTGTCCTACTCTAAAAGTTCAAAATATTTATTATACTCGGTTGAATGTGGAAAAAGATTTAAAATATCAGATGTACGAAAATTGCAAAAATCCCACCCCCCACCCCCCCCCAAAAAAAAATTAAAATATAAAAAAATATATTGCCACATAGGCAATTTTACATATACATCACTTGATAATCACAACAGCCATTTAACTATGAATAATGAAAATAAATAAATAAATATTCTACTTTAATAACATTGGGGAAAAAATGACTTTGGTATTTTGTTAAATATATTTGCGTTTTTAAACTTGTCCTACTCTAAAAGTTCAAAACTTTCATTATAATCAGTGCAAGATTTAAGATATCAGCTTTACAAAAATTCATGCAAAATCCCACCCTCCCCCCCCCCCCCCAAAAAAAATGAAAATACTTATTTAAAAATTATGTTTTTAAAAAATTTATATTTCCACATGGACAAGTTTTTATGTAGATCAGAGGGTACTCACAAAAGCTATTCAACTATCAATAAAAACAAATAAGTACATATTCTATATTAAAAACATGAGGAAAAAATAACTTATGATTTCCAAACTTCTTTCGTCTTAAATATATACAGTAACATCTGTCATTTTTGTATTTTTCGTATAAGTGCATATAAATAAAGTTACCACAATTTTAAATACGAAATCTAGTTAGAGGTTTTTACTTTTTCCCATTATAAATTTCAAATTACTTTTTTATTAAAAATAATAAAAAAATCAGTATTAGAGTTGATTGCAAATCAAATACATATGTATATTTTTACAGGCAGGTTCATATAATAGACCAGTCTCATTTACTTTATTTATCTTTTTTTAATCTGCGGTTTTATGCCAGGAAGTAAGAAAGCATTAGGTCAACTTTCAAAGTTTTTTTTTTCTTTACTTCCTTGTGGCCGTCATTTACTGCGAGATAAAAATTATCCATTTGAAACTAAGAACTGACATTGAATATATAATTCGTAATAAAAAAGAACGTCAAAAGTTTAAATATATATACTTCTAGAATTAGTGGGGTTTTTTGCGAACAGATTCAAAACTAATTAAATTTCATGCAGGATTTTGTTTAGTACAATAAATAAAATCATAAAATACACTAATTTTACTACTATAAAGAAACTTACTTGAGTTGCTGCAAGAGGTAAGAAATATTCCTCGATTTGAAATTTTAAAAACTACCACAACCACAGTGAGGGAGAAAGACTTTCATCAGTTTAAAAGGTAATCCCATAATACATCCGACTAGCCATATTTAAAGGATGAGATGTTTCATCCTAAAAACAGGACCCGCCAGACAAAAGTTTCTTTTTTTTTGCCAGTTTCGACAGGACGAAGATGAATAACACAATATTATTGATATAAATTGATACGAGTTAACACTAAGCCCATTGCACACGCTTTGTAGAATTTCCGGGTGTAATCTTCAACCGCCGTCTACTTCTGTTCTGTGTCTATCCCGCCCTTGTATCGACGACAGCTTCTAAGAGACATTTGATGTCGAGCACACACGTCAGATGTATGTATTCAATAAATAAATACTCCAAGTTAATACGAATTAAAATCACAGTACTTCACATTTCGCAAAAAACGAATTAAAATACACGCGTACATAAAAACAAACTTTGTTTGAATTACAATGTATACCACTTCGAACGAAGACATCTAAAACGCATGCGCAACTGGGAGTGCTAGTGCCCCCTGGTGGTTATTGCGTCGGAAGAATCAAAACATCTTAAATTAAGACACGTTTAAAGCAATGAAGTGTCTTAAAATAAGACGTTTGCGGATATTTTAGACATTATTCTCAGTTCGTTTACACCATGGTCATAGTAAGACGCTTATGTATCTTAAATTAAGACATCTATAGTGTCTTAATTTTCAGATTAAGACACTTAAGTGTCTAAAATTCTTTTTCAGTCACATATGTGTCTAAATTTAAGACGCTTCTATTTGCAGTGTGGTATTCATTCGGGTCTCCCTTTCCTATATTGAGAAAAAATTAAATATTTTCTGTTCTTTACAATACATATATGAATATATAAATGCATATTTTGATAAATATATGTCTTTTTATAAATATTTTCCTCCTGTAAAAGAATAAAATAATGATTTTATTCATTACTAGGTCAACATAGATTTAAAATATCAGTTTTACAAAACTTGCACACCCAAATTAAGACATTGATTATATTTTTATTACAAGGTCAACATAGATTTTAAATATCAGTTTTACAAAAATTGTACACCAAATTTAGGGCCCCATGGCCACGACCCAGTTAACCCCATACTTTACTCGGGTCCTGGCGTAAACGCACCCTTACACACATGAAAGTTTTTGCGAAATCATCTAATAAATATATCTGTTAAAAAAAAGGTAAATCAAAGGAGAAAAGAAAACGTAAAATTGATTCAGTCAGACTGACAAATACAGAGATGAATTCTGGGGGTGACCCACCACGAGCACTAAAATATCCTATCCCGCGGAAGATTAATAATTTTGTATTTGGTAATAATTAAAAAAAATACAAATCCTCCATCCTCCCCTGGAGCTGCAAAATTCCCACCCGGAGAAAAATATCTAAATTCAACACTGTACACGTAGCGGTGTTTAATATTCTCTTTGACTCTGTATCTAACCCCGGTTATAGTTTATCATCAAGTGCTGAAATAATTGTTGTCGATCCCAACGAATAAATAAATATAAATAAAACTGGTCTTTGGGCTCATATACAAAGGGAAAAGAAAAGAAAATCTCCTTAGAAAATCTCGCTAGGAAGACATCTCTCCGCTAGATTGCGAGATGGGCGCACGTAGTAATTTTCAAATAAATTGAACTATTAACCCCTTCGGTACGATCGTCACGTATACGTGACGCATAGGGTGCTTAGATTCCTTGGTTATTCCCGCCAGTTATTTTTCATTGTAAAGTTTGCCTTACTTAATCAGGGCATTTTCTCGAATTAGGAAAAAGTTTCTGTTTTGAAAAACCAGGGATAAAAGATAAAATATTTTGTAAAAGATGCTCGTCGCGGATGGGTTAAGTTATTAATAATTATTAAAATGTTTATGAGAATACTTACAGATCAAACTAATTATTGTTGTCATCATCACGAAATAAATATTTTAATTATGGCAATAGATTTACTTTTCTGGAAATCCTTATCAAATTTTGAAGCCCTTCGTATAATACAGTGTTTTTTAGAGAAAATAAAGAGAGTATCAGTGCAGATAATAGGATTTCCCCTTACAGTTGACATGAGTTAATTTTTCTGAAACTACTTGAAATGTTGCTTGCATTTGCTCTGATAGGAAAGAAATGAAACTGTCAGTTGAAAGTTTCAAATTTTAAATGAAATGAGTGGAAAATAAAAATGCGTTCGCAGGGCTTATGATGAGGTCCCCGATCTGCAGATTTACTTGTTAGAAGTATGTGACTTTGAAAAAATGCTTTCATTTGAGCCCCCTCCCCTCCCTCTTTCCTACGCCCCTGCTTCTCCCTCTTTTAAGTGCTGGTTTATGAAGAAATGAGTTCTACAGTCGAATTAAAACAAGAACAGAAAATCGATGAAATGAGATGTTAAAATAAGCAATAAAAAAAAAAAAAAAGTAAAAATTTATTTTCAGAAATTTCTCTTCATATCCGGTAATGTGTGTGAAATCCTTCGTGCAGCTCTTTGTATGATCTATAGAATTTGTAAACGCCACTTAAAACTTAATACATTAAAAATTAGATAAGTTTAAAAATTCATACCACAGTTGAAAAAGCATTTCTAGCAATTGATGACTAAGAATGAAAAACGCTGAAAGTACCCAAAAAATCTAAAATCCTTTTTTTTTTACGAAAAAATGTCTTAAATGCCAACCTTAACAAACACGAGAACCCCTGAAGTGCTAACTCTGGTATAAATAGTTAAAAAAAAGAGTAGAAAATGTCACTGGTTGAAAGTGTCACACAAAGTAAAGTGGAGAACGCTGAATGTGCCACACGAAGTCAAGTGGATGACGCTGAAACTGCCAATAAGATGCTTGGTGACTGGTGGTCATTACAACTTGATCAATTTGTTATTGTTTACATCAATGGGATATTTTTAAGTGGTGAAAAATAGTAAATAAATAAATAATAGAAATGTTTACAAATGATAATATTAGGTATTTAACCCTTTATCTACTGACAGTACTTATAAGTACCATTAAAATAACTTGTTATAAAATTCGTTTAATACATCGATTAGTAGTACCACAGTTTAGAATGAGTTATAGATGCATTACTTTATCTTGTTCCAAAAGCCTTATTGGTTACACAAAACAAAAATATTTTTTAAAAGGATGATTTATTTTGCCTTTGCATCTTTTCAGCTTTCTTGGCGTTGGGGGAGGGGGGGGGGGGATATTTCATTTCGGAATTATTTGTATATTTTTATTGTAAGAACATTTTATTTGTACATTTCCTTCATCTACAAAATACTAAGAAAAATATTTAAAGCAAAAGATTTGAGTAGGGTTATAAATATTGCACAAAATCACTATAAATTCAAATTTAATTAATCCTTCTAAAATTTATTAAATGATTATGTAAATCCTCTAATGTAGTTTTAAACAATTCACGAAAAATGCTTTAGAAAATAAAATTTTCGTTTACTCGTTCGTTTCGTCGTTTACTTTTTCGATTACGTTTACAGGTATTTCTTATGAGGACACTTTCATTTTTGGAACTGGTTTCGAAAGTAAAAGCATCCTCATAAAAAATATTTGCAATCAAAATCGAAAAAGTAAAAAACGGCCTGCGTACAGTTCGATCTCAACTATTCAATGCAAAAGAAATCATTTAAAAATATTGAAATGCGACCGAGATATCTTTATAAATTTCTTCCATAGGATTAGCATTAGCGAACGGTTCTTTTCATTTGACTGAGCCTCTTAATATGGAAATCCGTGTATAGTTATGACAGTTAGAGCACGGATACGATTGACAAACTGAAGTCATAAACACTTTCACCCATGCTGGAAATTAAAAAGTGTCTCTATAGATAAGCTAAACAACTAATAATGAAAAAAAAAAACCCAAAATCATTTCTCTTATTAGAAATTTTGAAAAATGCTTTATAAAACTGCTTCACGGTATTTGTGGCAAAACATGATCCCGAATGTCTCGCGTATACATGATTTGTAATAGACATTAAACATAAATTGAAAGAATAAAAAATATTTTTTCAGCTTATTATTTATTCTATATTCGCATTTAAGATTTGAAATAATATTTACTTCATTTGAGTCATTTTTGTACCAGAATGAGGACACATTTAGCTTATTATTGCTTCATTTTTGAGTCGTAAATCAAAAAACCATCGTGTTAAGTAGATAAATAAATCTGTTAAAGTAGTGTTTATAAGAATAATTAATGGTCATAATGGGAATTCAGTGAAATTTATATTTGATAATAGGGTTCATTTATCTTTGAATGACTGCTCTTATTTAGCGGTATTTTAATGGCTTTTAGAAATCATTATTAGGTAATTAGTTCTTTTGGACGTTCAGCGAGATGAAAATTCATAGGATTTCGTTTATTCCGTTTGGGGTACTCAACTTTCGTCTTTTTGCCTTAATCGTTTTTATGTTACTAAAAGACTTATTTTCAATGGGATTTGGAAAATGGTACGTGAAATATTTTGTTAGTTAGTATACAAAATATGAAGTATAATAAAAGAAATGCAGATTAATATAAACATAAAATATAATGGGCATTTTTAGAACGCTCTTTGAATACATTCTTTGAGCCCATACGTATCCTTTCCTACGTATCAATACGTTTTTTTAAAATATCCTTGTATCATTAGCGTATTTGTATTCACATTTTTCGATGGGTGGCAAGTTTCTTTCTTGTTCTGCACTTCACAGCGCCATCTAGTTTACAACTCTGTAAACTAGATCGCCAGTGAATGAGAAAAAGTGGCCATTGCAAAATTGGCTGTCAGCGGCCACCTTATGGCCACTTTATTACAAGAGGGTAAAATTTTCTTGCATTCCATCATGTTATTGTATTTTTTCTGGTTGCAATATGTTTATGTTAATATATTTATTTGTGCTACTCAATTTTAGATTAATACCAATATAAATTTTAACAAAAGTTTACTGTTTAGTATTTTTAAATAAAAAAAAGTGGCAATTGTTTAAAGAAAGTGGTCATTTATAAAACTGGTACTACTGGCCACTGGCAGAAATAAAATTTCCCAGTTTTGCCCTTTAATCTAGCATATACCCCTGCCTACATAGCGTGTGCTAGTAAAGCTAATATCGTAGTGCCTTTAAGTCATAAAATTAAAAATACTGCTAATATAAATTGTGTGAATTCGAAAAGTTTTCTTTATATTTAATTTTTTCCAAGTGAAAGTGTTATTATTTGTTTATTTATTTTTACAACCAAATAAATTGAACACAAACATGTAAGGGGGAAAAATTTCTTCTTGAAATTGATCTTTGATATGCTATTTTATAGGAATGCAAATTATGGACATTTTTAAGATAGGAGAAAAATAAACCAGTTACAGACGAAAAAAAAAAAAAAAAAGCTTTTTCCTTTCCTGGAATGCAAAGCAATTGAAATAAAAAATATTTAAACTGATATATTCTACTTAAAACGGCATTCTTGAAAATGATATGTTCTGTTTTAAAAATGCAAAGTTCGAGGGTGAAATATCTTCGACCGCTAGCTGCAAACTATTTAATATGGAAACGTTAAATCCGATAAATTATTTTCATTAGATGAATAGGTGTATGCGTGTGTTTATCTAGAGTGTGCGTATGTATAAGCACACTGTAGTTGCAAGTACCGATTTTTGAGACGTGTGTTATCGCCTGGATTTCCCAAAGAATGGAAAAGTTTAATTTTGGATTTAGCTAAATGCTTATGTGTAGCCTCAATATGTCAACAATTATAACCTCAGTCATAATTCTCATCTTATCTTCGCTACCAACTATTATGACCCAAAACCTTGATACCCAATTTATTAGACATAGATAATCTAAATGAGAATGATGGAAAGCGTGTAGGCTGTGTTAAAACTGAAAAAGTATGAAATGAATTGGCTATACGTAGAATTTTTGTTTCTGATCAACATTTTCACTTACTGATATCGTTTATTCTGTCTAATTATATCAATCATATTGCGCTTTATTTTATCATATTCTTGATTGAATATTACTTGGTTATATATCAGCATCTTTTTGGTGACTGATTGTTATATAATTTTCCTTTACTAATTATTTTTATATTTATCTTTTATATTATGCATTTATCCGTTGTAATATTTCCTTTTTTAATTGTCTATAAACTATTAAAAAGAGATTATATTATCGGGAACCAACCTTCTTTTCCCATATACATCAGTGATTGAAACAAAAGGTATACCTTTTCATAAGCATTCCACAAGCAAATTTGCGACTTGTTGTAGGAACAATTAGAATTTTAGAAGAGTAAAAATACCCTAGATCATTAAAATTTACCAGGAATCAATTTTTACTTGATCAAGAAAATATGTTTGATTTGTTACATAGAGCCTGACTATTGCTAAATAAAGTTCTTCTTTACCTTATAAGACATAAGTATTAAATCATATTTTTTATGGTACGAAGCGAATTTACTAGAAATATGAAGGTAATTCTGCGTATCATTTTACCATCTTACCTTAAACTGAAAATTTCATACTCCCGGCGAAAAGAATAGACTATGGGTGTTTGATGCATTCTTATATTTAAAATATCTCCTCGGGAAATCAACATTTTAAAATTCTTTTTTCTACGTTCTCTTCTTAAAGGATGTCTCTTTTTTTATTAGTTTTCAAAACATTTCAAAGATCTACGCTTAATTTGATAGGAAGTGTTAAAATTTTACTCCCAGCTCGTCAGTTTTTAAGACATAAAATATTAAATTAAGCATAGATTTTAGAAATATTTTGAGAACTAAGAAAAAAAAAGTGACATCCTTTAAGAAGAGAACACTGAAAGAAGAAGTTAAAAATATTAATTTCCTGAGAAGATATTTTGAAAATTGCATCAAACGCCCATAGACTTAACATTACCATGGGGAATTCGGAAGCTGAGTGACGAGCAGCCTTAAGACGAAAATGGAATTTTTTCTGAGCCTTTCAGAATCCATCTTAGTAGGTTAAACTGTATTAGGTCGAATTTTAGCGTATTATTTGCAAATACCTTATTAAAAATTATGTCTATAACCGAACTTTTGTATAAGCTTAAAAGACAGACAATAGGCACAGAAAAGCGTGTTGAAATAGGTTTTGTTTTATCCATTTATCATCTTTATGAGAAATAATTTCAATATTAATTTTATTTCCGAGACACCATAATTTACAAATTGAAATAATTAACAGCCTCTTTGTCTTTTCCCTGACAGCCTTTGTTTTAAAATAATTTAAGTCGTGACATCTTATCGTCAAAACCAATTATTACGCGAAATCCGCAAACTCTTACTTGACGTAAACTTTATATCGCATTTCATTTGATTTATAAATAAGAATAAATGTCTCTCATAATTGCGTATTGTTACCTACCTGTTATTTCGTGAAAGTTTAGCACACAATACAATCGCTTTAATAGAATTCCTTTTTGCATTTAATTACCGTTCTATTTCACTGAAGCTCTGAACGATGTCGTATCATTCATTTTCGAAACCTGTTCCGGAAATTGAAAGAGGAAATTTCTTTTGACAGCTTTGTGAAGTTTTTAAACAAGTAACTGTGATCTTTTTCTTTTATTAATGCAGTTCATTTACTGCGAGAGGTCGAAGACTTTCTCGTGATTCTTTTAATTAAAGTCTTCGATATGCTTGGTTTTGTAAATTTTGTATGAAAAACATTGTGAATTTTGATCTCGTTCGAGATATTATGTTAGTTGTGTGCCTTTTTATTTCATTTCATAATTTATTTATTTTCCTGAATAGCTATTTAAATGCAAGTGCTCCAAAAAAATTCAAAATGTTCTTGATCCAAGATCTTATTATTTTCATTAATATGGCCAAGTAGGGTGTGCTTCGAATTGTGAAATATATTTCAAAACCCCTGTAAATTTTTCTATGAGGTTATTACATTAATTGTAGTCTTTTCATTTCATAATTTAATTTCATTTCCTGGATATACTATATGCAAAGTGCCCCAAATAATTTCAAAATGTTCTTGATCCAGGATCTTATTCTTTTCACTATTTTGTGAAGAGATTAATTATAAATGATATATTATTATAAATGATCTGTAATGATTATTAACCCCTTGATACCCAGACCGCTTTTTTCAAGTACGGACGTATATAGCGTTTAGTGTAAATTTGTATTTTTGTATTCCACATGGACGTTACGCAATGTACGTCTGGTAGTAGTCTACGATAAAATCAGGACGTACGCATCGTACGTCAAAGGACGTCAAAGGTTTGATTAATCATTATTGATGGCCGAGTAGGGTATGCTTCGAATTGTAAAATGTATGTCAAAATCACCCTAAATTTTTCTATAAGACTATTACATTTATTGTAGGCTTTTCATTTCATAGTTCATTTAATTTCCTGGATTTGCTATATGCAACGCTCCAAGTAATTAATTTCAAATTACATAAACGTTCTTGAATATAGATTTTCCCATTTTATGCCGGATAACAATTCGTTAAAGATGACCGTGTAGAAAATGATTCGAAATTTAAAAAATGCTTCAAAACCATTTTAAAATTTTCTGTTATTCAAGATGTTGATTGTATACTTTTAATTTGTAAGTTATTCACGTGGGTGAGTTATTATTGGGTTGCTAGTTACTTCAGATGTTTTTAATAATCAGAATTTATCTGAATATGCTTGATCATTGATTTAATTATGCTGTAATCAGGTTCATATTACATATAATCAATAAAATGTTACTTTATGTTGAATACCATTGAAAAACCCCTATACTTTTTTGAAATATCGGTACCGTATAATCCATTGCATTCTCCCAAAGGAAAGAAGTATATATATATTTCCCTTAAATTGCGCCACTAAAATTTATCGTAACGCCTTTATTTTATTTTTTTATTTAGTCTGTTTGAACGATCTCTGTGTTTAATTTTAAATTAGATTATCGTTTTATGAGAAATGAAAATACTGTCTACAAAAGCAGTAATAAAGACAAATTAGTCTTATTTGCAAGTTGGTCTTTATAGAATTTGTGTGTAAAATGGAGCTTAAATGGACAATGATTTAAATGTTTGATATAGCTATTATTTCATACTAAACAGCCATAAGCCTGTGTGCGAAAGGCGTATTTTTTTCTCTAAATATATTCTAAAATTATTATACTTATCACTAAATAAATTTTTATAAAATTGTATTAATGTATGGTTTCATTGCATTAAACAATGTTTCTTCTTTCTTTTTTTAGGTAAGTTTCCTTTTTATACTTTTGACGGCTCAGGTATGTTTTTACTTTCATTGTTAGTTTATCGGGCCACAAAAACACAATTATCAGCTGTAATCGAAATAATATTTCTTTTTATCGACAAAGAAATAAATGAAAACGAAATTAGTCATAGGGAATTTGGGTGAGAATATACCTAAATCTGTTGCGCATGCATCGATGAAAGTTTTGTCATGATGTTCAAAGTGGCATGTTTCGAGTTAGAGTTAAGGACACATTTAATTTATTAATAGAAACCCAAAATTAATATAAGTGAAACAAAACATAAAAGTTTGGAGATGATTAAAAGAGTGATTAATTTTGAAAGCAATAATTTTAAATCACCTCCTTTCATTCTGCAAAGCAAATTGCGAACTCCAAAATTTAGAACGCACCTTTGTGTAGATTTAAGATGTTTCGTTTAGCGTTATTTTTATCTTCAGTAATATTAGAATAGCTGCAGAAATTCTATATGTGCCAGGGTTGTAAAAAACCCTTTTTTTTTTAGTCCGGCCGGGTAGCTGGGTGGGTACCCGGGCAGCTACCCTCTACAAACCTGATATGCGCTCTTGAAGATCGCATTGATCATGAGATGATCTTAGGTGTCGGCCATTGCCTCTCTCTGGACTTTGAAATTTTTGTTATTCTCGGATGATTTTGAAAAAGAAGAAAAAAAAAATAGTAAGATTTATTCTTCACTTGTGACTTAGTCTAATTATTTACGTTATTAAGTCTAATTATTAAGAGAAAACTGACTTAAGAATTTTTCGTCAAGATGCTCTGCCCTCTGAACTTTCCCCCTACTTCCATCGTGGAAGTCAAGTTTTAGTTATTTATTGTTACGTTCATGTGTTTAAAATGTATCTTAAACGGTGGGTTCAAGGTGGTAGAGCCATTTCCGTGACGAAAGAAGTTAGTGTTCAAATCTCTTTTTTGAAAAATACTGATAGAAATTTATTTTTTAATATTCAATTTTTGTACTGCTTTTTATGTTGATATGCTTTACAAATCATCTTACAAGGGTGCTCTGAAAAGCCACAACAACAAAAAATCTTAGTTTATTTTCATATTTCTTGGAAATTGTACGTCTAACGTGGAAAATGAGGTGCGTTCATACTATAACGAGTTTTATAAATATTCAGATCTTGGTGCAATAGCTGTTGCACTCTTATGCAAAAATGCATGAATACAAAATTTATTACGATTATATATATAAATACAGTAATATGGAAAGAATGTGACTCCATCTTAAATAGGACGTAATCAACATGGCAACTTAGTATCATTACCTATTACGGGATATCACTAAATTAATTACATATGATAGGATTTAATAGAATGAAGAAAACTTTTATTAATATCTTTTTAAGTTTTGATTCGATTTTCATAAAATTTGAAATGGCTCGGCAAAATTCTGCAACGATTATCCTCTTCAGTTCCGAAGCTAAAATAATAATACAAATGCTTATTCATTGGTTTTTTCCAAACAAAATGGCATCGTAAATGACAGAAAAGTATCTTTTCTGAAATTGGTCCTTTAGGTTCAAAAATATGGATCTAAAACTAGAAAACTCCTTGAAAACATCAGTTTAATAACCATTAAGCTAAATTAACGAAATCGCAAATTTAAGAGCTTTAAATAAGTAAATAATCTACAGATCCTCAAAGTTAAATACTTTTTAAAATTTCTCACTTTTTTGTTCATACCGTCTTTTGAGCATTTTTAGGCATTTTGCAAACTCAGATGAAAACAACATTTATTTTATGTGGGAATCAGCTTAGATGCTGCCATTTATTCTTTTGCTTTCAACGCGAAAAAACATTCAGCTATTAAGAAGTGATGTGAAAATGTAAAAAAAAATCGGGCATTTTATTTTTTATAAGGAAAAAAACAGAGGTCCCCGTATGGGGACCCAGGGACCGAAGAGATTATATATATATATTAAATTTCAAACCATTCGCTTGGGTAGTCTTAGCACTGTTTTTGCAGGCAGACAGACGGACGGACCCGACGAGGACTATAGGTGCTACCTATCTATATAATTACGAACGCACATAAGAAAAAGTGGTCGAAACTGTGGACCAAAATCTTGCCCCTCTTTGGATTTCATTCTGCTTGTGCCCATGGAAGATGGGGCCCTTTAGAGTAAAATCTTTTCTATTATACCGTTATTTTCCTAACCTAAACTGGTTATATAACTTTGGATCGCGAACCACTTTCAGTTTTCATTGAAACTCCACTTCTGTGGCAACAACGATTATTCTAGTCGTAATCCGAGATCGTAATCATATACCCGCTGCGTCCTTCCTGCTGTCGGTGGGAGGAAAGTTTACCAAAACAAGTTTCAAGTAATAGCAAGGTGAGCAGAGAAGCCTGCCTGCTCTTCTCGATGCATTGTTTTAAAAGTTGCTGCTTCTTCCAGTTCTTTTGTGGGTGGGGGATGAGAAAAATGTACGATTGTGATTATTTACTTGCTATGAAAGAAAAGATTCTGATTTCGTATTGTGTAGTTTTAAAAAAAGGGAGGAGTAGCGAAAACTGACAAATCTCTCAACCAGTACTGCTTCCAGCACGCGTGATAATGAAAATGTATTAATTTTAATGCTAAGACTTTTGACAGCGTTGGAAATATAATTGTCTTGTATGGGGCTTATCTTTTTGACACGTATGGTTAGTAATGAGGCTGAATAGGGTGGATATTGTGGAATAAAATTTTTATTTTGTGCCGAAACAATAGGGCGGAACATTTTTCAGACCTAAATATTTTTCCTGTTTTTAGTGAGGTACAATGGAAGGAGTGCATGTGGCTCCTCCCTATATTACTTTGTGTGTAGTATGAGTAAAGTCACACGTATTCAACGAATAAGATTTATTTAAATTTAAAAAAGGAATAACATGGTACGTGTCGTGCATGATTTATTATGTTAAAATTATACTTTGTTTAATTCTCTTATGAAATACTGTCGTTTAAAAAATAATACACAAATAAAAATTTCCAAATTTTTACCGAAAATATCCTTTTATCAATCAACCTCTATATTATTATAGAGATTTATATTATTTACATAGTTATTTAACCTCTTCGGTCCCTCGATCCCCATACGGGACCTCTGTTCTTTTCCTTATGAAAACTAAAATGTCTGATTTTTTTGCGTTTTCACATCACTTCTTAATAGCTGAAAGTTTTTTTGCGTTTAAAGCAAACGAATAAATGGCAGCATCTACGCTGATTCCCACATAAAAGAAAAGTTATTTTCAGCTGAGTTTGCAAAATGCCTAAAAATGTCCAAAAGGACAGTATGGCCCAGAAAGTGAGAAATTTTCACAAATATTTAACTTAAATCTTTTTCAATAAAACATTTTGAGGATTTGTAGATTATTTACTTGTTTAAAGTTCTTAAATTTGTGATTGCGTTAATTTAGGTTAATGGTTATTAAATTGATGTTTTTAAGGGGGTTTGTAGTTTTAGATCCATATTTTGAAACTAAATTACTAAGCGTCTAAAGATCAATTTCAGAAAAGATATTTTTTTCTGTCATTTACGATGTCATTTTGTTTGGAAAAAACCAGTGAATAAGCATTTGTATTATTATTTTATCTTCGGAATTGAAGAGTTTAAAATGTTCCCAATTAGGTCTGATATTAATATTCCATGTGCACTACTAGGCAGTGTCAGGTGAATACTTACGCCATGTGTTTATATATATAATATTGTTTCCATGTTAAGAGGCTACTTCGTCAAAGGAAAAGACCCGTTCGCTAATGCTAATCCTATGGAAGAAATTTATAAAGATATTTCGGTCGCATTTCAATATTTTTAAATAATTTCTTTTGCATTGAATAGTTGAGATTGATCTGTACAAAGGCCGTTGTTTACTTTTTCGATTTTGTTTACAGGTATTTCTTATGAGAACACTTTCATTTTCTGAACCGGTTTCGAAAGTAAAAGCATCCTCATAAAAAATATCTGCAGTCAAAATCGAAAAAGTAAAAACCGGCCTGCATACAAATCGATCTCAACTATTCAATGCAAAAGAAATTTAAAAATATTGAAATGCGACCGAGATATCTTTATAAATTTCTTCCATAGGATTAGCATTAGCGAATGTGTCTTTTCATTTGACTGAAGTAGCCTCTTAAGGGGACTCGATACCCTTTGAAGAACTTTTTTGCTGATGTACATTTGCTTATTACATACTCATATTATTATAAGTAATACTTAACAAAACTGATTTCGACAAGAAAAAGATCTTGTGTGGGTAAAAATTGAGATTTTTAATTATTTTTTTTAATTCTAAAGGATTTTAAAGTTTGCTGTTTTTTGATGCGTTACTGTGTTTAAAACACTAAAACTTCTACAAATATTTGTCAAATGACCCCATTATTCATTTGTATCCAAAAAATGAGGGATCGATGTTACAATTAATGAATCAGTTTATGAGAAAAATATATATATATACAATACTAGGCAAAAACGTAGCAAAGAAACATGATTTCTTCAACGTTTCGATTTTTAATTTAATTTTTTTCCATTATATTGTAAAATCCATCCCTAATTTTATTAAGTACACTACATTGAGGATACAAAAAAATAATGGAGTGATTTGACAAATATTTGTAGAAGTTTTAGTGTTTTAAACACAGTAATGTATCAAATAACAGCAAACTTTAAAGTTCTTAAAAAAAAAAAAAAAATCTGAATTTTTACGCTCAAAATGATTTTTTTTTCTTGTCAAAATCAGTTTTCATACACGGTAAAAAAAAAAAAAAAAGACTAAAATATGGAAATACTACTGGCAATCTAGACGCCAGTACTATTTCCGTATTTTAACGGAACTTTTTCCCGGTAAATTACAGAAAATTTCCCGTTTTTTGGAATTTAACGGAAATTTTTCTGTAATTTCGGGGAATACGGAAATAGTACTGGCGTCTAGATTGCCAGTAGTATTTCCGTATTTTAGTCCGTTTTTTTTACAGTGTAAGTATTACCTATAATAAGTAAATGTACATCAGTAAAAAGAAATTCTTCAAAGTTCTTCAAATGCCCTTTAATCAGTTCCCTTAATGAGATAAAATGATGAAATGTAAAAAATAAAACAGAAACACCCTTTTCTTCTGGCTTGTTATGCGATTTTACTGTTTACAGTATATTTCTTAATGCATTAACATTATCTTTAAAAAGCATTTTTCCTGTGTGAAAAATTAGATTACCCTCAAATATCCAAATGTTTTGAGAATAATAAAACTTTTAATTTATTCTTTTAAATCTCACCATCTGTTGACATATTCATATTTCAATCTAAAGATATTCTCGTGATAGATCGCTTAATCAGGCATCAAATTCCTAAAAGTTTCATTAAATAGGTGCTAGAAAATTTCTTTCTTTTCTTTCATCATCCTTCTAAATCAGAATTTTATACGTTTGCGTATCCATTTTCATAAGAATATTTTAGAATGTGCCGGGCAACATATTAAATTTCTGCGGCAGATCCATGCGCTGAAGTAATAAAGGAAATATTAATAACTTCTGTATGCTACTGTATTTATTTGTTTACTTTTATGTGTTGCTTATTCAAAACGCTTTGGATTAGTATAGGGTCATTCCATGTCAGTTCAGGCAGGCATGTAACCCACCATCACAGATTTTGATGAAACTGCGTGTGTTTGTTCCTTTTATTAAGATATGATTCCCAGTATTTTTTTTTACTCCTTGGTGAAATAGTTTCTGAGAAAAAAATTGTCAAAATTTTGAAAAACTGCCATCAGTTGGCATTCTTGACTGCTCGATTTTCAAATGTAGCATGACATAAATATGATCATATTTCAATATCTATTCCACAAATCATCTTCAAATAATTTATGCATAATATATAGGGTACGTATTTTATGAAAAAAAATACTGTTACGCTTATATAACATTTTAAGTGTGTCTAAAAAAATGTTTAATCTTTGAAGTCGTGATTTTTTTATGAAAAATAATGCATTAACTAAAATAGCATTATTAACAAAAGGCGGTATTTTTATTAAATTTATTTTTTGTGGGGGATATACTTAAAGGTGTCCTTTACCTGATTCTGAAATAAAAGTAGTGGGATTTTGGGTGTTTTTAGTAGTATTTCATATTTAAAAATATTTTGAGGCGTATTTCAAATCAAATCAAGCAGAGTCATTCCATGTCAGTTCGCCTAAGACATTTAATTCACTGTCACAAATTTCAATGAAACTGGGTATGTTTATAGCTCATTTTAAGACAGGATCAAGGAAATTAAAGGTGATTACAAGTAAAATATTTTTTAAGATAAAAAAAATATCTAAATTTTGAAATTTTTTTAAAAATGTTTTTAATGACAGATCTATATTCAAAGACTGCATAAAAAAAAAGTCATTTCAATATAAAATCACTAAATAAGTTTCAAATAATGTATATGTGACAAATAATGTAGGCAGGTTATTATTTATTGTTGTTTGTCATGTTTAAATGCTAAGAGTGTGTTTAATCTTGTGAATTCTTAAAATCAAGAATTTTGTGAAAAATAATGTGTTAATCAAAAATTTATTATTAACCAAAGGCAGGCTGTTATTACTTTTTTTAATTGTACGTAAAAATATCTTTTCAATAGTTATAAAATAAAAATAGTGAAAATATGAGCAATTTTAACAAAATTTTCATAAAATGTGAATGTTTAATGATAAATATTGAAGTTTTTCATGCTAAGATGTACTAAAATGACTACGATATCGTGTATTTCTACTGTTGCTTAAATATAATACATATAATAATAAAATAACAAATATTATTTATAGCAATAAAAATTAAATTAAATAGTATCAGTTCCTTTACCAACACTACATTGCTCAACAGCCGACTTAAAATCAACAGCCCACTCTTATTGAAAAATACTTTCAACTGTTCAAATAATAAATAAACTGCATTTAAAAATTTTAATATCAACTTATTATCTTAAGCCGATAATAATAACTAAACAACATGATGAATTTACAAATCAGCTTTTAATTGAAAAGTCATGAAATGGTCCCTTTAAATATTGTTGTTCATCGAGTCAATCAAAACAAATTATATAAAAAAAATAGTGAGCCTAATATGCTGACTGCAGTGACACTTCTAACAAAACTAATTAATTCATTCCCATCTGAAATCAAACCCGAAAGATCAAAAAGGAAAAAAAAATCATCTGTAGCGTGAATGTGACATACTCAGTGGTTGTTGAGGTAGGAATGTCTTTGTGACATTTTCACCTGTACTTCAATAAAATATAAACATGTAAGCTTTTTTCATTCATCCAAATTAAGTAAAACAATTACAAGATTTTGTTGTCATTACACCAGATGTTAAATTTTTCGTTACATACTATTAGATAAGTTCTTTACTTTTAGACATTATTGACATAATATCATAAAATTTACAATATGTATTTTCTATAAGTGTATAAACAATATATATAGGCTTTATTAAACATAAATGAATAATTTTTAAATAATTTGTTTGAGAACAGGGATATATATACACACATATATATGTTGAAAATCCATCTTTCAGCAATATTGTGATGAAATAAATCAAATTACCGTAATTTCCGGTGTATAGCCCGCGGATCAAACAATCGTGTTTCGACTCAGAAATTTTTTAAAATAAAATGTAACTTTTTAGATCACAGTAAATATTGGTCTTCAAATACTGAATAAAATTTCTGGGTCCAAACTGAATTGTTTGATCTGCGGGCTATACATCCGAAATTACGGTACATATCATTAGAAACTGAATAAAGTTACAAAAGTGCAACTCATTAAGTTTTAAATATTTTTTTAGATATAGTTATTTGAAAGATATAAATATAATGGATTATGCATTTTTTGCATATATTTAAAGCACAATACGTCAAAATTTTCTTCAAAAGAGTGAAATTTGGTATTTTTTTTCAATATTAGCAGCTCAATGCTAAATTTTCAATATTAACAGCCAAATATGAGTTTAAAGATTAGGACTGTCATTTTGAAAATTTCTATTGGGCGGTGAGGAGCTAGTGATTTTTCTCTTTTTTTGGAAAGGGATAATTGCTCTTCGCCCTAGAAGTTTTACTAAAAAACAATATTGTTTATTTTTTTTCCTTAAGAAACGAACATAAAAGATAATTTGAAAAATAAAATAAATGTATAAATAAAAATATTTCCAGGGATGATACATTGGATAGGTTTTACATTTGAAAATATTGATAATTTTAAATATGATTTAAATACTACTAAAACCAACCAAAATCCCACTATTTTTATTTCAGATCCAATTATAATGTAGTATTATGTACAATTTAAAATTAAAAAAATAGTCATAGAAACTCCGCCTCTGATTGATAAAGATCTTTTAATAATTTCATTATTTTTTGTAAAATATTTTTGATTTCAAAGATTATACAATTTTTTAGACACATTTAAATATTTTTTAACATTACAGCAATATTTTTTTCATAATCTACATACTTTATTTACCTTGCTTAAATTATTTGAAGAAGATTTCTTTATTAGTTATTGAAATATGATTTTAGATATAAAATGAGGCCTTTGAAAATTGAACAATCATTAATGGCAACTCGTGGCATTTTTCCAAAATTTTGATAATTTTTTCTCATATGTTCACTATTTTTATTTTATAACCATTTAAAAGATATTTTTACGTACAATTAAAAAAAAGCAATAACACCCTGCCTTCGGTTAATAATAAATTTTTGATTAACACATTATTTTTGGCAAAATTCTTGATTTTAAAAATTCATAAGATAAAAGACACTCTTAGTGTTTAAACATGATAAAAAACAAGAAATAATAATCAGCCTACATTATTTGTCACATATACATTATTTGAAACCTATTTAGTGATTTTATATTGAAATGACTTTTTTTTTTTTAATGCAGTCTTTGAATATCGAACTGTCATTAAAAAAATTTAAAATAATTTTTCAAAATTTTGATATTTTTTATCTTAAAAAATATTTTACTTAGGATCAAGAAAATTAAAGGTGATTACGTCTTAAAATAAGCTACAAACAAACCCAATTTCATTGAAATTTGTGACAGTGATTAAATGGGTTAGGGGAACTGACATGGAATGACTCTGCTTGATTTGATATGAAATGCACCTCAAAATATTTTTAAATAGGAAATACTACCAAAAACACCCAAAATCCCACTATTTTTATTTCAGAATCAGGTAAAGGACACCTTTAAGTATATCTCCCATAAAAAATAAATTTAATAAAAATACCGCCTTTTGTTGATAATGCTTTTTTTGTTAATGCATTATTTTTCATAAAAAATTCACGACTTCAAAGTTTAAATATTTTTTTAGACACACTTAAAATGTTATAAGCGTAACAATATATTTTTTTCATAAGCTGCGTATCCTAAATATTGTGCATAAATTATTTGAAGATGATTTGTAGAGTAGATATTGAAATATGATTATATATATGACATGCTACATTTGAAAACCGAGCTATCAAGAATGCCAACTGACGGCAGTTTTTCAAAATTTTGACAATTTTTTTCTCAGAAACTATTTCACCAAGGAGCAAAAAAAATTACTGGTGATCATATCTTAATAGTAAGAACAAACACACGCAGTTTCATTAAAATCTGTGATGGTGGGTTACATATTGATATTTTACTGCCTGATTTGACGTGGAATGCCCCTATATTCTTTTGCAAATGAGTATAACAGAATAAAGTTCAGATCCCTTTATATTTATACAAGGTGTTTCCTATTATCTTTGTCCAATAGCTAATTTCTAAACTGTTTGCTTTAGAACTATAAGTACCAATTGCAAAAATGTTTCAAATGTTCTCCATCATACGGAAAGCTATTTACGTCATTTTTGTTAAAGTTACGTTAATTTTAAATTTATATACCATCCTTGAGTTCTAAAAGTTATCTTTAGATTTTTTTTTTTTACCGTGCTCTCTCTAGGGAAATTCCCTTTTTGTGTGACCAAAGGATGCTGTTCTCAAGATCCCTTCTCAACAACGCGAAACTTTCTGACAGATTTGCTAACTCATTTTTAAACGTAAAGGCATAAAATTGGCAGGGCTGACTATTGAGGTGATGTGGAATCGAAATGAGTGTTCCATTTTTTGATAAATAAATTACTTATTGAGTTATAAGCGATTTTGGGTCACTTGCTGAGCGCTTTTTTCTCCTTTCTCGAGTTGAAAATTCGGTTTAAAACACCAACTTCGACAGTATTTTCTGAACGATCTTTTGCGTTTACCAAAAACTGGGAAACGTCTTACGATTACATAGTTTCCAAATAAAAACACCTGCCAATTCCATGCGTTTCTGAACAAAAATGAATTAAAGAATATGTCAGAAAGTAGCCTCTTTGTATTTAAGAACAGCCTTAATATAATAAATGAGATTTTTCTGTTGTTAATAAGCGTTATACAAAGCACAAATGCTTAAAGGTAACGAGGTAGCAATGAAGCATGCGCATTTATACGGAGTATAAACGAAATAAGAGTTCGATATAGAGTCCGACCCGACCCGACGCGCCGTTTGGTTCGGGTCAGGTTGACGCTACTCTTTTTTTGCGTTGCGGGTCGTGTTCAGTTCGGGTTGACTTTATAATTTATTAAATTTTATTTGAATTCATAGTACAGACCACTTCTTTCAAGAATTTCTTGTTGGAATAACAGTTGGAAAAATAGTTGTATAGTTCACCATCGGCTTAAAGTATTTGTTGTAAGTATTGTTGAACCCCGTTAAAACGAACCTTCAATGGGTTGAAATTTTGGCCCGCTTACAGCTAGGTGATAGTTTTATCCAATATCCAATGTACAAGATATGTGTGAGATAACGAATTTCATGCGTTATATTCAGGGATACGTTATAACACGGTAGTCATTTTTACTGTAAAATATTGCTGCAATAAAATTACTGCAACGGAGATCGCAGACAAAGCCCTTCTGATCAAAAAATTTTTGTCCCTAGTTTTGCAAAAGCATGAAATTTACTGGATTTAACCATTTAGCTTGAAAAAAAAAAGGCATTTCCCGTAAAATTACTGCAGCATTTCACAGCAAAATATCCGTAAGTTTACAATTATTTTTTTCAGTTTTGTAAATTGTTTCAGTGTTGACCATAATTTCCATTTTCATTAAAACAAAATAAAAGGTCTATGTAAGTGGGTGAGTCGGAAAATAAGTTTCCCCTGTCGACTGTGGTCAGAGTTGTGTATGAAAGTCAAAAAATAGAATGAGACATTAAAGATAAGACATATCTTTATTTTTCTACATGATTACCAAGTACATTGAGACATTTGTCATACTGCTTTATAAGCTTCAAAAAGCCCTCCTGGAAAAAATTAAGGCTTTCCATACAGACGAGGCGTTGAACGGCTATGTTCACTCGACGACGGCAACGCAAAACCATATTGCAACTCTTGGTTGGGAGCGCCTACACCATCCGCCATGCAGTCCTGATCTCACACCAAGTGATTTCCATCTGCTTCCAGCTTTGAAGAAGAATCTCGGTGGAAGGCACTTTGGAAGCAATGCTGAAGTCAAACAAGCCGTTGAACGCTTCTTCCGTATGCAAAACCCTGTTTTTTTCCTGGAGGGTTTTTTTTTTAAGCTTATCAAGCGGTATGACAAATGTCTCAATGTACTCGGTAATTATGTAGAAAAATAAAGATATGTCTTATCTTTAATGTCTCATTCTATTTTTTTACTTTCATACACAACTCTGACCACGGTCGACAGGGGAAACTTATTTTCCGACTCCCCCTCGTATATGTGTATGTGTGTGTGTATGGGGGGGGGGGGGTTGGAGAGATCATATTTAAGCGCTAATGTTTTACATAAAAAAAACGGAACTTGTTATTTTGCGCATATATTAATAGTTTGCTCGGTTTCCAGGC